>OZ024867.1:14190908-14208408 GCA_964017155.1 Oasisia sp. SBJ-2009 | reverse complement strand
GGTTTAGAAGACAGATATGTAGTCTACCTTCTTGACCAAAAACGTCCCATGATCTGTTCTCACGTCGCAGATATAAACATCGAGTTAGACTGAATATTGATTCCAAGATGGCCGAAGTAATCGTTGTCAAGGAGTATGTAAACGTTTATATTTATATTTCACGTTGATTGGTTGTTAATCACGTCACCGGACGTTATATTTCCCATAAAGCACTTCTTTGTATTTGTCGACGTGGTGAGCACTCAACCATTGTGGCAGTCGCTTGGTGATCTACAGCTAGATCAAGGCCCTCAGTAGGCCTACAATCTACGGTAGTTTTCCACGGACAGCTTGAAAATATAAAGCGTCTTTGTCAGCCTCGGCTTTGTTAATCTGTAATTACAGACATACACACAGACCGACCGGTCGCTACACACACGTTTGTCACGACACACACATAGACAACACATATGATGACCTTGAACGAACATGTGTGTGTGTGTGTGTTATGTGTGTCATTCAACCCTGACACTAGTTATGTTGTGGTAGTTTGTGCATGGCGACGTCTTTTGTAATTTCACTGTAATGTGTTGTCGTGACAATTGGACTAATGACCGACATACAGTACGTTGTGAGTATTGCAATGCTATTACACATTTTCCGCATCCATTTTCCGCATCCGCATACACACCCGTTTTGTACGTACTACTTCGTAGGCCTATACAGAAATCGCTACGAGTTTTCGTTCCTCAAATGTACCGACAAACCCTCTATTTCCCAGGGAGTTTAGTTTGCACGTGCAGAAAAAAAACCGTGTTATGGTATTTTAGCATACATACTGTCAAATCATAACATAAATTTGTTATGAATACTTATGCATCGTTTATTACGTATAGAACATGCAATGATGTGACATCAGAGTAATTACATCATTGCTATAAAACAAATGTATCAACAGTTACAACTAAAAAAATAATATATTGTATCTAACTAAAAATAAATGGTGTAGACAACAGTGTAACAAAGGTAAGCACCTATTGTGGAAGGCTGGATTCACCATTATCCATGGAACGTTTTATGCTGGAGACACATTCACAGCAAAAAAAACTGAAAAACGCAAAGTAGTTGTTTATTTACCATGAGAAGTTTTTGAAAATAATTGTGTGCAGATCCTCTTACGAAGGTAACATAAACAACCATTCAAGACACTATCCTGCTGAGCATAACCACAAAATATCAGCTGATCAAATGAAAAAAATGATCATTAATATCTAATGCTACTCTCACACAGTGAGAGGCGAATATATGGCGAATGGGCTTACGAATGCAATTCGCCACCATTTTGCAATGATCACAAAGTGAACGCCAGACATTCGTAGGTGTTCGTAAGCATTCGCGGTCGTTCCTGGCGTGTTGCGAATATTAGGAACATGCTCCTAATATTCGCCAGGAAAGCATATTCGTATTGTTTTCGCAACATTTTCGTAAGCAATCGCAAGACACTCTTATTGATGGCAAGGCATTTATAGTGATCGCAAGACATTTGTAAGGATTTGCTAGCATTCATCCATACGAAGCTGTACTTCAACAGCCTAGCAGGATCAGTCCCATGGCAGGACACCATGGTGTAAGAAGTCTTCAACAAAGTAAACACAATATATTTGTTTTGGGCACCTACTATATTATGGGACTGAGACATTTTAGGACTGAAATATATTATATGAATTTAATGTATTTAAAATATACATATATAATTTGTGGCTTATTATATGTTGGGACTTAATGTTTAATGTTGTAATGTTTTTAATTTGTAATGCTTTTAGGGACTATGTATTTTAACAATTCTATAATAAAACAAACAAGTAAAAGTTCAATTACGAACAAATAACAGTCATTATTTATTTTAAAAGTTACAAAACAAATAAGTATTCAAGATAGCCTGGCGAATAAAAGTGACACAGCGAAACATTGGCAAGGGGTTTCGCAGCGCATGCGTTGTGTATTCGTTTCATTCGTAAGGCGTTCGCAAGCATTCGCAAAATTCGCAAAGGCCTTCGTAAGTATTCTTAACATTCGCAATGGATTCACAAGAAATTCGGCAAATTGATTGTTAAGTAATCGTAAGCTTCGTAAGAAATTCGCAAGGATTCGTAAGAAATTCGCAAGCATTCGTAACCATTTATAAGGCTTCACTTGTTTCAGTAATTATCCTGGCCAATCGTATCGTTTTTGGCGAATTTGCCGCGAATATCAAATTTTTTCATTTCAATTCGCAAGGATATTCGCCACTGTGTGAGAGTAGCATTAGAAATCATCTAAATGTATTCTGAGTAAAACTACTATGTTGAATTGCATAAACAATAATCACTTATTTGATATTTCGTCATACATGCTACCATATAATGTGACTTCGATGTGATGTTACTTAATAAATAATTATTTCTGCAAAATTATTGAGAGGGAGGGATGGAGATAAGGCGGGAGAGAGGGAAGAGGAGAGCGACAGAGAGGTAGGGAAGGATATAGGGAGATAGGGAAGGAGAGAGACAGAGGGAGAGAGTTTGAGATGTAGGGGACGAGAGGAGAGAGGAAGATAGAGAGGAGATAATGAAATGATACATGAACACAAGTGAATTCATGAATATATTTTAGAACATAAGATTCCGTGAATGAATGTGTGTGTGTGTGTGTGTGTATGTGTGTGTGTGTGTGTGTGTGTGTGTATGTGTGTGTGTGTGTGTTTGTGTGTGTGTGTGTGTGTGTGTGTGTGTGTGTGTGTGTGTGTGTGTGTGTGTGTGTGTGTGTGTGTGTGTGTGTGTGTAAATTTAAATGTGTTTTGCAGCCCCAGTTAAATAGCAATGCAATTTCTATGAAGATAATGTAATAATAAATAAATAAGACATTTAAATAATGAATAACTGAAGATGATACAAACTTGAACATGTTTAGTGAACCGGCGAAGCCCGGATGTCACGGGGACAGACCACAATAATAGAATACTGGCGTGATTGTATTTTTCTCTCCCTACATAGGCCGTTGGCAGTTGCGATCACACCTCCTACGAATAGGTGCACCGGATGAGGTTCGCAGCTGGTGTGGTGGGACGAACAACGATTGCTTCAGATGGTGGAGGCAGAGGCGGTAACGCAGGTTGTCCGTCAGCCACGCAACCTGACCGAGGCTGGCTGGTTCTGACGATTCCGGTTCCGAATCGGTAGATTAATCATAGCACACATCTTGACCACGAATGGGACCATCGGGCGGCTTGTCGGGAAGGGCAGGTGTAAGTGTAGTCTGAGATCGGGACACTCTAGCTGAGCGGCATGCCAGACAACACGGCCAGTAACTTGATGACATCGCCCATGGAAACACCGGGTATAACCAGCTTGAACGAACTTACAAACCAGACAACCTGTGTTGTGGCACTCACGAGGATTGCAGCTTTCAAAGTATGATGGTAACTTTGAAACACTGTCGATATGTCTTATGTGAACACGGTAGCTGCTTGATGTTGAAAGAAATGTTGCGACTCTCAAACTGGAGGAGGGAGACTTCACCGCGTACGCGATTCTCGTATGTCCGGACACACGAGCAAGATCTCGGTAGCGTGGATGATGAATTGAGCAAAGTGCTTGTCGGCAACACCCATGTGCACTGTGTCGACTTCACATGGTAGCAACGTGACCTGTTCTGGTATTGCGATGACACCGGCTGATTCAAGTTCGTCGAACTTGTGTTGAAGTTCGTTTAGGGTACTTCTGTCATACTGGGGGAGCCTTCCCTTTTGTTGTGGGGCTCACATTAACGAAGGCTTGGGTCTTTCCTATAGCCTCAATATATACAAGGATGGCATTACGTCAAATACGTCATTAAAGTCGCTGTGCAGTTCCTTGAACCTGTCTGACATAATCTTAGACAAGCATGCCTCAGGATCGATGGGCACCTCCGTGGAATACGATGTGCTGCTCTCCAAACCAGGTCGTGTTCGAGATGAGCTGACGTCTGGATCAACAGCGCCAGAGACTGGGGTTATCTGACGTGCATGGCAGATGTGGTCGCACCGGTATCATTGGCGACGCGCAGAGCTCCATTGATAGAGAGGATCTCTTGAGGAGGAGGCCACGCCCGCTCAGGCCTACGACTGTCCAGCCGAGGTTCGAGAGCACACAGTGTACCGGTGTTGACGTCACAAGTTATGTGTAGCTCCAGGTAATCTCCCGGCAGGATGACAGTCTTGCCGGAATTTCGCAGGAGGGAGGCTTGTGTACGTCTCATGGAGGCCACATAAGCATTGCACTCGTCTGTGGCGTAGTAGATAATGTCGGCACCACCGACAGTGATCTGCTTCTTGGACGGGCGGACAGTTACATCATTGCGAGCAAGAAAAATAGTTTCTGTCAAAATATCGACGTCGAGTTGTTCGACCATTAGTGCATTGAATTAGAAAGACAAACTTCCTCTGGTGACGATAGAATGGATCTTTCCACACACAAAAATCCAGTGGAGTTACACTATTGGCCTGTCGAGCGAACTGGGATGCTAGCGTGATAGGTAGCTTACACGCGATCTGTGGACACCCGGATCATGTTAGTCGTAGCCCCAGTATCCAGGGTTATAGCCATCGGGTGATGTCGGTAACATGTGTACAACTTAGGTGATTGCACCACATCGACTCGTTGTGAGTCGCGCTCGACGAGACGTACCGCGGGATCGCTAAAGACGTTCTCATATGTGTCGGGTTCGCATAGGTCGTCCTCGTCATCCTCGCATACGTCGATGGTCACGAATCTGGACCAGCCCAAGACTTTCTTGTCACATTGAGGTAAGTAGCGGCAGTCGATCAATTCGTGACTGTTGAACATCCGTCCTGCAGCTTTGCATAACACATACGACTTATGAGAAAATGACTACCGTCTGTTGGATGTGACAACTTTGCAGTTGTACTTGAAGCCATCCCCAATATACATAGCCCGAGTATCATCGATTGTTGACAATTGTATTTTCGAGTGATGGCGACACTTCTTCGTCGATGTGTGTCGCAACGCCAGCCATGATGCGTGACACCACACCAAACAGTGAGGAGTTTGTCCGAAAAAAGGCGATGAGGTGTTGGAAAAGTTCCTCCGGACGCTCGCCGGGGTCATTACGAATATTGACTAGGTCGATCGAAATTGAGTGAAACCCAAAGTGTTCACGTATTTTCTACTAAACATCAGCAAGCGATCACTTTGGCGTTTCGTGAAATAACGGGTCAGAATTTCGCAATTTGCCCCAGCTGCACGCATTTTTTTGGCACGGCAGTACGCCTTGCGGTTGTAGGCACATCATTAGTATAGTCGACAAGCCCCCTGATAGAGGCCTTCAGTCAGTGGCGTAGGCAGGATTTTGCACTGGAGGGGGCCACACGACAATCAATCACTCCTACCATTTCACACACAAAATCACAATGCAAATAGTCGCGGGGACAGACCACAATATCAGAATACTGGCGTAGCGCTTTTCTGCGTACTTTGGAATGATCTTACCAAGCTGTCACGCTTAAACTGAGTGGGGTATATTTTTGACCTACTCACAAGTGTAGACGGTTACCGAATTATGTGGGAAAGACGCTCCCGGGCCGTCTTGCCCACACGGTCGGGGGCTTCTTTTGTCCAACATGCAAGATCTACACAAATGTCAATTTCCGCGCTAATTATAACTATCAACCATTTTCACAAAACGTAAACGAAGCTCTACCACGTTTCTTAACAGCGTCTGTTTTTCTGTCAGAGTAGTCAATAGGTAACAGAATTATAATTATCCACCAGACACATATATCTCAAACACTTCAAACTGACGTACGTTACGTAATACAAGGGGGTTTGTAACCCCATAGGGGCTCTATGCCCCACCCTACCCTACCCCGCACATGATGATCGAGGGAGTCGGATCACGGACTTACATGCATCTAAGTCCGTGGGGTTAGCTGTCACGCTTACATGGAATGGTGTTAGCTGTCACGCTTAAATGCAGTGTGATTAGCTGAGACGCTTATATGGACTGGGGTTAGCTGTCACTCTTATATGGACTGGGGTTACCTGTCAAACTTATATGGAGTGTGGTTAGCTGTCACGCTTAAATGGAGTGGAGTTAGCTGTCATGCTTAAATGGAGTAGGGTTAGCTGTCACGCTTAAATGGAGTAGGGTTAGCTATCATGCTTAAATGGAGTGGGGTTAGCTGTCACGCTTAAATGGAGTGGGGTTAGCTGTCACGCTTAAATGGAGTGTGGTTAGCTCTCATGCTTATATGGAAAGGGGTTAGCTGTGTTGCTTAAATGGAGTGGAGTTAGCTGTCACGCTTAAATGGAGTGGGGTTAATTAGCTGTCACGCTTAAATAGAGTGGGGTTAATTAGCTGTCATGCTTAAATGGAGTGGGGTTAGCTCTCATGCTTAAAATGAGTGGGTTTAGCTCTCATGCTCATGCTTAAATGTAGTGGGGTTAGCACTCATGCTTAAATGGAGTGGGGTTAGCACTCATGCTTAAATGGAGTGGGGTTAGCTCTCATGCTTAAATGGAGTGGGGTTAGCTGTCACGTTTAATGGAGTGGGTTTAATTAGCTGTCACGCTTAAACTGAGTGGGGCTAACTGGATTAGCAGTCAGGTACTCACGTTTGAGTATAGCTGAGGTATCAACAAATGGCTCAAATGCATTCTATTCCTCCGTCTATTTATAGCATAAGACAAAGTGAACTGACTGTATTTTTGCTCAACTTCTGTTCTGCACGAGAAATGAAAGACTTGTTCTATGAACAAGTTTACTCTGCCATCAGAGACATGGTCTCCACTCAGGGCATCTGTTCTTATTTGGGAGGTTTCATTGCTAGGGTTGTTGAAGACTATTCCTGGTTACCGTATCTCGGGCACTGGGACAATGAAAGTAAATGGAAAACAAATACTCCAGCTGTGTTCTGACCACAACCTCTGCATCGCCAACACATTCTTCCAAACTAAACCCCGCCAGAATGTCTCATGGAAACATCCGCGATCCCATCACTGGCACCAGTTTGACCTCGTCGCTTCCAGGCGGATTTCTCGCAACAGTGAACTCATCACACACACCTTCACAATGCTGACTGTTGTTTGGGCTAAGTTCAGACCACAGACGATTTAACTCCAAGTGTCATCAACATGTCAACGTGCCTCTGCCTCAGTTTCATCACTGACTGAAAGATTCCTCAACACCCTTGGGCAAAGTATGGGAAAGGTATGGAAGCCAAATGGTCATGCAGCAGATTTCAACTTTAAAGCCACTTCGATGTTTTGGCTAACAGAGACAGCAGCACAGACTGATTGAGAATACAACTTCTAACACACACATATATAATATTGAAAGCTGTTTTCACCACTCTGTCAAGCCTGCTACTCTGGCACTAGCTGATGCCATAGAACCACACACATATTGAGAATGCAAGCAGACTCTATGTATACATATATACTACATTTTGTTCCCAGATCAAGGATAGATTTCTTTATTGGAAATGCCCTTACGAGTATGTGCTGCACAGCCTACTCACATGTGTCACCCCAGGAGGCCGATCTGCTTGAGGATATGTATGTATGCATGTGTATATGTACCTGGTATATGTGTACATACATATGAACATATGTATGTATATTCTTGCAAATACGTCCCACTATGGTGGTCTATGCAGCCTATAATACACTGTACATGTTATTTAACATCTGTATTTAGTAACACAAATAACAGGACAATGTTTTGTGATTAATTATTTTATTTCATATACAAAACATCAATATTTCCTACATCGCAGACAATATGCCAAACATGTTTTAATTTGCACAATTAAACTGTAGATTAATTTGTTCCATATTCATAACTCATTATACAATGTCATGAAAAATGATAAGAAATAAACTCAGTCAAGTCCAAATAACTGCAGTCAACGACAATCGTCATCATAAGACTGACTATGAAAAATCATGACTTTAAGCTCGCAAATATTAAATAATTAATCAAATCCACCACAGCAACATGTTTCAAATGGACAGTGTCCAGTGTTTCAAATGGACAGTGTCCAATGAAGATGATATTACTGTTTACTAGATATCTATTACGACAGTCGTTTGGATGAGCAATTTAAATTGTGCATAGATCTGTATATAAATTTCATATTGGGGCCACATGGACTCAATCTGTCCTAGAGCAGAACATAGGCTTATCTGTGTTATTTTAACATATTTTCATACCTGAATCATTATTTTATTTTCATACATGGGATACATGTATCATGAGACAAAAGTATCATGAATGTAGCACGGTATCCAATCCTCAGGGTAATTCAAGCCGCATTACACTTGGTCCATTGTCTATAAATAGCCATTTAGGTCATATTCTATAAATATAACATTGGCCTATTGTCTACATCGGCCATAGATAGCTATCTAGGTCATATTTTATAAATACAACATCGACAGAAATGCCTATCTGACTATCTTCCAATGACCTGTACAACTCGACAAACAACTTGACAGCAATAACATATTGGATCATTTACAATCCAATAGAAAAAATACAATAGACAGTATTTAGTTGATTTGTCAAAATGTCCTTGTTTTTCAAAATATTGCCTTACTTAAAGTTTTCATTAATTTTAGAAATAGATTAAAACTAATGAAAATATTTCAACAAGTCAATACTGATTCTTGTCCGGCTGGCATGACTATTAAGTGTCAGTTATGTACTTTGATAATGTCAATGTTTTTGACTTCTCCTGGTCATCCAACTTATGCCAATGTGGCTCGCTTGCCGGCTGACGTCAGATCGTGTCGGAAGTTGCCACCCTTGCCTGCTATAAAGGCATCATAACTGGAAAAAATATATATTTACAATCAAAATACAAGTCGCATCTTTTGCTGTTTTATATCATAATACAGAATATGTGTATATAATATAATACACATGATGGACACATGAACGTGCATGCATGCAAGCACGCAGCCAGACATGCATGCATGCACACAAACACATGTGAACAAACATACACAAACACTTATATGCACCCTCATAAAAACAGACACAGACATATATACATATATGCATATACACACACATCAAACAAACATGATAAAATGTTAAACATGTACACACACATACACACACACACACACACACACACACACACACACACACACACACACACACACACACACACACACACACACACACTGAAAAATGCACATGCACATATACACACACAAATATCCACACGCACGCACGCACGCACGCAAGCACGCACGCACGCACGCACGCACGCACACACAAACTCACATCTGACTGTACTTTGCCCGTTCTTCTGGCTGTACAGAAGGCACCATTTCTCCAGCTGCCTTCAGTAAATGTTTCTGCTGGATCTCAATCACCATGGCAACGTTCCGCTTCCTTGCTGGCCGATTGGTCACATTTTCACACCACTGCGCAGTGTGACTCTGAACCTGCAATATGAATATTAATCATTTCAATTAACTAAAATATATAAATTATTACCTATTCATTTTATGAAACTAAGGAACTGTAATGTTGTTGTAATAATGTTTACATACCTTTCACCAATCAATATTACAACAATAAATGAGATTTCTATGATGGTTTCTTTTTGCATTAATAAAAGCTTCTTAAATTTAACAAAGGATGCTTTTAGAGATGAATTTTCTTGTGCTCATTAAATGATCTTTGGTTGTTAAAAACGTGTCGCCACTCACTTCTTTTTGTAGGCGTTCAATTGTGACACCAGATGGCGTCACGGGTCCATCCTGCAGGGCTGGAATGTGGGCACAACACGTCTCCATGGCAACTGTTTGTTGTTGTGGTTGCTGGGCAGTTGTGGTCGCTATCGAAAAAGAAAACCTGTTTAATGACGAAGTAAACATAAACCTGAGATTGACCACGTCACTGGGAGACCACAATACACATTTACTTAGTCAGTTCTAAAAAGAGTAGTATTAAATTTGCTATAAATAATTCCACTTCAGTAGCAAACGAAATGTGTGACTTAGAAAAAGGATAAAGGTAAGTTCTTATATAGCAGTATCCAGTCCTCAGGACTGCTCAAAGCACTTTACACTTTTCTTCCCTGTCAGAACTGTTCACTCAGACACCATCTCGGCTTCACTGGGAAGCATCCAGCCATATGGTGCAATTAATGTGCGAAGGCTGCTCGTACACATATCCACCACAGTCTATAGCCAGGTACTCATTCATAAAGCTGAGTGAACTGGAGCAGTGCAGAGTGAAAAAACTTGCCCAAGGTTTTAACCACAGCACAGGATTCGAACCCAGGTTCTCGTAGTCGAGAGTCCGAAGCTCTACCCCTGAGCCATTGGCAAATGGTATAAAATTAAGTGATAACTTCACACATTATATTAATAATTACAGAACAATTATATAGTTAGGAACACAAAACGACCTATGTATTGGTTTCAACTGCAAAAATGTGTCAGAATTTCTAGAGAAAGCGGCAAGACGACGTTAAATTATATTAACTTATAAAATTGTCTGTATATATTCTGCCAATTTGGGAACATACAGATATGAACTGCTTAAGTGTAACTCATGTAATATCACCACAAATAAATACAAATTGTAACATGTCAAATCACCCAATGCCTTTAACCCCACCAATGGGTTTAACCCCACCACCTCAGATTTTGTTGTAACTTTGTATTTTGGGCCATAACAGGAGGAAATATGAAATTTAGAATATTTGCTGCATCGGGCCAATCGTTTCTGAAATACTGATCCCCTCCAACGTTGGGTTTTTGGTGCAAAAATGGACATGACTGCCAATATTTAGACCCCTATTTCTCAGCAACCAGTGAACCGAAATGGACAATCTTGGTGCCATTGGAAAGGAAATTGATTAATGATTCCAAAAATATAATTGTTTTTCATATTGAAATGTATTAAAAGTTCATAAACTTGAATTTTTTCCACACACAAAAAACGAACCTTTGATGGTCAATATTTCTTAAAGTATTAGTCCAATGTAAGAAATATTCTGGATACAGTATCATATTTCCCACTTATAATTACCCAAAATACAAAGTTACAAAAATCCGAGGTGGTGGGGTTAAACCCATTGGGTGATTTGACACGGAATGATCCATAACCTGAGACTAAGCCAACTGACCTGTGCTTGTGCCATCCCGACTGACACTGTTGTCTTCGTCCAAGATGTCTGTCAATTTGATCACCCTTCCCAGCATGCCCGGTGCAGCGACATCCATCGTTTCGTGGATTGCCTCCAATTGGGCGTTATATAACACGGCCTTCAGGTCGGCCCCAGTGAAGTTGACGCATGTCTCACTGAGCGTGCTCAAATCGACATTGGCGGCCATTTGCAAGTGTCTTGTGAGCACGTGCAGAATGTCAGACCGCTCCTCCTGCGAAACAGACAACAGCGATATTTTATATTCTCACCTAACCAGTTTACATCCATGAAAACGACCTCTTACAGCCACCAAAGTAATTCTCACACATCGTATACACATATACACTCATCAGTTTATAAAATAACATAATTTACATTCCTGCAATGAATCAAATTCACAAAACACAATCGTGCAAAACTCGATTAGGAATACGTCATGGTTTACCCTAACACTGGTGTTGATTGCAGTGTCACTACATTATTGCCGTTCACACATTCTGGTTTTAGCCTAATCCTAAACTAGTCCTAACCTGAAACTTAGCCCAAACCTTAACACCTCAACACAATACCATAATTACAGTCAGCACAGAGCTACATATAACTGCCACCAATGATGTTGAGTTGACAGTGAATTTTGCACGAGTTTGTATTTTGAATTTTATTTATGTGTGAGAAGAAATTTGGCAGTGTATGTTGTCATTTAAAAACATGTTTATTTGTCTCTCATTAATAAATAAAGTAGAATAAAAAGAGAACAATAAAAACAAGTTCTAAGAATTGTACTTCATGAAAAAGGAATATAATTTACACATCACAGCAGCAATAATGAATAAATGAATATATAAATAAATAAAAGCAGTTCATCATCTCATATTTAAGAGATTCCAGTACAAGCAAAAACAGCAGCCATATATGCAATAGGAGAGAGGGAGTAGAGGGGCAGAGGGAGGAGGGAGGGAGTAGAGGGGCAGAGGGAGGAGGGAGGGAGTAGAGGGGCAGAGGGAGGAGGGAGGGAGTAGAGGGGCAGAGGGAGGAGGGAGGGAGTAGAGGGGCAGAGGGAGGAGGGAGGGAGTAGAGGGGCAGAGGGAGGAGGGAGGGAGTAGAGGGGCAGAGGGAGGAGGGAGGGAGTAGAGGGGCAGAGGGAGGAGGGAGGGAGTAGAGGGGCAGAGGGAGGAGGGAGGGAGTAGAGGGGCAGAGGGAGGAGGGAGGGAAGGAGGGAAGGCAGATCATTCATTTAAAGACGGACAGAGGAAGGGATGAAGGAATGTCTGGAGCAACCAAGTTTCAACTGAGGCAACTGAAAATGATGGTGAGAGGGTAGAATATTGAAAGAACTATTTAGGGGGTGGTCGGGGTCTAGATGTATCTGTCTTCCCTTCCTCTTGACCCTTCACCTGTACAGGTCGTGTACACTCTGTAGAGTGCAGTGCCTCAGGGGTAGAGCTTCACACTCTCAACTAAGAGGAACCGGGTTCGAATCCTGTGCTTCGGTGTTAAACCTTGAGCAATTTTTTTCACTCTACATTGCTCCAGTTTACTCAGCTGTATAAGTGAGTACCTGGCTATAGACTGTGGTGGATATGTGTACGATCAGCCTTCGCACGTTAATTGTAGTATATGGCTGGATGCTTCCCAGAAAAGCTGAGATGGTGCCTGATTGAACAGGTCTGTCAGGGAAGTAGTGTAAAGCGCATTGAGCAGTCCTGAGGATTGGATACAGTAGAACCCCTCACGAACGACCACCCTCATTTACGACCACCCGCTTTTTACGACCGTTTTTTCATTGACGGAATATCTACGCTGTATAAACAACCCCTCGCCAACGACCACCCGGCAGACGCGACCAACGACCATGGCAATTTGAATTTTACCCCTGACGAACGACCATCCGATAGGTGGCCAGCACTTTTGTTAACCTAAATATCGCAACGAACTCTCATTAAACGCATGTGTAACGCGCATAAAATAATCAATCGCCTGATGACGACCATTCATTTTGGCGATGTTTTACTTTCTGACCGAATTATGAAAACGACATCTAACAGCCACTAGACTTTCCTCACATATCTTATATATTTATAAACACACACTAGGTTATAAAATTAAATCACTTACATTATTGAAACAAATAAAATTCACGAAACGAACTCGCGCAAGGACTCGCTCAGTCGCTGGCAACACATGGACATGGCGGACATGTCACATGGTCACCGTTGGTGGCTACGCCTAACTCTGTGATTACTGTAATATCCATATTGTGTATTCTTAAAGTTAAGAAACTTGTGTATGATTAACGTTTAGAAACTTAGGCTAAGTTTTAGGTTAGTTTAGGATAAAACCGCGATAAAATATCGACGTAACGCCACGGTAATCTACGGCTTGCGCGTAACAACCGCCGGCGATGTCGACTTCAGTTCAGCACGATTTTGATTTGGAAATTTTATTCTTCACAGCAATTTAAATGATTTAATGTTATGACCTAGCGTATGTATATGTAATATGAGTTACTAGAGAGGAATTTTCGCGGCTGTAAGGGGTCGTTTTCATGATTACATCAGAAAGTAAAAGATCGTTTTGCGGCGCTGGAACGAACAACAAAATGGCGACCGTGGTGCGATTACCCAGACGCTGTGAGGTTGCAGCACTTTTTAGCCCCTCAGACAGAATTTGAAATAAATTAAATGAGAATACTTTTATTCAGATATTATTAAAAACGATTAAAAATGAGGATGCTTTTTATCAGATATTATTTAAAAAAACGATTCAAAATTAAACTTATACTGAAACGTGTCACACATAAAATAAACAGAATAAATAATTTTGTTGTTGTTAACATGTTGTCTCATTTTTTATTTTCTACTTTTTATTTTGTGTATTTTACTACTTAGTGGTTGTAAGCGCCCCCTAGTGTTGATGTTAGTCGTTGTAAGCGCCCCCTGGTGTTGAATGTTGCAAACCCCTCACGAGGGCGGTCTCTTTTAAGACCGCCCCACTCTGATTTGGGGGGGCGGTCTTAAACGAGGGGTTCCACTGTACTGCGCTATATAACAACTTACCTTTACCTTTTTTTACACTGGTAAGTTTTCATAGTTAGATCAGAGAGTATAGACCACCAAGATAGATGTTGTTTGCTCCGGGTGTCATCATTATATGTTATGTCCTCTGTCTGGTGACATGTGCCAAATTACCATTATAGACTGGTGACCATCAGAGATTCATGACATGGATACCCAGTAGGTGGAGCCATGGCATTATGGATGGTTATGTTGACTTTGCTAGTTGAAGCTGTTTTATATAACACAAGTCTAAAATTAACAATTCCAGTATGACAGTCTGCTATTGTGAAACATGAATATGATAGGTCGCTATTATGGCATTGACAATGTCTGCTATTCAGGGCTTTATGCAGGATCAAATTTTTGCCCGTCACAACTCTGGGAGCAATGAGCAATTATTTTGGAAGACCTTTTTTTTTTTTGCTATCCTATATCCAATCATATTATATTAATACTGTCTTATTTATTTCAGATGTCAACAACCATGCCTATACAAAAACGTAGTTATATTATGTTGCAGTGTAAAAAACAATTTCAGTGCAATTATTAAACAATTTCAAATTTTTATTCACTTCTTCCAACAAAACACATTTTACGGCAATTATGCAGTCATTATATACAGTACTCTCAACCAATGTTAGTGACAATGACAGTAATGGTGTCGTCAAATCTAGCCGGCGTGGCCGTCGGCGGGCTAACGTTCTCGGCTGACAGTGACACGCTAGCAGTAACGACGTCGTCCGACTCGTTGGCAGCCTCATTGCCATGGCATTGGAGACATCAGCACGATGTACATCGGCTATTATTGTGAATGAGTCAATGACAGTTGATGCCGTCGGCGGTGAAGTTGTTGCCGTAACAGTTGGCGCCTGTGTTTCCGTAAGAAAACTGGGTTATTGTTAGTTTGCGACCCTTCGCCGGCATCGCGTGGACGATAATATGTAATGTTTATTCGGTCGTCGTTAACGTGGCCTCGTTTTAAATCTGATCATTCCCGGGAGTCACTCCAGGCATGAACGCCATAAAGTCGAAATGTTAATAATATACAGGCATATAACACTTGTATAGTTTATTACTGATGTAATCTCCCTAACGTCTATGTAATTTATATGAATTTTTGATGCTTTGAAAAATGCGCATAATCTGTATTATAAAGTTTGCGTTACTAGTTAATTCATGCCCATTATTATTGACGTATGACACCCCAAAAGCATTGCATTGACCCCTCTAGCAGCAAATGAAACCACGTGTAGGGCCGCCGCTATGGGTAGGCGCCCTACACGCGCGCGTAAAATGAGCTTGCGCTGCGCTACCGCTACGCCTGCAGGGTGTATTTATAGTACGCGTGAATAGTTTGGTGGTAGGCATCTTTCACAGTACTGGACAGATTTGTTTCTGGGGGATACAGAACACGTTATATTCCAATGCTAACACGGTGACACCCGTCATAAAACTGCCAGGACGAGGCCTTGTGACACTGTGACGGGTTGTGCCCCGTCCTCGAAAATTTCCCCCCGTCCATATTTGAAATTGCCCGTCCAAATGACGGGTGGACGGGTCTCTAGATAAAGCTATGCTGCTATTCAAATAATTATACACATACTTATCCACTATGTGAAGGCATGATGATGTATAGCTTTTAGGCTGATGCCTTAGCATTGTTATAGCCCTAATCATGGACCATCACTCTGTTGAATGTCTTAGAAGTCTGTGCATTTTTAATGAATACAAAAATCTTATTGTTATTGACAGTTGGTCTCTAAGACAAGTTTTACTGTAACATACCCAGAAGACATGGGCAGAAAAGAAAACCCAAATGAGGTAAAAACCCTTGTACCTGTGTTGGTATCCCGCAGTAGAGCAGCTTGTCCAGTCGGCCTGGTCTTAGGAGGGCGGGGTCAATGAGGTCAGGGCGACTACTGGCAGCCAGCACATACACTCCTGGGAACAGACACCTGGTGTACACACTGCACACTACAGACACCTGGTGTACACACTGCACACTACAGACACCTGGTGTACACATTCCACACTACAGACACCTGGTGTAGTCACTCCACACTACAGACACCTGATGTACACACTCCACACTACAGACACCTGGTGTACTCACTCCACACTACAGACACCTGGTGTACTCACTCCACACTACAGAAACCTGGTGTACACACTCCACACTACAGACACCTGGTGTACACACTCCACACTACAGACACCTAGTGTACACACTCCACACTACAGACACCTGGTGTACACACTCCATACTAAAGACACCTGGTGTACACACCATACTACAGACACCTGGTGTACACACTGCACACTACAGACACCTGGTGTACCCACTGCACACTACAGACACCTGGTGTACACACTCCACACTACAGACACCTGGTGTACACACTCCACACTACAGACACCGGGTGTAAACACCACACACTACATACACCTGGTGTACACACTCCACACTACAGACACCTGGTGTACACACTCCACACTACTGACACCTGGTGTACACACTCCACACTACATACAGGTGCCGACTCAAAAGACAAAGGTGAGTTATCAGTAACCCACAGTCTGGGAACACAACAACACCAGGGACTGTTTCACTGAGATAAAGAGCTCTTAGGGAAAATTCATCCTTAAAAAAATTCATTATTAAATTAAACTACTTTCTTCAAAATGGAAATATCCATTGACGTATTACTGAGGACACTATTTCCATGACACACCAGTGACAATGTCCCGCTGGTGTGTTGACAGTTTTCCGATATTCAAGATCAGTGATTTTAAAGTGCAAAATTGAGTTTAAGAGCCCTTAACAACGTTAGTGAAAAGGGCCCCAGGCCCACTCACAGCGCAGGGAATAGGGCCTGTAAGTAGGTCACAATACATGGTGAGACTCCACGCGACTGGAGCTAATTGGGGACAGGACACAATAATGATATTCTAATGATGGATGCCAGTAGTATATTCTGACAGATGAATACTAAAAAAATCAGATCATAAATATTTCGTGTTATAGATTTTTATCGTAACTGTCTGATTTAATATTGAGTTCACTACACTGTCATAGACATATAGCGATTTAAGTAGCGCAGATAGATAGTATGAATGGTTTTAGGCCGTGTGTGTCTTTTACATTATTTGCATTTTACATTGCTGTACGATAAGCACTGATATCTGACAATGTGTTTAAATGCACATACCCTGGGGGTAATTATAACACAAGTACACATTTGCCCCAAAAGAGGTT
>OZ024867.1:14143408-14188408 GCA_964017155.1 Oasisia sp. SBJ-2009 | reverse complement strand
ACAACGACATGAGAAAATTATAATTTTCACAAAGAACAGTAAATGAATGGAACAGATTATCAGCTGATTGTCTAGATGTTAATATGTTTAAAAGTAAAATCGACATATACCTAAGAAGGGCGGGATACATTTGGATAGATAGGTTGGACTCTCGAAAAGCTGAAGGACTTCCTTGTCCACCTGCCAACTAGAGTTGACTCTCTTGGTGACAACCTTGTTAAATCTTGTAATCACTAATCATCCCAGTAACAATAACTGTGAACCTTGTGACCTTCACCTCTGACCCCACGACCCTGACCTTGATGTGTATGAAGTGCAGATGACACTCTCTGGCGACTGCGGCTGCCAGGAGAGTCTTCCCTGTGCCTGAGGGACCGTACAGCAGGATCCCTGACCGCAACCTTAGGGGACATGTCACAAACAGCCGCGGATACTGCAACAGAGAGTGTGGAGAGACGCGAAATAGAGAGCAGTGTGGAGAGACAGGAAATAGAGAGCAGTGTGGAGAGACAGGACATAGAGAGCAGTGTGGAGAGACAGGAAATAGAGAGCAGTGTGGAGAGACAGGACATAGAGAGCAGTGTGGAGAGACGGGAAATAGAGAGCAGTGTAGAGAGACGCGAAATAGAGAGCAGTGTGGAGAGACAGGAAATAGAGAGCAGTGTGGAGAGACAGGACATAGAGAGCAGTGTGGAGAGACAGGAAATAGAGAGCAGTGTGGAGAGACAGGACATAGAGAGCAGTGTGGAGAGACGGGAAATAGAGAGCAGTGTGGAGAGACGGGAAATAGAGAGCAGTGTGGAGAGACGGGAAATAGAGAGAAGTGTGGAGAGACGGGAAATAGAGAGCAGTGTGGAGAGACGCAAAATAGAGAGAAGTGTGGAGAGACGTGAAATAGAGAGAAGTGTGGAGAGATGTGAAATAGAGAGCAGTGTGGAGAGACATGAAATAGAGAGCAGTGTGGAGAGACGCGAAATAGAGAGCAGTGTGGAGATGTGAAATAGAGAGAAGTGTGGAGAGACGTGAAATAGAGAGCAGTGTGGAGAGATGGAAATAGAGAGAAGTGTGGAGAGACATGAAATAGAGAGCAGTGTGGAGAGATGTGAAATAGAGAGAAGTGTGGAGAGACATGAAATAGACAGAGGAAAATGTTTGTTTCAGGGAAAAACACATACTCTTGTGCGTCTAGTAAACATTGCTGTATGCGTATGTATTATTATAGTATTTAATGAAACGGAGCCTGGGTAATCAAGGCTAATCCTGCCATAAATGCTGCTTCATAAACAACAGCAAATTTGTATTTCAGTTTATTTTTTGTCAATATAAGTTTAATGTTGAACACTGTTAATACTATAGTATTATCTTATAAAAGTACATCCTTATTTTAGTTTATATTTCACAGTTGGTCTGACAGCCAATCAGCGTCTCTACCCTACTCTGGGGTAAGGTCGCCCTGGTGGCAACATTGGCGGAGCATATCTTCCCCAGGCTGCAGGCGGATGTGAGGGGCTATAAAGTGCTGCCACCTCTTGGAGCCTGGTTAATCGAGGCTACTCTATGACAGAATAATCAACAAATATATAAGTGAAGGTTAACTCATCAGCATATTCCATTTAGTACCTTCGCCGGCCACTGAAGGGTTTCAATCAGCGTCTTCTTCACTGAAGTCAGCCCTCCAATGTCCTTCCAACCTATGTCCCCCGCCTGGTGAAGTGGAACATTCCGCAGTGAGGCGGGGACGTAGCCAATCAGGGCCCGGTCGAAGTCCGCATCTAGCAACTGAAGTTCTTCCGAAGTCTTCCCATTCTCTTCCTCTAAGAGAGAAGAGTAACAAAGCAGGATTCAGAAAAATACTATTGTTTGAGACCAAGTCCCATCAAATATTGGTGAAAAAATGAGTTGTTTAAACTCGATAGTAAATTATACTATTACATAAAGATAATAACAATTATTCTTGGTTTTTAAGAAAACAACTGGTGAAATCTTGTTATATTTAAAATCACCATTATAACGAATCCCATAATTATGTACATTGCATCATCTTTTCATTCAAATTTTACACGAGTTTTACTTGGATGTGGAAGACTCAGAAGTACTGTCAGTTGGTGATGTGTCACTGTACAGAATACCGGTTCTGATGATTAAAAACAAGAGTTGGTCAGTATGAATGAAATGTGTCTTGGTGACTCCAGCCACCAACTAGTCTCTTCACCGTCATCGCCTCAGTGACATTTCCTCAACTTATCCACACGAGTCTGTTGTATCTTTGGCCCAAAAACAGTTTCAAAAACACATATAAATACAGGTTCAGTGATATACAGGACACAGCTCCAGGACTCACCATTCCCCATATACAGGACACAGCTCCAGGACTCACCATTCCCCATATACAGGACACAGCTCCAGGACTCACCATTCCCATACACAGGACACAGCTCCAGGACTCACCATTCCCCATATACAGGACACAGCTCCAGGACTCACCATACCCCATATACAGGACACGGCTCCAGGACTCACCATTCCCCATATACAGGACACAGCTCCAGGACTCACCATTCCTCATATACAGAACACAGCTCCAGGACTCACCATTCCCCATATACAGGACACAGCTCCAGGACTCACCATTCCCCATATACAGGACACAGCTCCAGGACTCACCATTCCTCATATACAGAACACAGCTCCAGGACTCACCATTCCCCATATACAGGACACAGCTCCAGGACTCACCATTCCTCATATACAGGACACAGCTCCAGGACTCACCATTCCCATACACAGGACACAGCTCCAGGACTCACCATTCCTCATATACAGAACACAGCTCCAGGACTCACCATTCCCCACATACAGGACACAGCTCCAGGACTCACCATTCCCCATATACAGGACACAGCTCCAGGACTCACCATTCCCCATATACAGGACACGGCTCCAAGACTTACCATTCCCCATATACAGGACACAGCTCTAGGACTCACCATTCCCCATATACAGGACACGGCTCCAGGACTCACCATTCCCCATATACAGGACACGGCTCCAAGACTTACCATTCCCCATATAAAGGACACGGCTCCAGGACTCACCATTCCCCATATACAGGACACGGCTCCAAGACTTACCATTCCCCAAATACAGGACACAGCTCCAGGACTCACCATTCCCCATATACAGGACACGGCTCCAGGACTCACCATTCCCATATACAGGACACAGCTCCAGGACTCACCATTCCCCATATACAGGACACGGCTCCAGGACTCACCATTCCCATATACAGGACACAGCTCCAGGACTCACCATTCCCCATATACAGGACACGGCTCCAAGACTTACCATTCCCCATATACAAGACACAGCTCCAGGACTCACCATTCCCCATATACAGGACACGTCTCCCAGACTTACCATTCCCCATATACAGGACACAGCTCTAGGACTCACCATTCCCCATATACAGGACACGGCTCCAGGACTCACCATTCCCCATATACAGGACACGGCTCCAGGACTCACCATTCCCCATATACAGGACACTGCTCCAGGACTCACCATTCCCCATATACAGGACACAGCTCCAGGACTCACCATTCCCCATATACAGGACACAGCTCCAGGACTCACCATTCCCCATATACAGGACACAGCTCCAGGACTCACCATTCCCCATATACAGGACACAGCTCCAGGACTCACCATTCCCCATATACAGGACACAGCTCCAGGACTCACCATTCCCCATATACAGGACACAGCTCCAGGACTCACCATTCCCCATATACAGGACACTGCTCCAGGACTCACCATTCCCCGACAGTCTCCCCATGAGGTGAGCATGAATCGCTCGACTCACTGTATGCTCCAGATCTCTCGCCACAAAACCCTCCGTCTTTGTTGCCATGGCAACCAGATCAAGATTTTTGACACACGAGGGCGCCACAACAGTCTTCCTCATGAGCAGACACTGCAGAATCACTGACCTTTGACCCTGCAAAATGTAGAATGTTGGCACGAGGCACACGAACTGTGTGTGTTAGTGGAAGTGTTGGTGACTATCAAAGGGGCTATTCTTGCAATAATGTGATATTTATATAGTTTTCTCAACAGTCTAGAGATGTGCGCCGAGAGTATTTGTCATGAGCAATAAATCAATAGATATTTCACATATTCTACTCACTGTACAGTTTAGTGGGACAATAACATATAAAAGAAGTTTCAATGATATACCAATACTAATTGTAACACTTCTATTGCGCCTATATCCAAGAAATTCAAGCTGAGACGCTCAGCAAACAAAATCAGTTGGCGTAACCATAAATGGGGACAGCCAAACGTTGTCATTGGAGCATGGAACTGTCTAATATTTATGGTAGAAAAGCACTTTCAAACAAATATGTTTTGAATGTTTTTACGAAATATGGCTATAGTTTCAGAAGATTTAATAGTAACAGGGAGTTGATAATGGTAGTTCACCCAAGTCAAAAATACCAAAACAACACGAATGTGGAACCATCTACACCATCATGTGACAATGACACCAGTCACATACATTGGTGACACTAAGAGTCAATGAGTAACACCAAAGTCCTGACTCGGGAATCAAACTGGCACAAGAGGAAAGTGACGGAGGCTATTTACATCAACCAGAGAGACCCTACCGGAGTTATCAGTGATAAGAAAATGCCAAGGAAATTAAAGATCAAGCTCTACATGACTGTCATTAAACCAGTACTTCTGTGTGGAGCAGAATGCTGGACAGTTAGAAAGAAGGAGGAACAGATTCTCGAGAAAACAGAGATGAAGATGTTGAGAAGAATAAAAGGAGTAACATTGAGAGACAGAGTAAAGAGTGTGGACATCAGAAAGGAGCTAGGTGTGAGTAGCATACAAGAGAAAGTAAGAGAAATGAGACTACGCTGGTATGGACACATGCAGAGAATGGAAGAAAACAACGAAGTGAGAGCAGTTGGTGACATGAGAGTGCCAGGAAAAAGCCCAAGGGGGAGACCAAGAGGGAGATGGATGGGTGGATGGCGTCCGAAGGGATATGCAGGCACTGCGGATCACCCGAAGGATGCACAGAACAGAACATTCTGGAAATCAAGAATTCGGGCCACTGACCCCACCTAGTGGGAAAAGGCGAAGAAGAAGAGAACCCCTACCATGAACAGAGACCAAGGATACCATCTGCCCGCCATCTACAGCCAAATTACACACCTAAAGTCACCTATATGTGACCAAGACTCATAGACGATGGGTAAAAACTACATTCCAAAGAAAGTGCATTTCTTACATAATAACATGACCAACTGAAAGAACAGATGCAAATGACCTAAACATGTGAAACACAGGAAGAGATTGACGGACTCTGGCACCGTGGCGGAGATGAACTTACAAGAAAGTTAGTGTTTTAATACATTGATGAGGAAATCTAATTTATTTATTCACCTCAGTTGGGGGTTCAATCTGAATGATTTCTTGGAAGAAGTGTCGTCCACTTGCTGCTACCAAACTTGGATGTAACGAGGCTCGTGATTGGCTGGTTGCGATGATACCAATGGCCGTTCCATGCAGCTCGTTGAATCCCAGCAGGTCTTGGAGAACTGTGAAGGTGGGAAAATGTAGTCAAACCTGACAGACCCGGGGGAAGACATCATTGAAAGGTGTCACATTTAATACAACATCTATCTCAGTTGGTTGAGGCACTAAAAGTACATGTATTTAAATATGATTAACCGATTAGCACTCAAGTCGGGCATTGACGGTCACCTCGAATCTCCTCAGGTTGGCCATAGCCGGCCAGCGAATACATCACAGCGATTGAATTCGATTTACGTGGTTGCATCTAGTGACTAAGAGATGCAATAAATGCAACACCTATCTAGACATATAACATTACATTGTGACTATTTTGGATACTTCCGTTCTCAAAAATATTTACAGCATTTTTTAAATTTAACAGCAATATTTGCTGTTTTTGGACATTTTAAAATGTCCTCCAGCCAGGGGTTGGCCACGTGTACAGCTAAAATGTGTAATATAGTATACAAACATTTATACCAGTGTGTAGATAATTTAATGTTCTTTTAAATAAACCCAACTTGTAGCAGTAGAAATCCAAGCATAAAAAAGTTACACCGCAACAAAGTAGCTATTTTACAAAAAGTTTCAAAATGTCATAGTGTCAACCAAGAAATGGTCAACATATTTTAACGTCATAACAACAGTTTTGACACCACTGTGTAGGCAATTTTATTATCTACAACATGCATACAACATGCAATTGCGAGAATTTAATAATAAAGGCGCTAGAGCAAAGACAAAGGCGCAAGCAATATTTTTAAACATCTAGGTCAAATAGTTGAGGAGCCACAGACATCACGTTAAAATCGGCTGCGTGCTAATGGGATAAACTATTTAATGTTTTCTTTAAAATAAATTTACCGTAATGTCTAATGACGCATTTTGTGATTCTTCTGAGCTCCCCACATGTGTGATCTATAATGTTGTGTAATGCACAAACATTTTACTACAATGTTTACTCCGGCATGTTTTATTTGCTAACTTACTATGTAAGTATATTATCATTATGATTATACTACAATTACTATTCAAGGTGGATCACACGATGACAGCATTTAAGTCTCTTAACATGAGTCTACTTATCTACTGTATATACGCAATTATAATATGTACCTGTGATTATTGGTAATTATAAAATACTATCGATCCATCGATCCACCCACCCACAACCCTCCAAACCCACCCACCCACCTTCACAGATGCAGGCACTGTACTGTGCTTCACCATTCATTTCCTGTTCGGGACTCGATGCGTCACTGACCAGCTGATCCAGATCGTCCAATAGGATGACAGACGGACTTCTCCACACCGCCTCTGTTACCACGCGCCCCAAATGTTGACGGACAGATTCTATGCGTTTCCCTTTGAGAAATAAAACATCCATCCAAGTATTGTAAAATTACCAAGTGTGTGTGTGTGCGGTGTGCGGTGTGCGATGTGCGGTGTGTGTGTGTGTGACTGTGTGTATATGTGTGCGACTGTGTGTGTGTGACTGTGTGTATATTTATGTATATATATATATATATATATATGTATATATATATATATGTGTGTGTGTGTTTTTTTGTGTGGATGTGTGCTTGTAACTTTGTGTGTGTGTAAACTGTGTGTGTGTGTGTGTGTGTAAACTGTGTGTGTGTGTGTGTGTGTGTGTGTGTGTGTGTGTGTGTGTGTGTGTGTGTGTGTGTGTGTGTGTGTGTGTGTGTGTGTGTACATGTCTTCTCATTTGTGCATCAGTAAAATCACAGTGCTACATTAAGTTATGTTTTAAGTCTTATATTAACCTATAAATATATTAGCATAAATCAAGTTATCAAACATATTCTACATATAACCCTCTTTGCAAGAATAAACAGTTTTTCTGATATTTGTGACCCCAGAAACACAAAGCGCCCCCTGGTGACTGACGGATACACTACCTTTCAGTGCTCTGCAGTCGACAACGCTGACAAATGCCAAGGTGGGCATCTCAGCCAGTTTCCTACACACAGCCCTGGTCATGTGACTCTTTCCTGCGCCCTTTGACCCACATACGAGGACACGGTGCACCGGACGACCTGAGACATGACACTTAGACAGTTTCTGGGCCAAGGGTGTCTGGGTCAAGGTCAAGGTCATTACATCAAGCAACTGGTCCACCATCTTGTCCAGTGATCTGTAATTGAACAGGACATGTTAGATTATTGCACTGCATAGTATTTCTTCTGACTTTTATTGGCTTATTTTAGAGAATATGTGTATCTGTGGCTGGTTTCATAAAGCCGCGTAACTTTATAAGCAATTATGCGGTCTACCGGTCACAGCTAACAGCGACTATTCAGTGTAGCTGACAGCCAGTTTCATGAGACCAAATTAGCATTCGCGTAAACAAATCGACGTAGAATTGCCCTAATTAGATCGCGCTTGGTAATCCCTGTATTTCTGATGTCTGTAGACACCCTTTTTTACTTCAGCTGCCTCCTTTGCAAATGACAACCTATGATGAATGTAAAAGATACCTAGTGTGAACATTGCAAATAATAAGTTGAGAGTGGGCATGTTGGGAACATCAACGAATCATCGCCATTATCTCTATCCCCAACCGAGATCATGACCACTATTAACATATCAACTTCCCACAGCCATCATCTCTATCCCCAACCGTGATTATGACCAATATTAACATATCAACTTCCCACAGCCATCATCTCTATCCCCAATCGTGATTATGACCAATATTAACATATCAACTTCCCATAGCCATCATCTCTATCCCCAACCGTGATCATGACCACTATTAACATATCAACTTCCCACCGCCATCATCTCTATCCCCAACCTTGATTATGACCAATATTAACATATCAACTTCCCACAGCCATCATCTCTATCCCCAACCGTGATCATGACCACTATTAACATATCAACTTCCCACGGCCATCATCTCTATCCCCAATCGTGATCATGACCACTATTAACATATCAACTTCCCACCGCCATCATCTCTATCCCCAACCTTGATTATGACCAATATTAACATATCAACTTCCAACCACCATCATCTCCATCCCCAACCGTGATCATGACCAATATCAACATATCAACTTCCCACCGCCATCATCTCTATCCCCAACCTTGATTATGACCAATATTAAGATCATTGTTTCAGTTCTACAAATGACCTTGATACTCATCCAATGACCTTGACCTTACCCCAACTGTAAGAGGCTTTCCGGTGGCACAACAGGGTCACACTGGCCGAAACGGCCTCGCCGTGATGAACTTTGATGACCAGCCTTCTGGTCATCTGATTGGACACTGGTCACTTTTAGCTGGCCACAATCGTCACGTGTCAGGCGGCAGTAGCTACATCCATCACTGCTGTGACCTTCACTGACCTTGACCTTTGAACTACTCGCAGGGGTGAAGGAGACAACGTAATCTCCAACAAAGCCTGTGGACATAACAAAAAGCTGAGCATTACACATCATACAATAACACTATGGTACAGGAAATAGTTAACAAACAGTGATTGTATAAGGTTAGTTAAAAATCAATTAATTAATTAGCAGTACATTTGGGATACTCATTATAAATTTATAATGTTGTTTGATTTAAACTGTGTTTTAATACACATTTGAACCATAGCTTTATGCAGAGACCCGCCCATTTAAACCAAGCCGACCTTTCTGTGCTAGCACTGAGGGTGGTCACTGCCAGGGTGGTCACTGCCAGGGTGCTTGTGATTCTCAGTGATTCTTTTACATCCCAAATTGAGACAGGACTGACATTAATACGACTCTGCAATTCACAATTACATACAATTGATGGAAACATAATAACGGAGGGATTCTTAATGGCAGAAAACCTAAATGAATACTTTAGTTCGGTGTTTACCAGGGAAGATATTAGTACATTACCAGTACTAGAGACTAAGTTCGAAGGGAGAGAGTGTGACTATTTAGGACAACTAACTGTAACCCAAAAAATGGTAGCTATGAAAATAAGAGATATGAAGGATAATAAATCACCAGGAGTGGATGGGATTCCTCCCAAATTACTACTGGAAATTGTAGAACAAATTAGCATACCACTTGCAACAGTGTTCAATTTGGCATTAGAGGAAGGAGTGGTTCCGGTAGAATGGAAAGAAGCAAACATCATACCATTATTTAAAAAAGGATCAAGAAGCAAGTCAGAGAACTATAGACCAGTGAGTTTAACATCGGTGATTTGTAAACTATTAGAAAGACTAATTAAAGATCACTTGGTTGATTTTCTTGTTAAAAATAAATTGATAAACACATCTCAACATGGGTTTTTAAAAGCGAGGTCATGCTTAACAAATATGTTATGTTTTTTGGAAGATGTCACAAAGTGGGTAGATGAGGGATCACCAGTAGATATAATCTACTTAGATTTTAAAAAAGCCTTTGACAAAGTGCCACACCAAAGATTACTACTTAAACTAAAGGCCCATGGCATAGGAAATAGTATGATTAACTGGATAGAAAAATGGCTTATTGATAGAAGACAAAGAGTAGTAGTTGATGGGGAGGTTTCAAATTGGAAATCTGTTTTGAGTGGAGTACCGCAAGGATCAGTATTGGGACCTATTTTATTCTTAATATATATCAATGATTTGGATGATGACATAACAAGCAAGGTGTTGAAGTTTGCGGACGACACAAAAGTGTTTAGGAAAATAAAAAGTGATGCAGATAGACAGCATTTACAAGATGATCTAAATAAGTTGATAGAATGGTCTGAGAAATGGCAAATGCTGTTTAACTTTGGAAAGTGTAAGTGCCTCCACACAGGACATGGGAATGAAAATGCACAATATACAATGGGTGGTACTGTATTAAATACTACTGTAAAAGAAAAGGACTTAGGTTTAACCATTAGTGCTGACATGAAGGTATCAGAGCAGTGTGGAATTGCAGCAGCGAAGGCAAACCAAATTCTTGGATTAATTAGGCGAAATATAGTATACAAAGAAAAAGAACTAATAATACCGCTTTATAAAACAATAGTTAGGCCTCATTTAGAATATTGTATACAAGCATGGAGGCCATATCGCAAGAAGGATATTGATATGCTAGAAAGAGTACAAAGGAGAGCAACAAAAATGATACCAAAACTCAGGAATATTAGTTATGAAATGCGTCTAAAAGAATGTGGTCTAACAACACTAGAAACCAGAAGATTGAGAGGAGATCAGATTGAGGTTTTTAAAATATTGAATGGGTATGAAAATATTGACAGAAATATTTTTTTCACGGTCAAGGAAGAGAGAAGGACTAGAGGACATGGAGTTGCATTAGCAAAGAAGCAGTGTAGACTAGATATTAGAACATTTTCATTTTCCCAAAGAATAGTAAACGAATGGAACAAATTATCAGCTGATTGTGTAGGTGCTAGAAGTGTTAATATGTTTAAAAATAAAATTGACATATACCTAAGACGGGCAGGGTATACTTAGATAGATAGGTTGGACTCTCGATAAGCCAAACGGCTTCCTTGTCCACCTGCCATCTAGAGTTGATTCTCTAGGTGGCAATCTTGCTAAATCTTGTTAAATCAATTAAGATCCCCAATGTTGAGAGCCAGATTTTCCCCCAAATATAGTAACTAGGCCTGCTGTGACCGTGAGTTGACCACAGGTCACTGACATGTCAATGTCACGTGGATGTGCTAACCACTACACTACCTGCATATTATCTTTTCATCCTAAACAGAGACTGTTCTTTTCTGTATATAGTGCACTCTGGGTACTGATAAATGCTAACAAATTCAACAAAACTCTTTTTTTACATTTTTAGACAAATGTACTTGTATAAATGTATAGATTCAGGACAATCATGATAACGAAGTATTTTTATTTTGTATTTGTCACGACCAGGAGAGGTAAAGGTCATACCTGGCTTAATAAAGAACTTGACAAGAGTTCCCTGGTTCAACACCAGAGGGCAGTGCTGGTCAGTGACACGGGACAGCCACGCTCGGAACGACATCTCGACCAGCTGGTCATTCACATCGTCTGGCTGAAATAAAACCATAAACAACAAATGCAATACTAAAAGTAAAACTGCACTATTTGTTAACTTTTTTCATCCCAAACAGAGACTGTATGGAATGCTGTAAATACTATAAAAACTGTAAAATAATATAATACATATCAAAGGACTATTCAGAACTTGTGATGGTATTCAAAATGAAACTTAAAATACTTGTGGAAGTCCTGAAACATGCCCAGCACAGAAACTGAGTAGGAGACTTCCCCTGTCAACTGTCTTGCTTGCTAACGTCCAATAAAAATTACTCTTGTCAGTGACATCACATTTGGACACAGCATTTAACTAACTTTACGCCGATATAGAAAATATCAAATCTTGTGGCAATAGTTTCATTTTTGAAATATTGACCACTGACAGTTTTCAACCCGACAGACGACTTTCGAAAAAGAGACACAGGTCTATAAACAAATATGCATAAAGCCACATCTCACAATTAAGGTCATGTTTAGGAATGGACCAAACAATGACCTTAATACAGAAGTAACTATATTATTTTCTAGAGTCATGTAGAAAACAGGCATTGTCCCAGTGTCACTGTAACTGAGAACTGACTGCAACACAAGTGAGTGCTCATTAAACCAGGTTTGACTAAATATTGTAATTCAATTTAATAGCACTAACACTAATAACATAATTGTAAATACAATTCAAGATACCTTTCTCAATCTACTGTGTTCTCCAATGCAACTTTCATTGATTTCTCGACACCTTCGTCAGTGTTGACGCTGGTTACCTAGTCGTCATGTGACCAGCAGTCCAAAACTGTTTAAACTGACGAAGGTGTCGAGAAGACAATGAAAGCGCCATTGGAGATATGGAAAGGTATCTTAAACTTCGTTTACAATTATGAATTTAACAGAATTAAACAACATTCACAATAATATAGTTATAATACAATATTAGTTTATTAACAGTGCCTGGTGCCGCGATTCGCATACTTACAGTTTTTAAAAGAGGGCAGAGTTGAACACTGTTGACCTCCAGCGGGTCACAGGTCAAAGGGGTCAGCCTCATTTTGGATGTGACACCTGCACCTAGCTGTCTTCGTAGCAACTCAGACATCATGACATGACCCGTCAGTGGTCTGGTGTCATAAACAACGTGACGGCCACTGGGGTTGATGACACACGAGTGGTCACTGTTGACCACCATCACGCGAACGACGACTTTTGTCTCCATGTTACTTTCAGATTCTGCGTCTAACTTATTCCGTACTGCATCGTTCTCATTTCGGGCCGATTTTAAACGGGCACGGCTCATATGCTCTTTCATCGCCGCTTCCTTTTCTGATGGCGACGGGAACTTCTGTAGCACAGCAGGGAATGCTGGGAGAGCTCGACCGTCGAAGTTTAAATCACAGTACTGAGCCAATGTTTCAATTCCGATTCTCACATTTGTTGTCTGCCAAACAAACTCGTCTTTACTTTCCTCGTCAATGTTGTTGTCTGGTTGCCGTGGCGATGAACGACCTTCAACGGGGCAATCAGGCTCAGTGATTGGCTGAACTCTCAGAACCATTTCGAAGTGATCCGATAAATTTCCAGGGCGGATTCTGTCGACAAACGGATCAACTGCAGGTGGCTCCATCTGTTGGGTAGGGGAGTGTTCGCCAATGTTGAAAGACTTGATGTAGTTGATACAGCGTGCTAATATCCCATCATGCTTCACACTCAAACTATCCTCGTTTGATACTGAATTTTCACCTGATTTTGATACATTTTCGACACGGCTCTCGCTGTTTTCCGTCGATGTCACGTGACCTGCATGTGCTCCACCTGGTGGGACAAATGGTCGGTGTTGGCGAACTTTCCTTGACACAACGAGCTGTGTCCTTTGTTCAAGCAGGACACATTTCGCTGTGACGCTCACTTGACCTGAAACAATCAGTATTGAACACACAATATGGAACAATTTACCAAATGTTACTACGACTTGTGACACTCTCGCCAGCTTCAAACATCGACTGAAGACACACTTCTTTAAAAGAAGTCTTCAGTCAATGAATTATTATCACCCATGTCTGCATAACCATTTGTATGTGACTTTTAGGCAATTTCAACCTAATAGCCCACTAAAAGTGCAGTCAAATACCATAATCATAATCGCGACAGACACTTGCTCGGTACAATAACATCCATGTAAATTATGTCATTATTAGGCAAATTTTCGGTGACAGAAAATTGCAAATTTTGGTTTATGAAGACGAAGAATAAGCTCTTCTAATTCCTAGTGTGAGATCCTTTACTTTCCCTGGAGCAGACACCAGGCAGAAAGAACAAATGTTTCTCATGTTTTTCCAAAACAAAATAGTCAGTGTGGGAGAAACAGTCCGACACTGTGACCAGAATGCTTCCAACTGCATTCATTATTGAGACAAGCTTTCATGGAACCGCTAGAAGTCTAGAACTCACCGATCCGGACAAAGATGCACACTGATCCTTGGATCCAGACGGGGAAGATCTGTCCCGCTGTGACAACCCGCACTTGATCCAGAAGATGGTTCTCTACTCTTGTCGCATTCAATTCCTGGACGGAAACGGGAAATAAACCAATTTGTAAATTCCTGGATAATTAGACTGCAATAATGACAATCTGGAATCAACTCCTTGCTACAATTAAATTTTTTGAAACTATAGCCACCGCAAAAAATCGATATGGGCGGTTATTGTCTGGCGGACCTGTCCATGACAAATAACTGCCCGTCCAAAAACGTAACTTTAAAAAATTTTGCCCGTTCAAATGACGGGTGGACGGGTCTCTGGGTGAGGCTATGGTCCTTAGTACTGCTCAAAGTGCTCTATACTTTACTACACATATTCAGAAAACACCATAACGACTTCTCTGGGAAGCATTATGTCACAGTGCAGTTAATGCACAATTGTATTCGGACACAACTGTCCAGCATTGTCTTTGGCCAGGTATACAATACAATACAATAACTTAATTTCAGACTCTTCAGTATACATGAAATAAGCATATACAAGTAATACGGTGGTCCATAGCACCAGCAACAGACAGTAGCACAGGGCTCGCGGCCCAGATCGCTAAACAAATTGGACGGAAATATATATTGCAAACAGGAACCCGTAGAAAATAAAAATATGTGTTATCAGTAAGAGGTAAAGTTGGTTGTGTAAAGCATATTCATCTAGTGTACTCTGATTCTAGAGACAAAGTTCAGACTAGATCTGAGAACGAACTGTACAAGGACATTGTCAGAGCTGTCCAAACGAAGCAAAAGGCGGTACACCAAGCTCCTTATAACAGACTGACAGCATTGGACATTTACATAGGTACATAACATACTTGTGCTTTCAAATTTAGATAACTCAAGAAAGGTACTTATTCATACAGTTGAGTGAACTGGAGCAATGTGGCGTGAACAAATTTGCCCAAGGTTTGACACCACAGACCAGGATTTGAATCAGATATAACTGGATGTGTGATGGATGGGTATAATATGAGCAAAAATCTTCCAAAATCATAGTTATTATCAAAAAGGGTGTTTGTAATTAATTTCTGGCCATAATACATGTCTTAACAGGTTTGTGTGTACATGACTCATACGTGTGTCCTCCAGAAAAAATTGTGACTGGCAAACCTTTTTCCTGCATAAAACCCTGGACTAGAACTGTCATTTGTTCCCATGCCATGTAAGAATTCAAGCACATCTAAAACTACACACGTGTATTAATAGTTATTCTAAAAACACATTTTAATGCTTACCATAAAAGTCAAATGGTACGGAATTGAACAGGCAAGAGAAGCAATGATAATGGCAGTATATTGTACAATATCATAACTCACCTTTAAACATTAATTATTAATATTTTTAAACAAGATATCTTAGCATATAAGGAGAACTTGAAATGAAGTAAAGACAAAAGGTAAAGGTAAGTTTTAACACAGCGCAATATCCAATCCTCACAACTGCTCAACGCTTTACACTTTAAACTAAAGAATACAATAACAACCAACCAAGATTTCCCAGTCGTCCACCGACAGTGGCTCCAGAATGAGGCTCTCACAAGAGGGCACCACTGACGCAGCCACAGCTGTCAATATGACCTGGAGAAAATAGCATTTGCTAAATTATTACAACAGTAAAGTGTAGGGGTGGTAAGTGAAAATATCTTAATCACTTCAGATATTAATAGCATCAATATACTATGTTTAAAAACAAAGTCACCTGACAAAATTCTCACATATGTCAGTTCTACACAGACACAGAAAACGAGTTTTTTTCACTGAACAGCAACCTTGTAAAATCTGACAAAACATGACACATCACTTGGTGATCACTGATACAAAAATCAAAAATTATTCTTCAGTTCAAGACAAACCTTCTCGCCATGCACAAAGCCGGCTTTGTTTGCCATCAGGCCATTCAACTCAACGAAGTCTTCATCTTGTCCACCAGGTGGCGGGACAGTCACATCACCAGACCAACTGACAAACAGCGAGGCTGTCTCACTTTGGAGTTGGAATATCGACACCTGGAATACATGTATAGTACAGTTTATCGTATACAGCAGTAACAGCACCATGTTCAGTATTGTTCATAGTGCTTCACAACATACTGAAGTACATGTATAAAGCCATACAGTTGCAATAAATGATAATTTAAAAAAATCTGAATATACTTATATTAATTAAAATAATTAATGTTTTATTAGTACTTATTAGCAACAATGCTAAAATATTGAATGTAGAATTTCAAAGTAAAATGTAAACGAAAACATACATAAACAGACTGATATGACCATCTGTGTTTAAATTATGAGATCTAGAAAAGTATTAATATTTATTGTTGTTATTGTGATAAAGCAACATCAATTAAGAACATATTATAAACAGTTTATCATTTGTTGTGTGTGTGTGTGTGTGTGTGTGTGTGTGTGTGTGTGTGTGTGTGTGTGTGTGTGTGTGTGTGTGTGTGTGTGAATGTGTGTGTGTGCTTCTTCTTTATTTGCTTTTGCATAGAAATTATGTTTATTTGCATGTTACAATGTTTACCAAATAAATTCAATCAATCAATCTGCTGTAACACAGTGGGTTCTATAGCTCAGTGAATGCTGTGATACAGTTAATTTTGTAACACAGTGTAATCTGTATGTACTATGTAATACTTTTAATTCCTAAATATCAAATTTGATGTTTAGGAATTAAAAGTATTTGTATATAAATACTTTTTTGACTTTTTCAAATACTTCCAATACTTTTTCAAATACATTGTCATTAACATTGTCAGTATCAACATTTTTGTTTGAAGATCACGTGTAATGCCTGCCAAACTGATTACCTTCACTGCATTTTCACCCAACAGTGCTAATTATTGATGAAGACTAAGTTCTATGAGTGACATTACCTTCTCCCTGGCCAACGATGTCGTCCAGGTTTTGGGGAGGGCGATAAAACAAGTTTTTGCTGCATTAAAATGCAATGTCGCCGCTTTCGTCTGCATGGCTGTCAATACTAGGTGCGATGCAGGATGATATAGTTTCGTAGTACATGTACAAAAAACTAAATATATCTTTTCACGGTTTAAAAAGCATACGTCGTGTAAAAATGATGCACATGTTTGACACTATCAAGTCCAAAGACTAAGTATCAACATGCAGACGACACTAAGTGACGTCAGTGACTAACGTTCCAATCATCCAACAAGCACCTACGGCTATAGGACACATTTGAATAATAACAATATTGTGGGCGCATAAATATGTATACATATATGCAAACAAAATATTAATAAGTTACATAAAATTTATAATATTAAATTAGTTAAAATAAATGACGACACATAAAAAATTGTATAAAATAATAGTAATAAATGATAAATAAATAAGTTACGCTAAAGATGATTATTAAATAAATGGTATGTTGATAATAAATTAATAAAACATGTAACATATTATGCACGGCAATTTATTGATACCGTTGGAACACTCCCTATTATGCAGTTGAAGCATTGCATCTACGTTTTATGCAGTCAATAATTCGACGCAGCGCTCCTTGCGACCATTTGATAAACTAATTCGTTACTAAGCGACCGGTAGCGGTAGTATGGCGGTTTTTATATTCTCTCAGCGTAAAATCGTTGAGATTGTTTGTTTATGTTCAGCATGACGGTTCCATATGGACTAAACAAGTATATTTGACAGGTAATTTAGTCGAACACAACATCATTTCTTAACTGTAGCTTACACAATGTTGTCAAATGTAATATATTGTATAAAATAAGATCGTTAATTCAATATTCATTGCGCGAGTTTTTTAACGTCGATAACGACGTTGTCGAGGACGCTGTATTCGCCAAAGTTAATTGTATGTTCGACGTCTCGCAGACAGTAACGGTAACTTTGGTTTGACGATTTGGTTGCAAGTAGTTGCCCATGGTGGTACCTTAATTCCACGCAATCCTGCATGTTGCAAGATCACGCATATTTTAGTTATAATAATTCGTATTATATAATCATACTATCTATTATAACTAGATTCCCAGAACTCAAAAGGGACAACAGATGATGTCATTGATGGTCATGGATGGGCAGATGCAATGTGTGCACGGTAGTGTCTCTGCAGCGGGCTTAATTCAAGAATGTAATTTTATTATTAGAAAATTAGTGCAGTCTATTCTGGAATGATGGAAGATTTTGATAAAATGTGTTTATTGCAACTACGCGCATGTCTTTCCTAACTGTTATCCCACTATATATGTTCTTTATCAGCAGTCTCCAATTCCTTCTGTCTTAACATTTTGTTGTTATTCTCCATACTTTTCAGTCGTATCCCATCACATTCTTGGTCTTCCTAAAACACACACAGTACTTAGAGAAATATCAAGTCAATATAATAAATATTTAAAGAAAAATGCTGAGTAAACATCCGAAAAATATAATTTATATACCAATATATACTTGTGTATGGAATAGTCTGCCACAGTCTGTGGTAGATGCTCTACCAGTCCAATCATTTCAAGTAAAAAATTATAAACTATGGAAAAGTCATTCTATACAAATTATTTTACTGCACCACCTCTACTATGGATTGTGTCACCTTTAGACACATGCGCGCAGTCTCAAAACATTGCTCAAGACAGAGCTGGCACAAGAGGCAGGACCCAGCAAACACATAGCGTTTCCGTAACATTAGCAGAAGGTTATAATTAGGTTACGCAGTAATATTCCCATATGTAATGTTAAGGGAACGTAAAGAAAATTTTCCAAAAAAACGTTAGGAGAACGTTACTGGCTAACGTTATCGTAACATAGAAATAACCTGATTTTGCTGGCTGGGGAATGCCTAATACAAGCCAGAAAAGAACTTGTAAGAATATGATATCTAAAATGTTCCCTGCCTCTGCTGTAGGAGATAAAGACACCAGCAAGGATGACGGCGGGATGCAAAGCCCCTGTCTCCACGGAGAGCACGATGTCATGTGGGGAGCCGCTCCCAGGGCTAAATGGGAGCCAGATGGGCACTCCCAGTGGATCGGGGGACAACCCAGGACCCAAGTTCCTTAGCCTCGAGTTTAAGAGTGGAGCATCCTACGAGGGAGGGCTGGATAACGGAAAGAAATGTGGAACAGGGCGCTTCGCTTGGCCCAATGGGGCATGGTTTGAGGGCGAATACATGAATGACATGAGACAGGGCAAAGGTGAGAGGTCGTTGACCTTGTGGCTGTGTTTTGTTATGTTAAGGCACGGTTTCTGCCCCATCACTTGGAATCATTCTAGCATGGTAATTATTACTGCATGGTTCTCTCAATTGCTTTATAATTTGCAGATTCGGGTGTGGGAACATCCAACTACAAAGGTATTTGTGGGTAGAATTTTTGGCATTGTACCGTAAGTGCTGATGACATGCAGCTCTCTATATATAAATTGAACTTTTTTTTCAAATTTGTGAAAATTTCACAAACACTGGAATTACATTGTGGAGAGTGTTTTTGGACTTATTAAATTAATTTTCATGGCCAGTCAATATAAATCAGTTTTAATGTTAAGAATGTTGTGATTATGTTATGAAATCACTGCGTCGAAATATAATGTACAAGGGTCAGAACACTTTACTTGTACACAAATGGGATATCTAAATTTATATGCCTAATTTAGATTCAAAATATGGACATTCTGAAGCAGGGGGGAACTGGCATAATGGCAGTCGAAGCTGGGATAACATTCTTCATGGCTAAGAGATGACAACATCAGTAAATAGGTAGCATGAACACAAATTGAGGTAAATATGATTATGACATCCAGATTAGACTTAACTTGAGAGCAAGCAAGATCCATGTATTAGATTTGCAAGAAATTTGTTCTACTGCATAAAGGTGTGGGGTTTTCTTAAGTAACAATACTAGATTTACCCTACTGGTTGAGAGCAGTAGGTAATATGGACAGATATATCAGTTTAATGTGTGGTTACTAGTACCAGATAGATGGAACGTACAGCTAGAATCTAGCATGATTCAAGAACCTTATGGCTAAACAAAATTCATTCCAGGTAAAATCCAGTAGAATAGGTTTGATGTATGAAAATGCATTTGTGACCTGACACTGGCAGTATTTAACATGGACAATGTGTACATGTACAGTGTTCTGGCCTATATATTATACACAGCTAGGATTAAATGTTCTTCCATTTTTAGTACTGTGCTGTACAAATCAGGCAAAACCACCACAATCAATTTTAATATAGCAGAATGTATTCACACCTTTGCTCTCTATTGAAACAATGGACAGGCAGCAAATTAATAGACAAGAACAACATTTTTCATTATAAGAGTTCAACAAGATATAATTTTTAATAAAATGCAATGCGCAAATGTTTTAATATGTTCACCCTTCTGGGATTTGGATCATTGTGGCCACATATTTACTATCATCATATTCACAGTGCACAATTTCATAGGCAGCTAAGGAGAGATTTTACAGATAATTAATGTGTAAGTTAAAACATTTCATGTGACACACCTGTGATTTGTTCTGAAGGAATTCAACACTGGGCGGACGGAAGCACTTATGAGGGGGAATTTCTCAATGACATGCGTCATGGAACGGGAGTTCACACTTGGCCCAACGGGGAGGTAAGTTGGGTTCACACCCTAAAACCCAGTACCTTGGTGTTGTGTTGGATACACAATTCTCCTTAACAGAGCATGTTACAGCCATGCAAAAGAACTCTCAGCATCAACGGCATGTTCTTAGAAAGTCGTGACCATTCAATGTTGACCGAAAACGTCTTTTCTACCGTAGCATAATTGATTGTCATAATAAACTATTACAGTATTTGTTATTGTCCTGCTCTTTCTGTGAGTGACCATAACAGACTAAAAAAATCTAACCAAAATCATTGATTTACTTATGTGAATAGTGTCTGAAATTACCGACCATGAATCTTCAGCACGGCTCATGTTGTCGCTGCTGAATCTGATCGTCTGCTCCATTTGTGTTTTTCCGTCTGGAGAGAAGGTCCAGTGTAGGAAATACAAAAGGGTTTGTTACAGCAGGGGAATGTTTTGTGTCTGCAGCAATCAGACTGGTGACTCAGTAGTATTGATGTCTATGGGTTCGTTTTTGTTGTTGTTATATTTTGATTTTAATTTATCTTCTTTGGCAATCTTTTATATATTTTAAATATTATCTTGATTAGCATGACAAATATCCTTCTAAGGACAATAATGTGAATTGGGTCATCAGCCCGTATCCCTCCCCCTGAGTGCAGTAAACAAGCTGCCCTGGCTGAGTCCACTAACTACGTCACACAGGAGCAGGGCCATTGACTTTAGAGGTCAAATATTTGCATATCAACGTTGAAAATGTCTTGAAATTTATGTGATCTGTTGAGTAAACTAACCTAGCACCAATGATAATGATCTGAATGACAACGCTGAATGAAAACATTTGATTACCACCCCTATTGCAGTCAGCTATGGATATATTAACCGACTGACACGACCCAAATAAACTAACACTGATTTGTCAGTTCTGGTCATGTGGGGAAATCCAGTGTCACAAAGTTTCGGGTCATTCTTGAAACAGCAGTGTGTGCCACTTATATCAAATTGTTTCTTTGCAAATTCCATCCTTTTGTAGTCATTTGAGTTGCACAAATAGTCGGCTGTAAGCTGAGTAACATAGATAATCAGATTTAAGGAGATTACACAAATAATCGGATGTAACTGGAATAAAGAAAACATTGGATGTAAGCAGAGTAGTGCAACTAATCCGATGTGAGCTGTTGGCAACTTTTCATGCTATTCCACTAGCATTTGAGCAGTATTACAGCAGAATTTAGGACTGCACTGTTTAAAATTATTTTTTCTGGCCAGTGAGTTGATCACAGTAAGTTGGGGACTGTGTTCAGTACTGTCAAATTTGACTATCATTTGTTTGGAATCAAGCATGTCAAAATTGCACCAACCTACCCCATAGACTTTTAAAACTTAATCTAACTATTTTTCCACATGTACATTTTCAATATTTGCTGTGTGGCTGAATGTTCTCCAATGCATAGCATTCAACAGATACATACCTTATAGCTGCATGTGTTTGTTCGTATGTATTTCGAGGGAGTATTTGAGCCCATAAATTAAGTTTGATTGAACGTCCCCCTAATATTCAACTTCAGTTGCACATTAATTTACCAAATATTATATGAGATATAGTTACTGACTCTGGGCTGCCACATTCCACTGTTGAGTGAGATCATTAACCTCTGCTGATTCACAGCATCTAATTTATTTATCAACACTGGTTAAAATGTGGTTAAAATAGCTCTGCTCTAGTTAGTCCAGTGCCGCAGTGGCTGGAGCTTTGGACTATCGACTAAGAGAACCCAGTTTGAATCCTGTGTTGCAGTATCAAACCATGGGCATGTTTTGTCACTCTCCATTACTGTATGAATGAGTACCTGGCTATAGACAGTGGTGGATATTTGTAGAAGCAGCCTTCGCGAAGTTCACTCCAGTTTCAGTTCACTCAGCTGTATAAATGAGTACCTGGCTATAGACTTAGTGGATATTTGTGTACGAATAGTCTTTGCATATCAATTGCAGCATGGCTGGATGCTTCCCAGAGAAGCCGATGTGGTGATTGATTGAACAGGTCTGCCAGGAAGTATAAAGCACTTTGAGCTATCCTGAGGATTGGATACTGCGCTATATTATAAGTTTTAAAACATTTGCCACTTTAAATATTGTTGATTGCCAATCTCTGTGGTTGTTTAGTGAAACCTGGTAATACTTGTTAATTGCTAATTGCAATTCTATGTTAATCTTGATACCTACTACTTGTAATCTGTGTTGATTAACAACAATATTTTAATTGTTAATTGTGAAACAACAGAGTTGTCATCCGTGACTGAAATCTCAAATCTGTAATGGTTTACACCCTGTTATCTTTATAGATACGTACTGGTTGATGACCAAATTTTTTTTCCAACACTCTCTTTCTTAGTAAATTTGACCTGCTAGATCTTGTTAAACTTGTATTAATTTTATATACACAGCTATAAGCTTTAAATATTGACATATGTAATCCATGTTTATTTACAGCTGATGCTGTTGTTCGATTGACACCTAATCTTTGTTGATTGACAACTAAGTCAACAATATTAGGCTTTCTTCCAGCGTACCTGTTTCTCATTCATGCTACTTGGTATTTACAGAGACCGTCGTCTTGTTGTTGGTAGAGATAACAGTATATTTGCATGCCTAATTTCTGATAAACATCTCAGTAGTTTTGTTTATGGGGTTCTGTAATTGTGAGAAAGGATGTAAACATATCGTTGTGCTTCGCATGAAGTTTATATTATTTTGCACTACATAAATGACTGTAGGTTATCAGCCGAATATAACTTCTTAAAAAACGATTGATTCTCTTGCGTGCTTAAATAAAATTATTTATTATTATTTATTATTTAGCACATAAGAGTAAAAAAGAGAGAGACCCGTCCACCCATTATTTGGATGGGTAAAACCCATTGTGGAAGGGTAGAAATATAGGTGGACAGGTAAAAAATGAAGAAGCAAAAAAGTTTTCCAAAACCATAGATATTATCAGTTATGCCTCAAAAGTTAATGTAAATGGTGTCACATGTGTGTTTATAGTTCAATTCAGGTCATCAGACACATTTAAAGTTTGTAAACTGGCTTAACAGTGAACATTCATGTATCCACCAAAACATGTATGACTGGCTATAATCCTGCATAAATCCCTGGGAAGAATAACTTGAATCTGAGATTGAGTGTCAGAACCAGACACACTCTGATAGAACGAGGAGAAAGACAATGGTTTATCATAGGCAACAAATGTACTCAGCAAAACAACAGTTGTCTACAAAAGTGAATTATGCATCCTCCATCGGTGTTTGCAGGGGAGATTAGAACTGGAGAAACACTTTGAATAAACAAATTCCTCTCCTTGATCAAAACATGTTTAATGAAAATATATTGCAAAGTGGCTGCCGGTGAACGTCACGTCTTCAAAGGACACTTTTCCATGTCACCAGTCAAACTTCAGCTGACACGTCTTAATCTGGAGACCCATCCCCTCATCTTTTAGACTGGCACACTTTGTTTTGAACAGGTACGATTTTGAATGGACAGGTTCAGAAAAAAGACATATTTGGGCTGGTAAAAAATATTATCCTGTGTAAAATACAAACGTGACACCTGCTGGACATTTACCGTTGCCTCTGTGTTTGACAGAAGTACACTGGGATGTACTTCAAGGACAGACGGCATGGCCAGGGGGAGTACACGTGGCCCGATGGAACGTCCTACACCGGGCTCTTCTACATGGAAAAGAAGGAAGGATATGGAACGTTCAAGTTTCCCGATGGTCGCGTCTTTAAGGTAAGCATCTCTTTAATCATTCCTGTTTTTCTTCTGTTGCAGTCCAGTCTATCCATACAGCCACTGTTTATTTTTTAAGTTCATTTATTGATGCTGAATTTATTTTGAAATGTTTTAATTTATATATGTCACTGAAGGATCACACTCTACCTACATATTTATAGTATTTGTTTAAATTAATCTTAGTTTAAATATTTCTGTCTGTATTTATGTTTTATTGTACTCGGTCTGTCTGAACCTTGAACATTTATTTAAACTATAATATTTATTTAAACCATACTTATGCTTTAATGTTCATGTTTTTGCGTACAACTGTTGGCCAGTCTATCTATAACTTGCCCCATTTATTTTGTCATGACTTCTTTAAATTAAATTGATTTTAACACATTTACATTTCTCCTACATTTTTCCATAGGCTGTTTGTAATGAGAACTCTGCTGTCTAGAACATGGGAAAGTTAAACATCTAAAGGTGGTGCAGTTAACTTTGCTTGTCTCTGCATTACTGCCAATCAATTTAGTTTTGAAACTGGATGTTTTGTTTACCATTTTAACTTGCAGGTGGACTCTTTCAAATGTTGAACATATTGTTCCTAGCTTAATAAAGTAACTAACTAAACACAAATTAGCCGAGAGTAAACCTTTATCATGCATAGTTTAGTCATAATAACATAATATAAAATGAAACAAATTGCTGTATGAATGAGTACCTGGTTATAGATAGTGGTGGATATTTGTAGAAGCAGCCTTCAAGCATTAACTGCAGCAAGGCTGGATGCCCAGAGAAGTTGGGATGATGTCTGATTGAACAGGTCTGTCAGTGAAGTAAAGTGTACCGCTTTGAACAGTCCTGAGGACTGGATACTGTGCTCTATATAAGAACTTACCTTTACTTTGTACTTTTATTTTAAATAAATGTTTCTGTCTCTGCAGGGTTTGTACAAGGACAATGAGAGGGAGGGTCCAGGGACCCTTATTTACCCCGATAAACACCAAGATGTTGGTCTCTGGAGGCGAGAGAGTCTCGTTCGACTCTGCAACTCAGTTCCCGGAATGTTCACCATGAAGGACCACCCGGAGTTTGACTACGACCCCGTCAAGGTCATCGCTAACGGCGACAACCTCAGCCTGGTGTCGGAAGTCTCACTGATGTCAAGTCACTTGTCGAAACCTCAGGAGGAAATGCGCTCACAGGTGACCTTCAACGAAACAACCAGCGCCGTTTTCTACAGTTCGCTGCATTCGCTTAGCCTCGCTTTGGATGTGAAGAGTTTCGATGACGCGTTTGCACAGGAGGTGGCCTCGATCACTAGCATCAACATAAAAAAGCCGTTGGAACAAGTAATGAAACGTGAGAAGTCAGTTCAGTCACCAGGGCATGAAAGGGCAGCAGGGCATGTCGTTTCGGCAGCGGGCGAACGATTGACTAGTCCGGTGAAATCACCCAAGCATGACCGGTCTGTCCACAGCCTTAAATCGCCCTCGCATGACGTTGGTGATTCGGCGATGTCGTTGTATTGGAATATGACACCATCTTCTATATCGATGCAGGCGCACATTACAAAGCATGCACCTATCCAGCATCGGGCGGGGTTTCGCGTTGGACAAATCTTGAAAGGAGACAGGTGAGGGAGCATTTCATAAATATTTCTTTTTAATATTTAAAAATGATAACATGTGACATTATTATTATTTGGAAACATTTATAAAGTGCCATGTGTCCAGGTTAAAAACCTGCTCAAAGGCACTAACAACATAAAAGAAGTATATATATATCAAATAATATATATATATATATGCTAAATAAATAAGTTAAATAAATATGCTAAATAATAAGTGAAATGCAATTCTAAATTAACTTTGTAAAATTAGACATGCATAAATATTTAGAAGACAAGCAAACTATAAAATGTATTATAACGCAGTATCATTAACATAGTTAGAAACTATATTCACATATATTTGTACCTATTGTGTTAATTGAAATTTATTTGTCATAATAAATCCCAAAAAATTATACGGCAGTCAAATGTTATTCATTAAATAATGTCTTATCAACCCTATTAAAATGGTGTATATTAACATAATAAATTAATTACATTGAGTAAAAGGCTCAATCTTAACTGTTGTTATTTCTTAGAATTGTCTATTTTGTTCATCCCACATTTCTCAAGTTCACTTAGCTGTAACAAAATTAATACTTGGCTGTAGACAGTGTAGAGATGAACACATGTGAAATTAGTCTTCATGTCATAAGTATGTCATACCTAAATGCTTTACTGATAAATTGAGATGAACTAAAAATGTGTTATAAAGTTTCAGTTGGGTAAATGTAAATTAAATATTTTGAATGGTAGTAATTTAACTGCATTATATAAGAAAATACAATGTGTATGTTTTGCTCAGGGATTCCCATTGCCAAAAGGCACATGATTCTATCTCTGGTGTACCAAACAGTCATGTATTTACGTGTCTTACTGATATATATAGTGAAAATTGTAAATTTATTTCATTTTGCCGTTTCTTTCATCACAACAGGAAAGGCTTCGGTGAAAAGGGTCCTATGGAGATGGCCTCAGAACAGTTTCTCGAAGCAGCCAAGAAGGGTGACCTTGACCTTGTGAGGGACATGTTGCATGCTGGGAAGGTCCACGTTGACGTGGCTGACATAAACGGCAACACAGCTCTGATAGCAGCAGCGGTAAGACCTTCTGTCAGATTTTTTTGAGTGAAATCCGTAATTTCGTTTGATAATTTTCTGCTAATTTTTAGAAATCGGTGTTATATTTTCCATTGATTTTATCAAGTCATCTTTAGCCTTCCTATAGCGAGTGTCCAAGTGTCACCAGTCACTGGGTGTGACAGACACCTACTAAGTCTGAGGGACACATAATGAAATCTGGTAATTTTGCAAATCTACCGATCGAGCTCACTCTTTCCGATGGCATGTGTCACTGAAATTTATTCATGTTTGACTAAAACAACACATTTGTCTTTTCTTCATTGAACATAAATCTGTATTTAAATAGGATATCCTTTCAAACATTCGAAAATCTGGATAGTTTATGGGAAACATGTATGTCTGTTAAATAAAAGGTCAATCTTGGAGTTGAATACCTATTTTTTTTTTTTTTTAAATATGGCAAGACCAGATTGATTATATAACTGATTGCAGTGGAATGCATTTGTGTTTCTGGTTTTAGACGTGGTCATATGACCACATGTGTAACATTTAGTAGAGTGGAAACTGGACAAAAGTGACCTGAATTGCAAGGTGATAAAAGTGACCTGAATTGCAAGCTGTCAGAAGTGACCTGAATAGCAAGGTGTCAGAAGTGACCTGAATAGCAAGGTGTCAGAAGTGACCTGAATTGCAAGGTGTCATAAGTGACCTGAATTGCAAGGTGATAAAAGTGACCTGAATTGCAAGGTGTCAGAAGTGACCTGAATAGCAAGCTGTCAGAAGTGACCTGAATTGCAAGGTGTCAGAAGTGACCTGAATAGCAAGGTGTCAGAAGTGACCTGAATAGCAAGGTGTCAGAAGTGACCTGAATTGCAAGGTGTCAGAGGTGACCTGAATTGCAAGGTGTCAGAAGTGATCTGAATTGCAAGGTGATAAAAGTGACCTGAATTGCAAGGTGTCAGAAGTGACCTGAATAGCAAGCTGTCAGAAGTGACCTGAATTGCAAGGTGTCAGAAGTGACCTGAATTGCAAGGTGTCAGAAGTGACCTGAATTGCAAGGTGTCAGAAGTGACCTGAATAGCAAGGTGTCAGAAGTGACCTGAATAGCAAGGTGTCAGAAGTGACCTGAATTGCAAGGTGTCAGAAGTGACCTGAATTGCAAGGTGGAAAAAGTGACCCGAATTGCAAAAGTGGCAAAAGTTACCCGAATAGCAAGGTGTCAGAAGTGACCTGAATTGCAAGGTGTCAGAAGTGACCTGAATTGCAAGGTGGAAAAAGTGACCTGAATTGCAAGGTGGAAAAAAGTGACCTGAATTGCAAGGTGTTTGTCTTATTGGGATCAATTTAATGGGTGGACTGCATTAATTTAAAAGAGACATCTGGAAATAATGGAAGAAGACTGGAGAACGACAGCAAAGGAAAGAAGGATCAAGTTGAAGACAGAGAACTCAGTGAGAGAAACGTGAGGATGGAAAAGACAAAGAAAATGACGAAGCTAACCACAACCAACTTCCCTCTGACGACTGGGATGTCAAGAGTAGAATAAACAGCATAAAAAGTAGCAAAAGATGGCTACTGTATATTATATCATCTGTGTGTTTGTTTGATTACCTCAACTTGTGTGTGGACTGTTTCAGACGAACTGGCACACAGACACCATCAACTGCCTGCTGGACAATGGCGCTAACATCAACAAACTCAACAACGAAGGCATCTCTGCCCTTGCGGCGTGCCACGTGGCCTTCTACCCCCCAGAAACCTTCAAATACAACATCGCCGAACGCTACCTTGACCGTCCGTCTGACTTTGTCACGGAGCCAGGTTATGACGTCAACGAGGCAGCCAAGGGGATTGCTGGTCTACCCACCCCCCGGCCTATAGCGCCCGTCGAAAAGAAATCCCTACGGATCAACTCAAAGAAGATTCAGCGATTTCGCAACTCGTATTCGATGAAGAAACACGCGTCGGACACCGATAAAGAGAATGTGAAGAACCGGATGCCGCTGGAAATCCACAACCAGACGGAAGACATGAAAAGTACAGGAAGCGGCGTGATTGACACAGACAGGAAGTTGGGAACTCTTCAGGTAAAGAGGGCGAGTAAGACTGATGCGAGAGTGGGACGTACACGGAGGGTCAGTGTATCAAGCACGGACACGGAGGATTCAATGAGTAGTAAAAGTTCGGTGCAAAGTCACACGGACACGAGTGAGTTTGACTCGAATTACAGTGTCAGGAATTACCCAATAGAGGTCTCTGATAGGCTCATCGAGAGGTGCGCGACACAGCTGAGCACCAACGACATGGTCGTCGGACGAACTCGATCAATCGGCGACAATCCGGGGTCCATTGGAACGGCGCGAATGTTGGCACAGGACAAGTCAAAGTGAGGCTCATTTTCTTGCTACCACGCCATCTGGTGGGAAGTTTTGTCAGATTTGGAGTGGTTGTAATTTGGCGGGGTCGTATGGCTCAGTTTCTCATGCATATGTTTGGGGTGGGTAAGATTTTCAATGTTGGCAATTTCGGGTGGGGCGGATTTGAATGTTGGAGATTTCAGGGTTGGTTAGTTTCAATTAATTTTCCCAGTAATTTTCCCAGCCATTTAAAAAATTGAGGGTAGTACCCAGTGTAGTTGGCAGCAGGGTGGATACTTACGGGTTTCATGGATTTCAGTATAAGAGATTTGCTGGTGGGAAGATAACAGTTTTGGAGATTAGAGTTGTCATTTTTTTATTTATGACATTATTTTGACATAAATATGTTCCCCAAAGTAATAAAAATGGGGACCATCTTTGCATCCTTTACCCTGTTAGCATCACAATTCAGGGAGCCAGTTTAGGTATATTTAAGTCAAACACTAATGGATATATAACTCAAGTTCTAGTGTGTTATAAATTCAGATTTTACAGAGGCATTGAAGTTCCTCTTTTTAAAATTATTGGTTGTTTTATTGTTTTATCCTTACTTATTTACTATTGATATACTAATACTTTTATTTAAGTTATTGTTTATTTCTTGTTTTTTTAATTAAAATCTTAGTAGCTACATGCCATGTTTTAGGATTCTAATGCACATACGAATGGTGGTAACTGCCAGAATTATGGTTCGAGAAATGCCGTAAATTACTTTGATATTGCACAAATTGTCGAAATCTCACATCTTTGACTTGCTTGTCCCCAGACATCAGCTGATGGAGTCAACAATTCGTCTCCTGTTGCATCGTGGGGCAGACCCAAACGCTTCCAGTGTCCCGATGCCGGTGCTGTTTTTTGCAACCAAGGCGGCTGATGTGGAGGCGGTACGCTTGCTGCTGCTGAAGGGAGCATCGACTGCAACAAAGTTACCTAAAGAGGTGAGACGCAAATTATGTTAGTCTCAAGTGTTGCTTCAGTTTCATGATTAAGCACTGATATTTACGTACGCCATGAACCTTTTGAAATGAAGTGTTGGAACTCTCATCAAACTGGTTCATGACATTCATTGGATCTGCTGCTTGAATAGGTTTTAAACACATAGCATCCTCACACAGATGTACGTATAAAAACTTCAAACTGATACCATATATTAAACCATGAGACGTCCTAGATTGAGTGAGATGTGTGCATGTTAGGTTCCACAGGGGGGGGGAGTGCCCCAGCTCCTGTGTACTAGCTCTGGTTAAAGTGAATTTATTCATTTGTTGTTTTTTATTTTACCACCCAGTTATACAATATAGACATACAAACTGTATATTGCATTCTAACATCCAGATATTTTACCATCATGTTATACAGTACTGTATATTTCCGAATGTATATTTTTTATACATATTATATATATATATTTTTCTGTATATTTTTTGAATGGCAAGAAGTCCAAGATGACGTTATCTGTGACACCAAAATGTAGTGATAATCTAGAGAATACATTAAACATAATAGATATACAGCTGTACGTATTTTCACATAAAATAAAAAACACATGATACAAATTTGCATACACCTTTTATTTTAAACCAGTATTGTAATAAATAAAAACAAACTTTCAACTTTGTAATGGGAAGACTTTTTAGAACTTTCACTCGAGCCACCATTTACTAAATGTTTACTAAACAACAACATTGTTTCATGAAAATATCACCTAACTCTAATAGATTCAGTTAGTACTTTCCCATTTCTATGAACCTCTGATTTTGCTCAGGTAACATGCTCCATATCTGTGTGTTGAAGACTGATAAGTGATTTATGTAGTCTTGGTGATTGACAACTGTCAATGTTTGGTTGACAGAAGGGAGGTCTCACTCCCCTGCACATAGCTGCAGCCATCCCAGGGGAAGAGGGAGTCAAGATAACCCAGCTCCTACTTGATTCCCTAGCGGATCCCGACGAGCGAGCGACAGAGGACGACTCCTTCCTTAACATCAGTCTGGTAGGTTTAGTCAGCAGTAGTCAGTCATATGTGTGAGTGACAATGATGTTGTTGTCATAATATTTCTATTTTACATCAGTCAAATATTTCCAGGCAGATAGCGACTTTGTGATAATGTTCACTATCCATTGTTTTCGCTAGGATTTATTCTATACTTAAATGTCTAAAGACACATTTGTTCAAAGCAGAATACTGCTGACAGTTTACTTTCTTTGAGCCTTTACAACTCAACTCATGCATGGAACTGCCATAAATAAATAAATGGGATTAAAACAGTTTCAAGTAACTGTATTTTGAGTTTTAACGAAAGGTGTCTATAGTTTCAGAAGTTTTAATTGTAATAGGGAGTTGATTCCACATTGTTGTCACAGCCACAGAGAAAGCACATTTACCAATATTGAGCTTAGCGTTAGGGAAAAAAGTTGTTTGGATACAGATGATCTAAGAAAACTACTTTATATGTTAAAAGCAATGTTTGGACCAGTTCACTACGGCTGACCCGGGAGTGTGTTTTCAGCAAGATGAGTGGAAGAAGGACGTGATAGACAAGTCTTGTCAACAGCTGCTGGGAGGCAGAACTCCACTTCACATCGCGTGCGCCCGGGACGACAACTACAAGGTACAGATGAGTCGTGTGTCCTTATTGGTCAGGGTGACATAGTGGTGAAAGATTCGGACCCAGAAACAAGAGATTCCAGATTCAAAACAGCCAGTCTAGAGCTGTGTTCTGGTGTACTGTTGAATCAGTGTTTTTACATGGTTTTGAAACTGGTTTTTAATCATTAAGACTGACATTCCAAACGATATGTTACATTGCCAAACTGACAGTCCTTTTGAATCTTAACCGTGTACATTTTTTTATAAATTGAACGATAACACAAGATATTCAACATATTCTGACACTGCCTTCAATCTGACATGTATAATAATTATGGAAGCAGTGGAATACCTCTTTAAGGGAATGATTTGAGAATCAGATTGCTATCATGCATACACCTTATAGCATTTGTTTATGGAATTTTGTTTTAATTTTACACCCCTGAGCCATTGCGCTCTATGAGGTGTATTGTAATTCTTGTAGCTGTGATTGTTAAAATGGTCTCATTGTATAGGAATGTGTTTGTTGTAGAACGCGTGTAAGGTCGTCCACCTACTTCTCTCTCACCACGCCAACTCACGACTGCTGTGTAATGGACAGTCGCCTCTCACTCTCGCCATCCAGTGCGGCAACGACCTGGTCAGTGTATCACATATACATTACAACAATTCTCTCTCCTATACGTGGAAGATGAGGTTGTGCGTGCGTGCGTGCAGGCGGGCGGGCGGGCGGGCGGGCGGGCGGGCGGGCGGGCGGGCGGGCGGGCGGGCGGGCGGGCAGGTATTCATCATAGTGTTGGTTAAACAACCAAGCTACCTTTCTTTGTGGTCACCTTTCTAATACAGCCACCTCTCTTCATGGTCACCTTTCTAATACAGCCACCTCTCTTCATGGTCACCTTTCTAATACAGACACCTCTCTTCATGGTCACCTTTCTAATACAGCCACCTCTCTTCATGGTCTCCTTTCTAATACAACCACCTGTCTTCATGGTCACCTTTCTAATACAGCCACCTCTCTTCGTGATCACCTTTCTAATACAGCCACCTCTCTTCATGGTCACCTTTCTAATACAGCCACCTCTCTTCATGGTCACCTTTCTAATACAGCCACCTCTCTTCATGGTCACCTTTCTAATACAGCCACCTCTCTTCATGGTCACCTTTCTAATACAGTCACCTCTCTTCGTGGCAACCTTTATAATACAGCCACCTCTCTTCATGGTCACCTTGATAATTGAGCCACCTCTCTTCATGGTCTCCTTTCTAATACAGCCACCTCTCTCCATGGTCACCTTTCTAATACAGCCACCTCTCTCCATGGTCACCTTTCTAATACAGCCACCTCTCTTCATGGTCACCTTTCTAATACAGTCACTTCTCTTCATGGTCACCTTTCTAATATAGCCACCTCTCTTCATTGTCACCTTTCTAATACAACCTACTCTCTTCATGGTCACCTTTCTAATAAAGCCACCTCTCTTCATGGTCACCTTTCTAATACAACCTCAAGTCACCTCTCTTCATGGTCACCTTTCTAATACAACCACATCTCTTCATGGTCACCTTTCTAATACAGCCACCTCTCTTCATGGTCACCTTTCTAATACAGTCACCTCTCTTCGTGGCCACCTTTATAATACAGCCACCTCTCTTCATGGTCACCTTGATAATTGAGCCACCTCTCTTCATGGTCTCCTTTCTAATACAGCCACCTCTCTCCATGGTCACCTTTCTAATACAGCCACCTCTCTCCATGGTCACCTTTCTAATACAGCCACCTCTCTTCATGGTCACCTTTCTAATACAGTCACTTCTCTTCATGGTCACCTTTCTAATATAGCCACCTCTCTCCATGGTCACCTTTCTAATACAGCCACCTCTCTTCATGGTCACCTTTCTAATACAGTCACTTCTCTTCATGGTCACCTTTCTAATATAGCCACCTCTCTTCATTGTCACCTTTCTAATACAACCTACTCTCTTCATGGTCACCTTTCTAATAAAGCCACCTTTCTTCATGGTCACCTTTCTAATACAACCTCAAGTCACCTCTCTTCATGGTCACCTTTCTAATACAACCACATCTCTTCATGGTCACCTTTCTAATACAGCCACCTCTCTTCATGGTCACCTTTCTAATACAGTCACCTCTCTTCGTGGCCACCTTTATAATACAGCCACCTCTCTTCATGGTCACCTTGATAATTGAGCCACCTCTCTTCATGGTCTCCTTTCTAATACAGCCACCTCTCTCCATGGTCACCTTTCTAATACAGCCACCTCTCTCCATGGTCACCTTTCTAATACAGCCACCTCTCTTCATGGTCACCTTTCTAATACAGTCACTTCTCTTCATGGTCACCTTTCTAATAAAGCCACCTCTCTTCATGGTCACCTTTCTAATACAACCTCAAGTCACCTCTCTTCATGGTCACCTTTCTAATACAACCACATCTCTTCATGGTCACCTTTCTAATACAGCCATGCCTCTACATGGTCACCTTTCTAATACAACCACCTCTCTTCGTTGTCACCTTTCTAATACAGCCACCTCTGTTCATGGTCACCTTTCTAATACAGCCACCTCTCTTCATGGTCACCTTTCTAATACAACCACCTCTCTTTGTGGTCACGTTTCTAATACAGTCACCTCTCTTTGTGGCCACCTTTATAATACAGCCACCTCTCATTATGGTCACCTTTTTAATACAGTCACCTCTCTTTGTGGTCACCTTTCTAATACAGCCACCTCTCTTTATGGTAACCTTTCTAATACAGCCACTTCTCTTTATGGTAACCTTTCTAATACAGTCACCTCTTTCCATGGCCACCTGTCTTCATTGTTATCTCTCTAATACAGCCACATTTCTTCATGCTCACCTTTCTAATAAGGGCACCTTACAACTAGCTCTGATTGTCCCATGTAAGATGTTGTGTCGTTGTGTATAGGCCGTTGAGGAGCTGTTGGGTCACGGAGTCGACGCGTCACAGAGGTTGAGTCATGGTGTGGGTAGCGCCCTCTGTGTGGCATCGACCACTGAGTTTGAACATCGTCGAACTCCCGAGGCTCGAATCCGACTGGTAAGTCTGACCTGACTCAGGGATCATTTATTTTATTAATAAGTGTATGGATTACCATTAAAGTGGTCAGCTCTTAGTTTTATATTTTTCATTTAATATTACGTTCTTATTATTACAACCAGCGTTTTGAAGGTTTACTGCCTACTAATTTGTGCTTAGTTACTTTATTAATCTCGGAACAATGTTCGCAATTTGAAAGATTCCACCTGCAACATGTTGAAATGGAAACCAAAACATTCAGTTTCAAAACAACATAATAATTCTGAGGTGAGCAGAGTTAACCACTATAACATTTGATGTTTACCAGAGATATTGCTCTGCCAATGTTACCACCAGGGTAGAGACTGATTGGCTGTCAGAACAACTATTAAATAAAACCTAAATTAAGGATATATTTTTATAAGACAATACTATACTATTAAAAGTATACACACAGAATAAACAGAAATACAAATTTGCAGTTGTTTATGAAGCTGGAATTATGGGAGGATTAGCCTCGATTAACACAGGCTCTGTCAGGTGGCAGCACCTTAGATGGATGACATTCAAAACCCAGTTAAGTGGCCATACTCTCTTCTGTTAAGCAAAACTATTTTTTTATTAGATTAGTTTCTTGTTACAATACTTATCAAAGCAAGTACTTTTTTCAATATTCCCCAGGGTTGATTTTGTTGTTTTTTCTGGGGGTCCAAGAAACCTTATTGGTGATCTTAATTTTTTTAAGAAATATTAGCTTTCTAACCAAAAGGTCTGGGTCTTTATCAATTTATACTGGACAGTTAAAAGATATTATTGAAGAATTATTGCCCTCATAATATATGAGTATTGATTTAAAGTTGCACTCAAGACACATCTTTTTATCTTCTTATTTTTTACACATTATTTTTTGAAATTCAATGGTTGTAGTTAATTAGTTAACTATTCACCCCTTTACTTCAATTAATTTATTATTTTTCTTAATATATTGCTATTATTTTAATATACATTATATATGTATTTTAAGGAACATAATTGTTTTATCAGCAGAAATTATTGTGTATTTCATCAAAGTAGGTTTGTTTAAGCACATGTTTTATATTACTTATTTTAATCGGAATAACCATTGTAAAGAACCCCAGAATAATTATTACGATGGTGCTATATAAATACTATATTATAATTATTATATCAGCTTCCCTGCTGTATGCTCTGATTATGACAGTAACTATTGGCGGTGTCTTCTACACATATTGGGGGAGTTCAGCCCCCTCCCCCCTGTCATGAGTGCTGATGTCATGTGAGTTGTTTCTGTGCAGATTGACAAGTTGATGAGGGGGCGAGCTGACATACTTGCCCCCGTTGCCATTGGAAACAAGAGAGTGAGGGGGACTTGTGTTGATTACGCCTACCACATGTACAACCTGGTGAGTGTAGATGGAGATAGTATCAGATGTAGATAGTATCAGATGTAGATAGTATCAGATGTAGATAGTAATTAACTGTAGTGGAACAGCAAACATACTTCAAGAAAAACACATTGGTGTTTCATACTGTGTGTGTGTGCGTGCGTGCGTGCGTGCGTGCGTGCGTGCGTGCGTGCGTGCGTGCGTGCGTGCGTGCGTGTGTTTGTGTGTGTGGTGTGATGTTGTGTGTGTGTAGTCTGCATGTGTCGTGTATGTGTGTACATGTGTTCTGTATGTGCATGTGCATATGCATGTGTTCTTTATGTGCATGTGTGCATGCATGTGTGCATGCAAATGTGTGTGTGTATGCACATGTGGTATGTGTGTGCATGCATGTGTGGTGTGTGTGCATGTGTGTGGTATGGTATTTTGTGTGTTTGTGTGTATATGTGTGTGTGTGTGTGTGTGTGTGTGTGTGTGTGTGTGTGTGTGTGTATGAGTGTATATGTGTTGTGTTGTGCGTGTGCATGTGTACGTGTATGCAAAACTGCGCAAGCACGTGTGTGTATGCACATGTGTGTGTGGTATGTGTGCATGCCTGTGTGTGTGTGCATGCATGTGTATGTGTGCATGCATGTGTGTGCATGCATGTACGTGTGTGCATGTGCGTGTGTGTGTGTGATGTGTTGTGTGTGTGGTGTATATGTGTTGTGCATGTGCATACGTGTATGTGTGGACCACTGGCCTCTGATCTATCATATTTATAATTATTTACTTTTCCAGTGGATAGTTATTCTTCACAGGGTTACATAGTAAGCCAGTTATGGCTGTCTTTTTTTTCAGGACCGTCGAATAGCCCACATGCCCTACCATGCCCTCTCTCCGGCTGAACGAGAGACGTTCAATGCCCGGCGCTCTCTCCTTAGCCACCTGGGGGAATTGTTGCGCATTAGTGCTGTCGCAAAGGAAAAAGAACGAATGCATGAAGAAAGGCAACAAGGACGAATGAGTATGGCAAAATTAATGGAATTTTAATTTTAGATTTTATTGTATCTTAATTATCAATGGAAGCTCGCAGTGTCATAGCATATTGCAAATCTGGTTAAAGTCAAAAAAATATCAAATGATGGTGTTTTGTCAGAATCAAAAGATGAACATTCTTTCTCTCATTGAGATCTCCCAAATAATGTTAACTATATTTAATAGTAATTAATGAATACAATGACAGTACTTACAGGGTGCACCATAGTTGTAGCCAGCTGGTAGTCCATCGGATTTATAGACAACTAGTCCTGAATTATTTGTACTAGTCCATAGATGTAGCCACATTAAACATAATACATGTATATGTATCTGTATGCATGTACATAAACACATACAATGAATTCGATGCGTAATCTCGGGTGAAGTTGAAGCCAATTTAGATTTTGGCCTCAGCTTTGTGCTAGATTTCCCTTAGCCACAGGTACCTCTACCTTTGCTGGTCTATGTTAGTTTAGTAAAATAATCACCAATTTGCCATTCTGACTTCATCGAATGATGATTATGAGAAAGTCAAAACTGTCGACCTCAACCAAAGTCTGCCTGCCAAAAATATTTCACATCTGTAATCAGTCAATCTCTTATGTATTTGTTTTCTATTATAGTTTATTATTTTCACTTTTGATTAATCATTTATTTATTTATATAGTTAAATATTTGTCTTATTTTCCTATGTATGTCTCATGTTAAGCACTGTGAATGCTCCGGATATGCGCTGTACAAAATAAATATTATTGTTGTTATTATAATTTATCCCATTTGATTTTCCCTTGCCCTGTTAGCACATTGTCATTTGGGATATACTTATGTATTTTCTCCCTCAGGTCGCAGCCCAAGTCCCTCCTTCCGCTACACTGGAGCAGGAGCCCCTCTTCCCCCAGGGGCAAAGAGGAAGGGGAAGCTGATGGACAGCTCCACCAACTTGAACGTTGGTGACGACCTCAACCAAAGGTCAGATCCTGGTGTGTGTGTGTGTGTGTGTGTGTGTGTGTGAGTGTGTGTGTGTGTGAGTGTGTGTGTGTGTGTGTGAGTGTGTGAGTGTGTGTGTGTGTGTGTGTGTGTGTGTTTGTGTGTGAGTGTGTGAGTGTGTGAGTGTGTGTGTGTGTGTGTGTGAGTGTGTGTGCATGTGTGAGTGTGTGTGAGTGTGTGTGTGTGTGTGAGTGTGTGTGAGGTGTGTGTGTGTGTGTGTGTGTGTGAGTGTGTGTGTGAGTGTTTGTGTGTGTGTGTGGGTGCGTGCGTGCGTGCATTTGTGTGTGCGTGCGTTTGTGTGTGCGTGCGTGCATGTGCACGCTTGTGCATGCATGCATGTGTGTATATGCATGGGCGCATACATGTCAGTATAGTTATTGATCTGTTATTTCAATATTTTAATGTATTCATTCCCAAAGAATAAATATTCAGTCTTACTGAAGACCTCACATTACACATTACTCACTCACAAATAAATGAAATTACCTTAATAAGTTAAAACAAATAATAACAGTTATATGCACACAAAAGTTAAAAAAAATTCAGTTTCGTAACGTATCGAAAATACAATTTGACAAATAAATGTTACTGTAAATAATGTTCTGTTTCCATTTTAAATGTGAATTATTTTGTTACTGCAAATCTGTGTGCATATATAATATTATATCATACAACTGGATATGTTATCTTTTCGCAAAACTATTGTACATGGCTGCATCCTCTGAACGAATCTAGTTACTTAGCAAAAACGATATTACAAGTTCAGTGGTGCACTATATGGATGTATTCCTATGAAACAGTTATACAATGGAAATAGTCAGATATGTTTTTGTGATACAGTATTTTAATAAATCTTTTCAACCAATGCAGTGTGAGGAAGCCTTTGCTGCGGTACTGCTACGAGTGCGGGCGTTCTGTGGGTGTGAAGCTGTTGCCGTGCACTCGTTGCAAGGAAGTCTTCTACTGTAGCAAGGCGTGCAAACTGAAAGCCTGGAACGCAAGGCACAAAGATGAATGTGTGCGCATTGGAGGTAGGCTTTTGTGGTTTTCTTGCTCAATGTTTTTTGAGAACCAAACCCAATCAAACTAATGTTTTAGGTCAACTAAACATAGTCACTGTAATGTTGCATTAAGTGGTGGCACCATTTAGTGGATAATCTTAGAAACAAACTATTTGAGTGCGTGGTTTGCAGGTTTAGATGTTTTACTTCAAAAAAGTGGGAAAATGGAGATTTATTCTCAAAATTACTGACATCTCTGCATTGGGATCCTGTCTGATATAGTATCAGTTTTAAAATGTGTATTGTTACTAACAAGGCACTTTTTGTAAGCAACATACATTGATTGCTTAATCATGTGAGAAAGTGAGTCCTGTTTTGGTCACATGTCTCGGGTGGTTTCATCCAAACAGCCCAAACTTGGGCCAATGCAGGAGTTGTCCTTCTCTAGAATTAGTGAGTCTATTACAGGTTACACATTTACCCCCTGTGTGGGATCTTTTACTTCCCCTGGCATTAGACACCAGATAGAAGGGACCACCGGCTTTTTAGTGTCTTCTGAAAGACAACGGAAAATGCTTGGTGAACAAAATTGCCTAAGTTTCGAAACAGCAGTAGGTGGGATTGAACTGTCCCCTAGATTGACAGTCCAGCACTCTAGAGCATGTCCATTGCTCCCCACCCTGACATACAGGCATATTGGGGACAGAAATTACAAGAAGTGGAGTGGGTTCGCTGTCGCACTTAAATGGAGTGGCCTTAGCTGTCATGCTTAAATGGAGTGGGGTTAGCTGTCGCACTTAAATGGAGTGGCCTTAGCTGTCATGCTTAAATGGAGTGGGGTTAGCTGTCGCACTTAAATGGAGTGGAGTTAGCTGTCGCACTTAAATGGTGTGGGCTTAGTTGTCATGCTTAAATGGAGTGGGGTTAGCTTTCATGCTTAAATGGAGTGGGGATAGTTCTCATGCTTAAATGGAGTGGGGTTAGCTCTCATGCTTAAATGGAGTGGGGTTAGCTCTCATGCTTAAATGGAGTGGGGTTAGCTTTCATGCTTAAATGGAGTGGGGTTAGCTCTCATGCTTAAATGGAGTGGGGTTAGCTTTCATGCTTAAATGGAGTGGGGTTAGCTGTCATGCTTAAATGGAGTGGAGTTAGCTGTCATGCTTAAATGGAGTGGAGTTAGCTGTCATGCTTAAATGGAGTGGAGTTAGCTGTGATGCTTAAATGGAGTGGGGTTAGCTTTTATGCTTAAATGGAGTGGGGTTAACTGTTATGCTTAAATGGAGTGGGATTAGCTTTTATGCTTAAATGGAGTGGAGTTAGCTGTCATGCTTAAATGGAGTCGGGTTAGCTGTCACTTTTAAATGGAGTGGGGTTAGCTGCCGTGCTTATATGGAGTGGGGTTAGCTCTCATGCTTAAATGGGGCATTTAAGCCTGGGTAAACAAGGTTACTCATGACTGAAGAGGATGAATACAAAGCAGAAGACTGACATGGCCGCTTTCAGTTCAGATCTGTTCACCAGGGTACATAATCTTAGTTTTGATTTTTATCTCCAGGACGCAGTGCAAGCCCACGCTCGAAGAAGGACCGTCGCATTGACAGTCCGACCCCTGCCTGCGACCCTGATAAAGGGAATCCGACCACTGTGTCAGGCATCATTGCACAGGACGCTCGCATCAAGGTCAGTGAAAGTCATTGTGGTTTTCTGAATAGTTGTATTTTGCAATTTTTTAGATTGCACTTTTTAAATGGTCATGGTGGCTGATTTCTTGCCAAATTCTGTAAATGCACAGAGTTTGCAATAAAGAATGAACTTAGTATCCTGACCAAGATATTGGTCTTTGTCAATGGATGCTTTTATGGATCAGATACATGGTCTGTTTCTGAAACTTTGAGGAGTGGCACATGTGTTAATATCTTTAAACATTAAACCTGCAGATAACATTGTATTAGATTGTTGTCTTTGCCTTGTTGTCTTTGTCTTTGTCTTGGTTTTGTATTTACCAATATTAGTTGCATCAGTCATCAGGAATATTATGTTCAACACAAAACAGGACTTGTTGGGAGATATTGGCTTTGCAACAGCAAAAATAACTACAGTGTCACCACCAACAATGCAATTCGCCTGCAGAGATGTGTTGTGATAAAATGCAACAAAGACACACAAGAAATGTCCTGTCATAGCTATAGTTAACCGCTATGTCCTGCAGAAGTTTGTTATGTGGATAAGTAACAACTTGACACAAGACAAAGACAATGTTACAGACTGCCAACATTGCAGCTGTGTTGTAAAATGGTGTTGCGCTAAAACACAATCTCTAAAACAAGTTATTGCCATCACAAAACAAAGATTGTCTCAAAACCAAACAGTTTATGGTGATGTAGAATACTTTTCAGGTCAGATAGAGTGTCTACTATGCAATGTGTTGTGATAATGATATAATTATATAAAAAAAAGTTTATTCAACAACAACATGATAATAATATTGCTTAATACCACATATCATGGGGGAAATGATACAATACAGTACAGTACAGTACAGTACAGTGCAGTGCAGTGCAGTGCAGTGCAGTGCAGTGCAGTGCAGTGCAGTGCAGTGCAGTGCAGTGCAGTACAGCACAGCACAGCACAGCACAGCACAGCACAGCACAGCACAGCACAGCACAGCACAGTACAATACAATACAATACAATACAGTACAATACAATACAATAAAATACAACTTCATGGTTGATGAGTCGTTGCTGCTGTTGAAGGGACATAGTAGAAGTCATGTGACTTGTAAGGCGCTATGTCCTTTTCAAACTAAAACACACAGTAAATGTAGTGGGATTTACAAAATATCATACAAAGTAACAGTATAAATAATATTTTTGCATTGTGATAAATATTTACAAATACAAAGAAAGTAATAGCCACCTGACCGTTTTTTTAACTGCTGTGTTATTTCACTTGCTAAACCATTCCATATTTTTAAACCTCTGATGGTAATTTGACAGTAGTTGTGGGTAGTGTTTTTTATCATAAAACAGTTTACATTGTCCAAAATGCTTGTATACAACCTAAAGAGTGGTTGCTCGCTTTATAAATCATAATTATATATATATAATTATATCTTTATATTTAAGAATTTTTAGTGTTTAAAAAATACAGATGCTTAATCAAGGTTATAGATAATTCTTGTAGGTTTTTTTTCTGTAACAGAGAAAGATTTTTGAGTATAGATTGATACATTATTGTTGTGATGAATGTGGTTTAGAAAATATAGAGTGCAACATTTGCTCCTGAAACTTTGCCAGAAAAGACATCTTGGTGATGTTCATCTTGCAAATTGGCAAAAGTGAATGAGATTCCAACACACCATTCCACATTCTGTGTGTGTCTTTGTTTTAGTTGTTTTTTGACTTGCTGGAGTTGTATAGCTCTTACGAGGAGGAGGTGGGTTTGCATGTCTTACATAAAATGGCCGTCTCACTGGCAGGATGTTTCCAATGTTATGTCTGAGTGTTGTCTTCACTTAGGCGTGTATGTTGATGTCACAATCACTGACTGAATATGTTTCTTTTCAGTTCCTTCACAAAATCCACCTACATTGTATATAATATACAATATTTAGGTTTGGTTTATCCTGTGGAAGCTTTGTTTATCCTGAAGAAATAATTTATTCCACTTTTCCACATTATATGAATAATTAAGGTTGTATGTTTGTGTAATCATAACACCGCTTAGTTCACCTATCTATGTCATACAAGATGGCTGTATTGCTAGATGGCAATGTGAATACCTACCATTTCTTTGTGTATATGCCAGTTAAGTAAATATTTGCAAACAAGTCTCTTAAATTTATAACAAACTGTGCAGTATTTGTATTGATCTTGGAAAAGTGATGCATCTGTTAGTGATGTATAAAATAATAATATATAAGCATTTATTGCGCACCATGTATCTAAATAAAATACTCTTTCATAGACCCTTGAAATGTAAAATATGTTATGGGAAATTGATGATTAAATTGATTCATATTACATTAAAACAAAATAAATACTCTAAAATACAATAGGAAGTAAACCATATTAATAATATTAGTACTCATTCAGCAACATAAGCTATAACATAAATAACTTATATTCATTAGTCTGTTTAGTTTGAGTTTAAATATTAAATTAAATAAGTCAGATAAAATACTTTGAGGATGGTATATGCCATATGCTGTCCTGACAGTGACACTTATCACATGTTATGCTACTTTAATTTGTCCAAAAATATGTGTACTTTCACTTTCATTTCTACAGCTTGTTCTTCACTTTCACTTTGTGGATGGTTACTGTATGATGCTGTAACTGATGTGTACGTCACACTATGGCAATGCATGGGAAGTGTTGCATATAAACAAATAGTGTTCCGGTGTAAACAGCTGCAAGGATGTGTACTTCCACTTTAATTTCTACAACTTTTTCTACACTTTCATTTTGGATGATCATTGTATAACGCAGTATGTGATATGTACATCACAACATGGCAATGCATGGACAGTGTTGCATGTTTGCATACATTGTTTCTGTTCTGTGGTCCACAACCACATGTTGTATGTCTGATTTACACTAGTATGTAAAATATGGTTAAGTTAAAGGTTTCAATTACACTAGTGAGTTTATATGTGACATGTTCAAACCACATGTAAAACAAATAGTCAAACTGTTAGAAAGAACATTTAGTAAGCCTCCCAACAGTGCACAAATCATGGGCCTAGCTCACACACAGCCAAAGTTATTCAACACTGAACATGCCTGATGTAGAAAGGTTCAAACTGAGAAAATCACTTTTGAAGTTTTTGGTCATGTAAGCACATGATTGAGTGTATTGTCGTTCCAAATTTGGCTGTTTTGATTCACCTTTGACGCATTCAAAATACACACCTAAGTCATGTTCATTGTCGAAGATCTGTCTTGCAAGCTGTTTATTAGAGTAATAGGGGTTATCACAAATCATAATTTATGTATAATATATCCACATATAATATATATAATATATATTATATATATATATATATATATATATATATATATATATATATATATATAATATATATAATATATATTATATATATATATATATATATATATATATATATATATAAGTTGAACTATTATTATATACAGTGTGATCATAAATATAATCATATGAATAATTATTTGTACCAACATAATTTTGTTTGTGATTTTGAGACCACTGTTTATGAAGGTCATATATCATATCTCTCATAATTGAGCAGTGTTACTGATTAAGATGCCATTAGAAGTGTATAAATATATGTGTGTGTA
>OZ024867.1:14135908-14138408 GCA_964017155.1 Oasisia sp. SBJ-2009 | reverse complement strand
ATCTTAGCTTTTAATTTTAAATAGAATATTACAGAACATTTTAGATATATAATATTTTTGTTTTTATTAGCTGAACATAATAATTTTAAATAGGTCTCATTCTAAACGATATCTTAGGTATATTATTTATCTTTTTGTTTATTAGATCAAAATAACAATTTGTAATGGATAATAGTATATATATATATATATATATATATATATATATATATATATATATATATATATATTGAATATATTGTTCGTGGCTATTACATTTGGTTGTTTTGTAAGAAATTAACTTATTTTGGAGTATAATATCTTAAATATGACCCCAGTGCATTGCCAAGACCTGTAACCGATCACTCAAGACGTCATACGTTTCAAATACTATGCTCCAAGGTAAATTAATTTCTGACAAAAAAGGATGTACAGTGTATAATAATAAATAGTTTCTTTTAACTTAATTGAAGTAGCACAGGCATAATAGAATCTCTTAATGTAAATAATAAATTATATATGTTCAAAAATATAAACCTTTCTTTTTATAAATTATTATTATCTGTTAATGTAAATGAAAGGTTATTCTGTCATATTGTGGTGGTTGAAATATAATTCTAAAGTTATGTATGATATAATGATGTGTCTCATAATCACCTGTTACAATGTGGCACAGTGGTTAGAACTCCATACTGTCAAATGGACATTTTGTTAATGCTCACTCAATATACAGTGTATACAGTTCCAGTGAACACCCGCAAAGCCATAAAAGAACCACCTTTGTCCAGCAAACAGCGTTGTTCCAGAATCAGCAGACTGCATTTCCTAAATTTCTGTAACATTTTGTGGTGACGTTTGCCAGGAGAAAATTGCCATGGGGTCACTGAGTGCACTAGAGTCTAAAAAGGTAAACTATGTTGTATTGACGGTAGTCATGGTTGTTATTGAACGTTACTGCACTTCTCTGTGAGGTAATAATAATAATAATATATACACTTATACAAAATAGGTGTAGATATATATATATATATATATATATATATATATATATATATATATATATATATATATATTTATATATATATATATAATATTTATATATATATATATATATATATATATATATGTATATATATATATTACATATTTATTTGTATGTATAAATACATATACATACAAATAAATAATTATTACTAGATTAAGTATTTGTTTCTACTGTTATTTAAAATACCCCAGTCAGTTCGATGTTTTTGGTCCTGGCACTTCAAACTAATTTTGTGGGAAAGCAAACCTACCTAGTAATCAGTTTGTTTTTGAAGTGATTGTTCATTTGTGTGCCTAAATTGTGTGTGTGTGTGTGCGCGCGCGCACGCGCGCGTGCCTGTAGTGTGTGTGTGTGTGTGTGTGCGTGGGTGCGTGCGTGCGTGCGTGCATGTGAAATTATCAGACCAACTAGAACATTGTGGACATGCAATGACAGCTTGTAGTGATGATTGCACCTGCTACCCGATGTTACAATCTTTTTCACATGTTCTATGACTGAAACGCGTTCTAGTATGGAATTGAAACAAACTGCGTACATTAGTTACATTAGTTACATTGTTCACACGCTACACTGGACATAACAGAACAGGAATGACGTTGGGCAAACGGACTGAGGAAGGACATTTCAATTCATACTTCGCATAGCATACATCAGTTTGGCTAGCTAAATATTGATTAAAATAGTTATTTTTAGTTTACACAATTATTTTGTCAAATGCCATAAATAATATACCTGTGTGGAAACATTCGCTGTTCTTCAGTTCTTGTCAAGACAATTTTATCAGTACAGTCGGATGACGTCATAGTCGGATGACGTCGCCGACGCGGGAAATACGACTTCCTGTCGTATACGATGGCGTCATTCGACGATACCCGATGACGTCATGAAGCCTTTGTCCCTCAAAAAGTCGTATTTTTGCATATGTAGGCCTATACACAAAAACACGACTACCAGTAAAAGCTACAAACTTCATATGGCAAGCTGACAAAAATACATTAGTTTCCTAAGATGGCAAGCATTTGGCACCGCTCGCGAACCGTCTTTTGTTGTTAGTATAAATATTATTGGCAGACTTATCAATATAGTTTTGTCTGGTTTTCACATAGTCAGTGTACCGTTAAATCGTACGGGTTCACTCGTCAGTTTTAAGAGACCAGCCTTGAAAAGGTCCGACTGTACAGAAATTCTAAGGACGGGTGAACTCAAGTGTGAGCGTTTATCGTTCTCATTCAGTGCGAAAGATGTGAAATTATTATATGGGATGAGTAGCTTTTGTTTGCATCAAGTCAACGTTTAAGGATATTTACTGTTAACGAGCTACTGCGCGCGCGCGCGCACGTCTGTGTGTGTGCGTGCGTGCGTATGTGCGGCGTGAGTGCGTGCGGGCGTCATAGGGAATTACCGGATTATGTAAATCAATCAGTTCAGTTGGGAACGTTTTGCATACTGTGCAACAATCATAGCAAATACTCGAGG
>OZ024867.1:14125908-14128408 GCA_964017155.1 Oasisia sp. SBJ-2009 | reverse complement strand
AAACACAGGCAGCAATCTACAGCTGAATTTGTTACATATTTCTGTCCACGACAGATAAACACAGAAACAGTCCGCGAGGGACAATTTTACACAGACCGTTGTGACAATAATTATGTTCGCTTTATGAGCACGTCGTGATTCCTGACGATAGACGCTAAATGATCCTTCAGAGCAGAATACTATAACGGTGGTAACAGCTGTGCTTGTGTTATTCCATCGGTGGACTAAATCAACAGCAGATATATATATATATATATATATATATATATATATATATAGATAGATAGATAGATAGATAGATAGATAGATAGATAGATAGATATATATATATATAAAACCTCGTTCCACGCCACATGGTAAAACCTGTTCTTCTCTCTAAGCACATGGTTGCTTTCAGAATCAGACAATCTCGTCTGTGTATCAGTACAAAAACAAACATACAGGCTGTAGCGACACACACGTCCTACATCCGGTAATTGTATTCAAGTGTTCGCCACATTTTGGAGATATGATTTGTCTTCGTGACATCGTAATACTAACGATTTATGATAATATGATCACAAGTTTAAGATTGTGACTTAACTTTTAATATATCGTGTTAAGTTTATACGTATTATACTAACGCCGTCTTATGATTTGTTTCTTTTTTTCTTGTTTCGTTTTAGTAAGACATTAATATATGTTACGTTCTGTATTTTATTGGCAGGTATGACATATATATCGCGTGTGCGTGCGAGCGTGTGTGCTTGTATATTGTATATATGCCTGTTTGATTTGGGTGTGTGTGCGTTGGTACATGCATACATATGTGTGCGTGCTGGTATGCATGCGTTGTGAGTTGTTTGTGTAAGTGTGTGCATGATGCGCGTGTGTGTATGCGTGTGTGTGACATTGTGTGTGTGTGTGTGTGTGTGTGTGTGTGTGTGTGTGTGTGTGTGTGTGTGTGTGTTTGTGTGTGTGTTTGTGTGTTTGTGTGTGTGTGTGTGGTGTGTGGTGTGGTGTGGTGTCTGTGTGTGGTGTGGTGTGTGTGTGGTGTGTGTGTGTGTGTGTGTGTGTGTGTGTTTGTGTGTGTGTTTGTGTGTTTGTGTGTGTGTGTGTGGTGTGTGGTGTGGTGTGGTGTCTGTGTGTGGTGTGGTGTGTGTGTGGTGTGTGTGTGTGTGTGTGTGTGTGTGTGTGTGTGTGTGTGTGTGTGTGGCATTATGTATGTGTGTATGCGTGTGTATGCATAATTATTGTGCGTAAGTGCATGCTTAAATGTATGTGCGTGCGTGCGTGCGTGCGTGCGTGCGTGCGTGCGTGTGTGTTGGAGGAAGAGAGAAAGCGAAGGAAAGAGACAATTAAGCAAACAAGAAACACCGACAATATTGCGTGCGTGCGTGCGTGTGCGTGCGTGCGTGCGTGCGTGCGTGCCTGAGTAATATCACTACTGACCAATCTGGAACGGTCCGCGTCTACACTGACCACGTGGCCACACGGCCTTGTCTCGTTGTACCGTCCACTCGAGGTCACAGCCTCTAGCGGCCGGTGTTTGCATTTGCCCGTAGAGTCGGCCCGTGCACAACCGTCGGTCTCCGTCGTCCAAGCAAGCCCCGCCCTCTCACGCTCCGCCCTCTCACGCCCACTGGACAGAGCTGCCGCCCGCCGTCCTCCCGGTGTGTGACTACTTAACTCGGCTAACACGAGACAGTCTACTTCCTTGTCTGTTCCGCGTTCTTGCAACTGCTCGCAAACTTGTAGCACCAATGTCAAACTCAAAGACAACACAAGTCAATTCTTTCCTGAACTGAGTTATGGCACATGCCAATCGCTCGCAAAATTTAAGCACCAAGACAACAAACAACATAAGTTATTTCCTAAATTAATTGATTTTTGATTCATGCCAATTACTCGCTAATTTGAAGCACCAAGATCAAAAACAGTATATGTCCGGTGTGTGATGTAGCCAAGGGTCGCTGCGGGTGATTACGTCAATACCAGCTCCTCTCTACCCCGGCACATCACTTCAACAACTCCTCTTTTAGCGTCAGCCAATGAAATCACCCACCATGAGTGTGGGTGGCACTGGGCACCCGGTCATGTGAAATTGACGCACCGATATCAAAAATAACATAAGTAAATGTTTTATTTTTGGTACATGCCAATAAGTTGAAGACCCTACGCCCAGTGTGACATCAACTATACTACTATTAACTGGAAGAGTACCATATGAGCCCAACCACGGGACACTATGGCTGCACAATGATTTTGCTTTGTTACTTATGATGATGACGATGATACTACTATACCATTAGTCCTAATATTCAGGTGATGTAACACGATCGCAAAATGTGTTGCTGGGTATGATACAACAAATGTCTAAAATAAATAAGTTTTATTTATTTGTCAAAAACTGCTAATTCAGTAAATTGAGCTGTTATAGATCTCAGTGCTTCAGGTGTTCGCCCGCACGTCGAATCATATGGTGTCAGTCATGGTGATAATGATAATGTTTTTTTAGTAG
>OZ024867.1:14090908-14120908 GCA_964017155.1 Oasisia sp. SBJ-2009 | reverse complement strand
TACTTGCATGCATACATACATACATGCATGCATGCATGCATTCGTGCACGCACGCACGCACGCACACACGCACGCGCGCACACACACACACACACACACATTTTATTGTGATCACCTTATCATGTAGACCGACAAAGTGAGTAGATGAAATACGATTTATTGATACTTACAGGAAATATTGGCGAAGAAGAATAACCACGTGATGGCGTAATAACTACTACAGTAAACACAAAACTGAATTCAGAATAAACCTCAATCCCGGCCGGATACAGTACGATGTGACAATGTCTTACCCGGTCTAGATGTTTCTTAAATCGCAACTAAATGACGCACTGAAGGTGTTTATGATAATAATAATATTAAAACTACACAGTAATTGACTGCGTAAGTCTTTTTTCTGGCGTTTGTTATTTCCATACTGCTGATCTTCATCAAGCAGAGTGACATCATTCGTGATCCTCGTCGACAGCGGCCGTGACCTTTCAGCCTTGACCTTTCGATGGCGTGATGTTGGCGCGACGGTGATGGTGAACGAGAGAAAGCTTTTAATCGAAAATTGTCATGCCACCTTATAGTTCAGAGTTGCGTGTGTCCGTTTGGAACAGTCCGACGCCTGTGGCGACATTCCGTTGGTTGAAGGATTGACGAAACATGTCGGATTTACTTTGACGGGCCCTTGAGGATGGTTTTGACGAATTCTGGAAGCAGTAAACAAAGTTCGTTAACAAACGAAGGTGGCGCCACCCTACGTTAAGTTATTGTGTTTTAAAGAACGGATGCCAGCTTCTCTACCTAGAATTGGCATAGCAGTAATATGTAACGGGAAAGCAGCTGTCTGGAACTCGAGAACGTTAAACATGGTATTGCTGTTAACTTTGCTTTGTTTTGAAGCTGGGTGTTTTGTTTACAATTTGAACGTGCTGCAGGCGAAATCTTTCAGGTGCGAACATCGTCATCGACATCGTTTCGAGCTTAATACAGTAAATAAACACACAATTTGGCAAGGGCAGGCATAAGAACATAATCTTAAATAAAAATAAAATCTATGAGCTGATCTCCTTACTTTAAACATGTGTTTTGTGCATGGCAGTAAACATGTAAACTAAAAGTAAACTAAATTATTCATTTTGTCTTATATATTATATCGGGCTACATTTAATATACGAGTTAGCAGACATAAAATTAACATGAAACTGGACGCGAATTGGCCGAGAGTAATTCGTATTGACAAAGCAACTTCCACATCAGATGTTAGAGGCATTTTCTGTGTACACCAATATCCAAGAGAAAGACCTACGTATATAGGGCCTATTTTGGCCGATCGCAGCGCCTTCGTGCGGAACAATAGTGCATAACATTAGGCTACATACAGTGGCATTGTCGTTTCTTCCTAGGGTTGCTCTGTTACCACACCAGCGATATATTTAACGTAGTGATTATAAACACAATAATGCTGATTTGTTATGTTTCTATAGCATTGTTTTTCTTCTGTAAATATATATACCTGCTCAAAGGTTCCTTTCAATGTGAATCGCGATAGAGAATGCCGTTGAACGATTACATTTGTTAATGACAACAGCTACACATGAAAGTTTGTCACTCACAGGAAAGGTAAGGTAGATTATGTAGAACTGCCTTGGGACATTATGTATAAATCTGTAAATAATCTAGGATTTTATTGAAGCGAATTGTCATAAAAGTTGTAAAATTCAGAACTGTATCGTGCTTACGTCCAATATAACACCCATATCTTGTCAATATAGTGTAACGGGAATCAGCCTTTTCTCCTCTCCGGAATTAGAGTATTCATTTGTAAAGGATTTCGGCTGTTTTTGTGCGTAGAAATTACGTAGTGTAATAATTTGTAAAAACAAATATTTCGGCTGTGTTGGGCGTATACATTACATAATGTAATAATTAGTCAATGGACTTCGGCTGTGAAATTACACAGTTCGGAAATGTAAAAGGAAATAAAATTTGCTATATTTGAACTAGCAAAATTGGAAATCGTGAATATCAACATTTTCGGTTACCGCGACCCGTTTGCCGTTATTGCCAACAGAGGTTTTTACGCAACTGGATGTGTCGTTTACCATTTGAGCATGCGCCGGGGTTTAGATTCCAAACAACGGTCATTCATGTGAGCAATGTATATCCAGCTTAGTTAGTTATATTGCGAACATTTTATTAATTTATAAAATCGAATGGGTTGCTTCCATATAAAGAGTTCCTTGTGTAGATTTCGTGTTGTTCAAATTGTAATATATAATGTGTTCGCAGTTTGAAAGCTGCGCCCGCCAAATTCAACTTCCTAACAGACAACGGTATTCCTAGTTCGGAAATGTCACGGAGCCGTGATTCCAGACAGTTGGTCGACGCAATAGTGAGACAGTAAGTGTAACTTTAAGGCGGACGGAGGAAGAGAAACAACTTTATTAAATCGAACGTTATATCATTCTTACAATGGTTGATATTTGTTTCGTAAATCCAATTTTCGCCAAAGACCGAGCGTCTGTCCAAATTTGAAACGACTGTCCAGCAAACGACGATGGGTCCACTGTCGCCGTAGATACTATGCACACTTTCAATCCGAAAGGAAAACCGTTTTCGGCGACCGTGGAAGCGGTTTGCGTTTAAAACGAAAGTGAAACGACAGTCGTCCTCCCATAAAACGAAGTGAAACCACACATCTGTAGGCGCTCGGTCTTGGGTTGGTACAAACTTTGTCTGGTCTTAGCATCGCAATTTTTCTATGATTGTCTTCTTAAGTAACATGAACACGATAACAAAAACGCATCGTCATTTTTTAAGATATAAAACTGAGTGTTTGTTATGACGTTGCTACATATGAATGTCGATGTCTTCTGTATGTCATTGCGCATGCGCGCTCGCTGATGCATATGAACTCTTTCATCGCGTCGTCGACGCGGTCGCACTTCCGTTTGCGCGCACGCGTCGTAACAGACATGGCGTCACGCCAACATCCGGTCGGTGTGACGTCATCGCCAGAGTTTGTCGTGGCGTGCGTGCGCGCGCGACGTCGGTCGCCACGGTAACGAACTGTACACGGGAGGTGGTTGGTTGAGGCGTGCTGACGGTTAGTGTTTATTTTTTGGGTCCGGCCATAACCCGCTTGATGAAGTCTGCAAAAGAGAAGGGAGAACGGAAGGTCGGGGGTGGAACATGCGAGGGGGGTCGGTGACCGGACACGTGGGCGGGTTCCGGGGGAGTGCTAGTTGGTCGAAAGACGGAAGTACGTACAGTCTAAGTATGTAAGTCTGGGGGCAGGGTACAGTTCACGATGATAACGAGATCACATGTATCACGTGACTTCACGGGGTAACACAATCACATACACCCAAGGGTAGACCGTAAGAATTGTAACTTCCATGGCTACGTTCTAGACATGTTACACGTCTACGCCCTCCCCCCCCCCCCCCCCCCCCTCCGTGTGGGATAATTTTATTTTCCCTCGTGTTTTAATAATGTTTAGCCAACACATCTTTTCCTCCAAATTCCTCAACATAATCCGGGTTGATAAGTTATGCCCAAGTTGTATTTAAAAAAACCTCGACATCTAACGTTCAACACGGCGAAGCCATTTACATGCTCAGGAGGCCAACAAAAGTAACATTATAATAAACACTTATAAATATCAGTTGTAATGGCCCATAGAAGCTTATAAAAAAAGATGACTAAATTATCAAACGTGCCAACTATTTGTTGAAATCAATCATTATTATTGCTGCAGTTAACTAATTCGTGCAATTTAACTAATTAGGTACTTTACTTTACTACTACAGTTAGCTTATTCGTGCAATTTAACAAATCAGATAGTTTAGTTGCAAACGAACCAATGAACTTTCCAAACACTTCGTCTGATTTTTGAAATGTATGAAATCTATGCGATTCTTGGTAAAGGGTATAGAATAATATAAAATAATCCTGTCTCTATATACTTCCCCTTCCCTCAACTATTACAAAATGTTCTCTTTGGAGAGGGATTAGGCAGAAAAATTGGATAACAGGTACAGAGGTGGGAATTGAAGTTACGTTAGATGACAGTAAACCGTAGTTGAAACAAGGTATAGGTGGCAGCACTGCAGACATGTTCTAGTCGCATGTCGCTCGTTATGGTAGGGTATGACGGGGTAAGTTCGCAAGCGGGTAGATGAGACGTACCTTCGTATTTTACATTTCCGTCGAGATCCTCCTCCAGCCCTGTCAGCTTGATGATGGTGTCTACCTCCTCGTCTGTCAAACGCTCACCTGACAACAGTAAGTTATCGATGTATCCCTCCGCCAATGCCCAGCAACATTGTTCACGTGCTATGATAAAGTATTCTTGACGATTATTTGTCAACTGATAACTGTGATTATGTGATATTATACTATATATGTTTTGCGCCACTACACGTTACGTGCCAGGTTAATACAATTATGTGAATAAGAGACTATGAGCAAGACTGTTTTCCTGTTGTCTTTGATGTTATATATACTATCACGTGCTGCTATATGCATTCGTTGTTTTTATATCAATAAACGAAGAATATTAATATTGTTATTATACACGGACACGGCGCGTACACATAAACTAAAACTACAGAAATATCATCAAGTTGTTATTGTAATTCCTATGTCGGTTCATCTCACGTTCATAAAACCTTATGTATGGTGTATACAAGAAACACTTTTCCTCTAGAATAACTTTTTGGAATAACTAAAAAAAACTCTTTTAACACTAGGAACTAATTTCTCAAACCTAGTAAAATTCGATGTTTCGGAAAATTGGACTGTAAATCCCATAGACAAGTCAACAATACCTGCGAGTATAATGTTTCCAAGAACCATTAAATCATGCAACAATTACACACAACAGGTCATTACAATAAATCACTCGACTCGTTTGGAAATCATCTCACCATGCCTAATTGTTCGCAACGACAATAGAATTATCTAAATTTTGTAAACCATTAGCATCCTAGCTCGATTACCCAGGCTGCGTGAGGTGGCAGCACCTTTTATCCCCTCATCCGCCTGGGTTTTAATGTTCTGGAAATGTTCCCGCTAGGGCGCTTTACCCCAGAATAGGGAAGAAACGCTGATTGGCTCTCAGACCAAACATGACTTAACAACTAAAATAAGGATATGTTACTATTCAAAGTATTGAACACTAAACTTATATCTACACAAATATAAATACAAATATGCTTATTACGTATGAATTATGACAGGATTTACTTCGGTTACCCAGGCTCCGTGAGGTGGCAGCACCTTTTAGCCTCACACGGATAACATGAAAAACCCGGCTAAGTGACTAGACGAGAGAGGGGGGGGGGGAGACAGAGAGAGACAGACAGTGACATTGTGAGAGACAGGGAGACAGAGACAGGGAGAGAGAGAGAGAGAGAGAGAGAGAGAGAGAGAGAGAGAGAGAGAGAGACAAAGAGACAAAGAGGGAGAGAGACAGGGAGAGAGACACAGAGAAGAGAGAGAGAGACAGGAAGAGAGACAGGGAGACAGGGAGAGAGAGAGACAGGGAGAGAGTGACAGAGAGTGAGAGAGACAGAGAGAGAGCTCGACAATAGTCCATCCACATACGTGTGAGTTCTGAGCTGAACATAAGAAGACCGCTTGCAGCTACGTACCGAGACCCACAAGTACCATTCGCATTTCGGCGGACGAGATGAAGCCCTGGCCCTCCCTGTCGAACGTCTTAAACGCCTCCATGAAGTCGGCGTAAGTGCCTGTGTCCGTCTCGTCACTGACCGCCTTGTAGATGGGCAGGATCTCCTCGAACTTGTACTGCTTCTCACCTGTCAATCGTCACGCATGGTTAACACATCCGTCATGCGTGGCTGAACACGTTATTAAAAATATAGATTTCGTCGTCGTTATTTTGTTGAAATCGTGAGTTTCGTCGTTATTACTACTGCAATAGCGCTGCTTTGTAAATGTTTGTTTTATTCGGCCGTAGTCATCGTTAGTTATGTTACTTACGTTACTGGTCGTTGTAACAGTCGTCGTTATTTATACACGTTACACAGCATCATGGTTCGATATACATGCAATAGTGTCATTCGTCGTTTTACCCATATAGCTCGGTCCGTATGCAAATATTCATCCGAATATTAGTAGATGTGTTGACTATTGATAAATATGCAGCTAATCTCTCATTAAGTCATGTTGTAGTATATACCACCTAGCAATGAACCTCTGCAGTGAGTATGCCTAGACATGGAAATAAATAAACGTGTTAACAATAAACATCGAATTTACAACGATACCTACATTAAAAGATCAAACCAAACGGAAACTACGTATGCAGCTAGCACAACAGGTTTCCAGACTTCTAAATTTCGTTATCACTCTTCTTACAATGAGGTTAATTCTACAAGTCTACCCTATAACAAACCAGAGCAAAACCAGAACTCAGAATGTCGTCTGACTACTACTGAATTACTGTCAAACGCCAAACACATGGCACCTGAGGTAGAAACGCTGAACAGAATTGAACCTAAAACAGTTGGTTACAAGAGGAGGTAGTGTAGACTTTGAATCGAATTACGAAACAGATTCACTGTAATGTTGCTGTAACCATGACATCGTTACTTTTTATATTAATTATTTTGATAGTGAAATTCTAGGGGAGAATTTAGAATGGAGAGTGTCTGTCAAATGCTAAACAACTGAGCGGATGGGTCCAAGGATAGAGGCGCTCGTAGACAATTGTTGTTGTCGTATAAGGACATAAACTGACCAAGAATAGATTGGAGTAGATGACAGCGAGCTCTCGTCATTTGCATGGCTGTCATATCATGCTACGGGAAACAGCACTATGTTGAGTTGTGCAAGACTATGCCACACCATACCATACCGTCTCGTACCGCACCGTCTCGTGCCATTTCGTGTCGTGTCATGTCATGTCAAGCTACATACCATACCATGTCATACCATCTCATGCCATACTACCTTACGAGACATTACACGACTACAAAACACTACAAGCAACGCATAAAAAATGTATATATATATATATATATATATATATATATATATATAATATATTATACATAAATACATACATGTATATTATATATACATATATGTATATTATAATATTATGTATATTAACATTTTGCCATTGTCCATACATTTTATAGTGCAATTCAGTCATAATAAGATTCATCTAGAGTCAGTCCATGCGTCAACAAATATTACGATCATAGATGCATTATCCTTCAGCTTCAAACAATGCGCTAGGTTATTTTGTATAATAACACAGCGGATATATAATGATGCGTAAAGTGTCATGCAGTTAGCTCTACACTACTCATGCGGTGCGTGGTTACATGCATGCAGATATCGTTGTAACGAACCTTAGGTGCCGTGCATTTAGTTATTAGTAACCGAGAGATGGTGCAAACAATGATGTAATTAATTGTGTAGGCATATTATAGTGGCCAACAGAAATGAGAAGCTGAAACGAAAGAATAGAAATTGAAACGAAAAAACAGAAGGTGCTGGAAAATAAAAACGCGGAAAGAGTATATTAGAAAACGAAAATAAAAGTGTTAGTACGAAGTAAGGCAGGCACAATGAAAATTAGGTAGATGTTAAGTAATATATTACTGTGCTGTACTGCGAGATGTTATTTCGTTTCACTAATGTTGTAATTAAGATAATTAATGTTAGCATAATCCGTTTATAAAACTTTCTTATTAATTAATTTCGATATAGAGTTAAACGGTGTATATTTGTCTGTGCTTTGCGCTTATGTGTACACAAATTACTAAAAATGGGTCTATATCAATGTTGTACATAGTTATGAATTCATATGCGGAGTAGGGTGCGTCAATTTGATGAAATAAAATCGCACTACAGCACAGTGAAGGAAAACGTAAGTAGAGTAATACAACATGAACAGCAACAACGCTGAAAGAAACGAGGGTAATGAAAACGAAAGTAAGAGAAACGAGAAGAAAAGTCGGTACATGTTAGTTGTTATTTGGCAACAGCCTCGTTCTGGATCGGAAGGTCACAGTAGTAGAAGATGATCGAAGAATCGGTTAGTTGTTGTTGATCATTAGTCAGTCAATTGCGAGGAGTATGCGTGGATTCGCCAATATTCCAGAGGTCGATAATAATGTTTCGAACGAAAAGTTCCACCGCCCTTATTAGATACATCAATGAATTACTAGCAAGTCTTATGTACCCTGATAACGCATACAGAAAAGATAATTAAGTAAATTTAATTCACGGAATCGTGTTGATAATAAAAACAAAAGGAAACAAATCGCTTATACAACTCACTATTAACTAAAAACAATTGATTTTAACCATACAATTAATATTTAAACTACCAAAACAGTATGCGAACAAAATAATCGACCCGAAATATGGCGACCCACGTTCTCATACCACCGCAATTGTGACCGGAAGCTGGCCGGCGTGCGTGTAGTCGGTCGGTTGGCGCATGCGCGTCTCCACTTCCGGGCGACCCTAGTAGTACGAACCGAACTTTGGGCAGCCGCCGTTTTTCAGCACCAACTCGTTGGTTGGGTTCAGACCCGAACAACGCAGGAGGTCTCCGATTTTGGCGCCATCTACCAGGCCATCGCGACCATCCCAGAAATCAAACAGGTCGAACACCTCCTGTACGTCTGAAACGAGAAGCACACATACGCAATGAGAACCAGTTCAACGAATCACCGCTGCACGTCGCCACTGCTGTCGGCTAGGGGACGCCACGGGCGTCGACGATTGCGTGACGAACGCGGGGATTGAAATTGACCTAACTTATATTTCCGGTAAATCATTCCGAAAAATCCCGGAGAATCCCGACGATTGTGAAGAATGTTCAAACACTCATTGAGAACAAGTATTCGTTCTCTAGATTACCGCGAGTCGTTCGTCACGCCAACCGTCGCCGCGTGGCGCGCGCCCCGCCGTTGCCGTGGCGACGTCGCGAGCGTCGGTCACGTGACACATACCGAGTTTGTCCTCGCCGCCGTTTTTTTTTATTAGCGCGACCGTCGGATTGAGGCCGATACAGCGCATCATGTCGCCCACCTTCGCCGCGTCCACGTAGCCGTCGCGTCCGTCCCAGAAGTCGAACAGGTCAAACACGTCCTTCACGTCTACAAATACAGCGTCACGTGACGCACACGTGATGAGGACGCCACTGACACGTGATCGAATCGTGATGGGGTTACGTCCGGGGTTACTTCCGGTTCTAGTGCATACGAGCGCAGTTCCACTGGTTTTTAGACTTTCCGTAATTAAGTTCTGGGTGAGATATTGGCGTATTTAAGGATACCTACATATCTGTTAGAGGTACATTTAATTACATTGTCCTGCTGTGTAATTAAATACTTTCACACCATTGTTTATGGTTTACAGCCGTAAATTTCCCTAGCATGGCATGTGACACTTGACTTCTGACCCCTGGAAGGGTATGTAATTAGGTAATACTCCTTTAAACAGTTGTTTACGACCCGACGAGTGGCAATGCTGCATGGTTGACGGGGGGGGGGGGGGGGGCGGGGTGGGGGGGGGGTTCATAGAAGCCTGCTATTTATAACTTCAAATAACTCTTGTAATTACGCAATATTCAGCAGTAATCGGATCCCTGGTCAAAATATAACTCTAATTCACAAAGGCAAATACTTATACAAAATGTTTTGTTAACGTTGAGGTAGTCGACGATGATGACGATGATGGTGATGATGACGATGATGATGATGATGCTAGTGATGATGACAACAACAGTGAATATGACGATGCTAGAAGTTATGGTGGTGGTGATGGTTGTCGTTGTAGCAATGGTGGTGGTGCTTGTGGCAGTGGTGGTTGTGGCGGCGGTGGTGGTGTTGTTTCAGTGGTGGTGGTGGCGATGGTGGTGGTCATGGAGATGGTGATGATGGCGGTGGTGGTTGTGGCATTGGCGGTGGAGGTGGAGGTGGAGGTGCTGATAGTGGTGGTGGCGACGACATTTATGTATCATTTCAACTGACCAGTACTACGCACGCATCTTACAGAGTGTATTCGCCCTGGCGCCAGTCGGTGTGACCACCAGTAAATACACGTCAAGTCACTGAAGTATCCGTAACACCAGTTACACTCACAACGTAACGCGACTGGCGCATGTTGACGTTATCGGCGGGCAGCGGTCAAGCTGTTTATGCGGAACGTTACTGACCATTTGACTGGTTTATTAGATATCTCGGAAAAAAACTATAGCTATATTATGACTACATGCGAGTATGCTACAGTAGTATGTTGTACTATTATAATGTAGTGTGTACCCTGTAGCACGATACTTAAATGTAGTATGTTATTCGTGAATATCAACAATGCCGCGCTGTTGTACCGCAGTTGCTACAACTATTAGCAACTACACGCCTGTGCTTAAACTTGCGGACATTTCCTCTGTCGGTGAATAAACTCACACTTGGAAAAAGCTTCATTGTAATTCCCTCACACACCCACGATTTATCCACAGTTATAAACCCCTATCATACTCGTCTGTGCGATCCTAGTGTACCGCTCTGATTTCCTGGTATCTTCGCCCGCTTAGCCCGGCTTCGGAAGCCGCCAGCTGCCAGTAAGCGCGCCTTACATGGCCACGGTAAGACGCGGTGGTGAACGTCGGTCGTTCCGCCGAAAATAGCACGCCGGCCGGCTGACGCCAACGCTAGCATTCTACGCGATAGCGGCTGCAGAGAAACTGCGTACAACGTAAGGTGATCATATCGCCGTTTCGTTCCCGGCCGCCACGTCTTATTTTGGCCGACCTGCAGTGTTCGGGGCGGCAAGTTGCATTTTAGCTGAACCCTGCAGCGGTGTTCGACGATGTGATATTTGCGAAGGACATATTCGTTGTTTTTGGGCAACGTCGGATCAACGTCAGAGTAAATAATAGGTGGTCTAGGTATTTTATAGTTCGTGTAGTTTGGTGTTGACAGTATTGTAGTTAACTTATTTATTTTATTGAATTTATTCAGTTATTTAAGTTTACTTAATTATGTAGCTTATTTCTATAAAAATTATGTATTTTCTTATTTTATATCGTTACATAGCCCCTTCGAGCAGTTTTTTAACCTTAACCTTTTTGTGTTTTATAAATATTGCCAAACAAAATAAATAAATACGCTTGAAATGCAACTGTAAATGCATATATACTATAATATATTTATAATTTAATATATGGGTGATTATCGATAAAATATAATGGTCTAAAGCTTGAGATACGTAACGTTGTTTAACTCGCAATACGCTTGCGCAGCGGCTCGTTCACGGGAAGAGAAACGAGGATCAGCCCTACTGGAAATAGCGCAAACTGACTACACGGCCGACTGTCCTAGTAAGTCCTGGCCCGGGGCTCTGAGGACACTTGACACCGAGGCGTGTGTGCGTCTAGACACGGACCTCGTCACGTCAGTCGGCGTAGAGTAGGTCTATAATATTGGCGCCATCTTGGTTTTCTCGGAATCTGCTAGTGCGTCAATAATTTCGCTTCTAAGACTTATAGATACATACGCATTCTTTTTCCAGATGTTGGATTACCCCATTTCTGGCGTTAGAAACACCCGCATCCCCAATGATCATAATGGATATACGTTCATTTGTGTGTTATTATGGTTTGCCGTCTTCACATTAGGTGTTTATGTGACTTTAACTATAAAATCGGACTGGTGGGGGTAAAAGAGCTTGAGAAAAGTTAGGATCACATTATTTCGAGCGAACAAACACATAAACATACCCGAAAGGGGCTGCTACCAAAACGCATAACATTTTACTAGTTCGCCAATTTGCATAATCCCTCTGCAACTTTAAACAAATATCGGTCGAAATGTGAAAAATGAAACGTATTACATAGCCTGACATCATTTACAAACTGAACCATGAATTGGACGAGTAATTATTGTCTTAGCTTCCAGAAAACATCTTCCAAGAACGTCTAAGCCAAATTCTGTCTGCATGGCCGGTACACCATGTGACGTCACCCCGTTATCAGGCTGACACGACGAGGCAAACGTTTTGCGCAATGGACAGATTTATCGCTTACATTATCAGGCTGAAACATTCATCTTTCGAACAACTGATGACTAATATACACATATCCAGCAAATATATTGTCACAGTCCGTTGGTGCAACTAACATGTTATGTTCGTCTGTGGGATTTTTATGAATGCTGAACGAATTAGGTAGGCGACGCGTATGTTGGCTTCAGATAATCCAAAGCGATATATGCATTATTTCACCCACTACAAAATACCTTAATCCAGTAGTGATCTGGAATCAAAACATATTTACTAATACGACCGAACGCCGAACGAGATGTCATTATTTTATGGGCTTGGTGCATGTGGCATTTTAACGTATTTTACTGCAGTGTAATTATCTTAATTTATTGTAGTTCTACACTACGTCTGAATACATCGGTATAATGTTTTGTTTATCCTACGTATCCATGTATGCATTTAGGTGACAATACCACTATTCCTCACATGACAATTTACTCCACAATCTACTCCAGTATAAACAGTTTATTCCAAGTCAAATTTTAATCCACCTAACCATTTATTCGATGTGTTAGAATGTACCCAACGGTTAGCATAATTACTTCACGCTATGACACCCATTTTATCTACGCAACAAGCACAAATACTACATGACAAATCATTCCACGTCACAAATTAATTCACATCATAAAATAATTATAACCAGAGCTATTATATAGGAGCTGTGGCACTACCCGTGGAACAAAACGTGTACAGATCTCGCTCAATCTCGGAAGTCTCGTTGTTTAGTACGGTATCTGTTTTAAATGTTATACCATCCGTGTGAGGGCGCTGTGTTTTCAATCGCCCGAGCTCGGATGTATTAGCTCTGTTATAACTTTCTCCTCGTGTAATAGTTTACTCCAGCGAGTAATCCTCTATGTGTGACAACATACTCCAGGGAACCGTTTCACTAAGACAAAGAACTTGTAAGGAAATTCATTAGTAAACGAAATCCGTTGTTAAATATAAACAGTTTCCTCAAATTGCCAATATTCCTTGCCGTATTACCGCGGACACTATTTCCATGACACACTAGTGACAATGGCCGCTGACGCGTCATGGTGTTGACAGTTTTCAGGTAGTCAAGATCATTGTTAAGGATCAAAATTGATTTTAGTGCAAAATCAGGTTTAATAGCTCTTTACAACGTTAGAGAAACTGTCCTCAGGTCAATACTTGTGTATCCGTGTCAAAGACTATCAAAACTGTTCTCAGATCAGAACCAGCTGCCCGTTACACGGCTTGCAAGTTTGAAATCCACGTCATAGCCTATCATAATTTGATCCTTGTTACGATTTAATTCATGTTACATTATTATATGGGCCATAATTTCCTCCGGGTCATAAGGTTTTTCAGTTGCAAGTTATTGTCAAAACGCATTGTATACAATGGTCGTAATCAAGTTGCCATCAATGTTACCAGGTTGTGGCCTATCACAGGTACTGTTATCTCCACAATATATTGACTCTAACTGTACGGTTGGCGCTTACACAACGTGTCCTATTTTTCCTGCGTTTCCCTATAACTAACGCGCATTCCTACACTCAACCGAACGCACCTATTCCTGATAGCTAACTCCCGAGACGTCACGTGACTTACACGCCAGCCAAGGCCACCTGCCGAGGCAGTGCAGGGCCTAACGCCGATAAGGTCTTGGCTGCTAGCCACTATACGTCAAACTAAACACGCAACTCTCGCAATAATAGAAAGCCCAGCCGAAAAGGCCGGAATAAGCATGTCCGTATTAATAGCGCCGCGTTCTTCGTACAGTTGTGGCCCTAGCGATTAAGCCGACAGTCTAACCTCAGTAATATACGGATCAGAATGCCGGTAAAGGAAATGGTTCTGGCGTTATGAGTGAAAAAAAGGAATTTATAAGACGGAGAAAGAAACGTTAATTAAATCTAACTAGGATGAATACAACAATTCCGTGTATGTATGTATGTATGTGTGTGTGTGTGTGTGTGTGTGTGTGTGTGTGTGTGTGTGTGTGTGTGTGTGTGCGTGCGTGCGTGCGTGCGTGCGTGCGTGCGTGCGTGCGTGCGTGCGTGCGTGTGGGTGTGGGTGTGGGTGTGGGTGTGTGGGTGTGGGTGTGGGTGTGGGTGTGGGTGTGTGTGTATGTATGTATGTATGTATGTATGTATGTATGTATGTATGTATGTATGTATGTATGGACGACTTTACAATGGATATACAACTAAACAAATTACTCAACGTTTACAATCTATCTTAAAACGTTCACTGAAACGTTCTGCCGTTGCATCGTTATGATGTAGTATATTCCATTAACATTACATTATGCAAAACCGTGATAATATAAACCCATGCTACACACGTGACGTCACGTCTCCTTAGCGTCACGCGTTGTTTTATATGTAATTACAATCGATGATGAAACTATAAATACGCGAGATAACAAGCTTAGGTTTCATCTCTCGTCTGGCGAGGCCAAAGCGCCGACGTGTTGCTAGAAGCGAGTGGTAATTTAAACCCGGCTTGACGTAATTGAAACCATCTGCGATAACCAAACTCTGCCAGTCGCATCACTTCAGTGGGTGCGCGCAATAAATGGAATAGCCACCAGCCAGTCTCGCGAATGCGTGAATATTACGCCCTATACTATGTGTGTATGTACGTGAGTATCACAGCACTGCTATTCAGAATGCCGGAATATCGGATTGGCAAATATTTTGTACGTGAACCTTGTTAGAACAAACACATGTTTTGCATGATATGACGATTAAACAAAACCACCCTGAGCAAACTGTAAGTGTTACCACCATTCAATAACGACAAATAAATTATCGTTTCAGCTAACCTTCATATTCGCATCGTCACAATATGGATATCAAATTAGAAGCATTTGTTTGACAAATAAAACTGCACGAAAACTTTAATTCCCGTCAGTTGGGAAACTATTTACTAGGTCGTAAATGTATATTGAGATGTGGCGTCAAAGAGGATGTAATTCAAGATAAAAGGAACCACCTCACAATGTTGACTTAGGTCACAGAGTGAATGTCCATAATAGCCTATATGTCCAACACACCCGATTTTACCCTATATTGTATTGGCCATAGTGTACAATATCCTGTAAATTCGTGTTTAGGATTTTAAGATTGAAACTACAACATGCCTTAAATTAATCACTTTCCTATCATTTTAACAGTTTGGTTACTATATAATAATCTACAATACCTTCCATGTCCCCATCCGACAATCCGAAGTTCCCCTTTTTCGGCATGGCTACGATTTACTTAGCATAAAATATGCTCGTTCTCTGGTTTTCGTCTTCGGCCGAATTCCGGGCGTTTCCTGGCGTTTCCTGGCGACTTCCTGGCGCTTTATTCTCTTCTCTACGTGTCTGATCTCCGCCTTCCGAATGCTTCTCAGTAGGACTTCACGTTAGTCGTAGTTTAGAAGTACAAAAACGTAGATTTTCGTTTCCTAAACTATGATTTCCCAGCTGAAGACGGCCGAGTTGTGCCCACGTCTTTTGCCCTGCCCTGAAGCTGGTTACACCTGGTGGCCCCGCAACGAGCACATCTGGCAACGAAACTGCCCCGGAACATGGATGGTCAATGGTCGATAACAGTTCGCCCGATTTCCCGACTTCTTCCCGAACTTCCGGGGGTCGTATAATAAGTAGTTCACGGCGAATTTGCCGAGCAGTAATCTAATTGAATACTATTTAGTAATATACAAATACCCAGGATTTACCAGTTGAATGCTTGATGCATTTGTGGCTGAGACATTTATCTTACATTCGAGTATAAGTTGCAACTCTATATTTTAGTTTGAAAATCAGTAGGTGATTAAACTTTCACGAACCCAAAAAGAACAAGGTGAACGTAGAAAAATGGAAGATGGAGGTTGGGGAAGACAAAACAAAGACATGGGAACGGTGGGGAGGATGTGTACATGGACAGTCGACAGTGGAATAAAATGGATGAAGATGGGCAGAATGGAGACGTCATGGGGAATGTTGAATGGTCCTCAATTCTTACAAAACATCATTCAGAAATGTGTAGAATTTATATATATATATATATATATATATATATATATATATATATATATATATATATATATATATTATATTATAATATATATTATATATATAATGTATATATGTATATATATATATATATATATATATATATATAAATATATATATATATATATATATATATATATATAATATATATATATATATATATATATATATATATATATATATATATATATATATATATATTATATATATATATATATATATATATATAATATATATATATAAATATATTATATATATTTTTTTTGTTAAATGTATCATAGCATCTCTGTACATTGCCACAAATTGTATGTGACCGTAATACAATATTTGGAAACATATTGAATAGAACACTTTGCATAATAAAACATATAAATTATTATAAAATAAAATATTGTTATTGCCACATTTGGTATCGAATTCTACATAGATTCTACAGTCGAAAGTAATAAAAATGGTCTACCTCATCTTATAAAACGTAGAGAATATACCAAAGTATAGTTGCTAGAGGAACTGAGTCATGTCGACTTGATTACACAAGAGAGGGGGGGGGGGGTTACATACGGAAACATCCCGTCCTACAGTTTGAAATTACGGATATGATTATGGCTTGTAATTAACTAAGGTTACGACTATAGTGATGATGATAATAATAACATTGCTAATAATAGTATTAACAAATAAGCTAACAGCTAATCAGCTCACATAAAAACCAGTTAGCTAGGCTTGTTCTCACAGTACGTGATGAGGTAACTACCTATTATAATGTATGTGACTGTAACGTACTGCTACAAGTTGTAGCGATGCGGAAGTAATTTATCAGGTCAACAAATTATCAAAATGTTTGCAACCCATAAACAAGGTTGGCAAATGTATCATCAAATGAACTGTTCAGATTGGGCTGCTTGCGATAGTTAATGTTACGTGCCACACAAACCATGTTTTGCCATTTTCCCTTTCGTTTTACGTTTATTTGATGACGTCATGAAAACGTAACAATCTTGTAGCATAAAACGCGCTTGAGTGTAAGTTGTAATATCTGTCGCTAGATTGTGCTGGAAAAAGACCAGATAAATGGAAGTTTACTACGTATTTATGGTGAGGACAAAGACTTTGTTGTTAATCTGGTCAACTTTCTGGTTTCTTTTACGACGTCTGACTTTATTTTGTTGGACTCGCTGCGACTGGAGATCTGAAGGTATGTGGAACTAGTAATCTGAAATGAGGTTAGTTCAATGATCTGATGGTGGTTTAATCCAGGGATCTAACAAACAGGTGACCTGTTGAACAGTGACCACGTGGTCAGTCATACTTTGATGATTAATTCATAAAATGAAACTGTAGCGTTTAAGATGAAAAGCCGATGGAAAGTATTTGTAAAGTTATAATCTCTATATTTACGCGTCATAATAATTTATTTATTTCTTATATAGCGCCCCATCCCAATAATTGTTCTGGGGCGCTTTCCAATAGTTAGTATTCATATTTTGGCACAATTTCAGCGTAAACACAACACTGCATGAGGCATCTATTTTATATAATACGTTCAGTGTATATTACTAAACACAATATTAAATGTACATGATTTGTTTAAATTTAAATTTAAGTATTGTATTTTATGTTTGTCTTTAGGTGTCGATAGTAGGCTGTATATCCCACGGGGGTAAAATATGTTATGTTGCTGACTGTAGACGTCAATCCACATTTGAGTTCCCCATAGGCGGCCATTATACTGTTTCCTTCACTGCATTAATGTGATTAGAACTAATAAGATATTCACATTTTCAGATATTAATTAGTCTTCATTCATTAATTAGTCTTCATTCACACACGTGCTAAACACAATTCTTGAAATTATAATACCTCACATTTCCACAATTCACTGTCTAACCTGACTCACCTTAATTTCTTATAAAAACCAGATACATTGATTTGCCTGGATCGCATCACCAATCAACACCATGCATCAGGAAAACACCGACTGACAGTTGTCATAATTTAACAGCTCAAACAATCATCACAGAAATTAAACAACCTGTATAACGTCAGTTCTATTAGGATTTGGCGGGCGAAACTTTGATTGTGATCTTACGTCTGTGACATAACCGACACAAGCTCAACGATATTACAATATACTCTGGTTCGGTACTCCAATATTTTAAGTAAGTTTCCATCCACCATAAGATCCAGAAAATCGCGATTCACTCTAAATGAATCCACGTAATATTGCTCGCCTTTCCAATTAGTCGTTGCTATGCAACGATGCGAATCTGACCATCGGATAGCCACGCTGTAGTCCGGGGTTTGTATTGACCATCGCATTGACCAACAGCGGCGACGCTGTGTGGTTACGTTGGGAACTAGCCGACCTGCAATTCTTGCAGAAGCCGGTGGTTTATGTTACCCGTTTAAGCAGCGGGTAGTTTGCAAAGTGATCTTGGTGTAGTTGGGTAGCGTAGTTTGCTCGTCGCAATACCTCCCGTGATGGTATCTCGCGGTCACGTGATTAACGCTAGCGCTATAGGCATACCGCCAGGCCTAATGGCTCCACGTGCTCCTAGTTTTCCGACAACGGTGGGGGGTGGCGTGATTTAATGACCCTCGGGCCGGCGATAACAGATAAGTCGCGAGACAGCGACTGGCCACCTTATCGCCGCTAGCTGTGGTCAGCCCCGTTGTCCAATCAGCTGTTTACGTTGTTTCGCCGTCTCGAATTAATCCTCCGTCGACGCAGCCACGCGTGACCAAACCACTAACGAGAGATAATGTGAAAATAAAATCCGCTCACCTTCAATTTCCGACTCGCTCAGGTTCGCCTGAAACACAAGAAGAGGGTAAAATATTACTCCCGCTGCAGTGGAGGCGAAATCGGCGCGGAATAACGCGAACTGTTGGCGAAGCAGACGACATTTTAACAGACGCAGTATGTCTGCGTAGGCTCACCATGTCTTTCGGTTGGTGTTACGGCGAAGTGTCCTCCCGTTGTTCGTCCAGTAGCAAAGTGCGCAGATTTTACTGGTTCTGGAATGGTATAGCGTAGTGATGCCATCCGCCGTCAGGTGTCGCATATATAGCGCGGACGACTCCGCGAAAATGGGGGTAGCGCGTTGGGAAACACCGAAATCAGACGGCCCTATTTACTAGCCTGTCGACGCATACGTATGCGAAGCAACATCAGCTGATTAACAACACCGATGTACTGAAAAATCACGCGTTATTTTGCGATATTTTAATATAATTATGTGTTTGTTGGAGCGGCGCACCCCTTCTCCCGTTGAGTAATCCACTCCCTAATAGGGAAGCTTGGCTCCCGACGGGATGCGGCAATGCAGGTGTGCTCGATGCTCGCTATCGACGGCGGTGTAATATGACACCAGCCGTCGTCGGGACTATTTACAAGCCGCCCGCGCGAGACTCGTCCCGCCTTCAACAATTAACGCGTCCGTCTGCTGTGTGCTAAATACGACTGAACGGGCCACGCCAACTGCGTACTAAGTTCGTGGGTATTCCTGTAAGGTCAATACCCAGAGGCCGCGCTATAGCCTAGGCATGGTCCGAGCAAGGGTCTTGGTCGTTACTAGGGCCGGGAATGGTTACGGCGATTTTTGTATTCATGAAATGTGATGTTACCTTTGCGATAAATGTCCGCGCTTCGCTTATGTTGTAGGTTTTCAAATTGACACGCACTATAGTCGTATGTAACATGTGTGCGTGTGCGTGTGCGTGTGCGTGTGCGTGTGCGTGTGCGTGTGCGTGTGCGTGTGCGTGTGCGTGTGCGTGTGCGTGTGCGTGTGCGTGTGCGTGTGCGTGTGCGTGTGCGTGTGCGTGTGCGTGTGCGTGTGCGTGTGCGTGTGCGTGTGCGTGTGCGTGTGCGTGTGCGTGTGCGTGTGCGTGTGCGTGTGCGTGTGCGTGTGCGTGTGCGTGTGCGTGTGCGTGTGCGTGTGCGTGTGCGTGTGCGTGTGCGTGTGCGTGTGCGTGTGCGTGTGCGTGTGCGTGTGCGTGTGCGTGTGCGTGTGCGTGTGCGTGTGCGTGTGCGTGTGCGTGTGCGTGTGCGTGTGCGTGTGCGTGTGCGTGTGCGTGTGCGTGTGCGTGTGCGTGTGCGTGTGCGTGTGCGTGTGCGTGTGCGTGTGCGTGTGCGTGTGCGTGTGCGTGTGCGTGTGCGTGTGCGTGTGCGTGTGCGTGTGCGTGTGCGTGTGCGTGTGCGTGTGCGTGTGCGTGTGCGTGTGCGTGTGCGTGTGCGTGTGCGTGTGCGTGTGCGTGTGCGTGTGCGTGTGCGCGTGCGCGTGCGCGTGCGCGTGCGCGTGCGCGTGCGCGTGCGCGTGCGCGTGCGCGTGTCCGTGCGCGTGCGCGTGTCCGTGCGCGTGCGCGTGCGCGCGCGCGCGTGTGCGCGCGTGCGTGCGTGTGTGTTCCGCGGCATAAAACGTCATAAAGGATCAATAGAAGTATGCTCCAAATGTTTTATAACAATAATATTTAGGTCACTTCTAAATCGTTAGAAACCAAGTTCGGAGGCGCATCAATTCAAAAGGGTTAATCGATGTCAGAGTAAGTTGTCATCAGATTGATTGATACGCCAGGGAGCTATGGTGGATAGGCAAGGTTGTGAAGGCATATCTTTAAATGAAGGTGGAATTTAGCAATTTTTTCAATTGATTTAACACTAGTTGGAATCATATTTCAAAGAGCACCCACAGCAAAAGCCCTTGTCCCAATATTAGTCCTGATTTTAGGGACAACAAGTTAGTCTGAACGAGATCATCGAAGCTGAACAGGCTTTCTCACAGGAGTAAGCAAAACATGTAAATACGGTGGCTGCTTACAGCGAAGTATGTGTGTAAAGAATTAAAGAACATTATAATTATAATAATTATCATTATTTATTAATTAAAGGTAAGTGTTTATATAGTGCAGTATCCAGTCCTGCGGTTGCTCGTAGCGCTGTACACATTAGTTCCTAGTCAATCAAACGCCATACCAACTTCTTTTGGAAGCACCGAGCCATGGTGCAGTTAATGCGCGAAGGCTGCTTGCACAAATATCCACCACTGTTTATTGCCAGGTATTCATTCAGCTGAGTGAACTGGTGCAATAAAGAGTGAAAAAACATGCCGAAGGTTTAACACCGCGGCACAGGATTCGAACCCGGGTTCTCTTAGTCGAGAGTCCGAAGCTCTATCCTTCAGCCACAGCGCTCTACACATTATTATTATTATTATTATTATTAATAATAATTGTTGGGAAGCAATCTCGTAGCCGGAGCCAGAACATGCGGTTTTCGGTGTTGTCGGACGCGACATCGATTGACAAAGAAAAGTAGTATTGCAACATTTTCGGGAACCTACAATTTCATCATACAACTACACAACGACAAAATTACATATTAGTGACCTCGGTCCGCTCTTAAAGCTCCTCGTTCTGCTCTTAAAGTCCACTGCCCTGCTCTTAAAGTCCCCGTTCTGCTCTTAAAGTACCCCGTTCTGGCGCTCATGAATATACGCATCACAGAAAGAATTCCCGGACGCTGCCAGCATGCGGTAGCGCATAGATAGACCGTGCCAGCCTTAGGTAGAGATGGGAGTATCTTGGTAGCTGATCAACAGTTGGGTGTATTTTCTGCAGTCGACAGCCGTGGGCGATGTGGTACTGGCACGTGACTGCAGACGTGAACAAATAGATAACTACGCAGTCCGAATGGCTGGGTCAGTGTGCGCTAGCTTGTTGAGTTTACGCGAAAGTTATATTTAAGTCGGTCATTGGAACTAGCTATCATGGCGCAGAGAAACTTAAATGATTGTTTCATGGAATATATTCGTATAATTAATGATGTATTGTATTATTGAAGTTGTGATTATTCTGCGTTATCGCAAATTATATATAAAACATTCCCAATTGACAGGGGTTTCGGATGAGTTGCAGAAGCTATTATATGTTATGAATAATAAGTGTGTGTGTGTGTGTGTGTGTGTGTGTGTGTGTGTGTGTGTGTGTGTGTTTTGTGTGTGTGTGTTTGTATGTTTGTGTGTGTGCGTGCGTGCGTGCGTGCGTGCGTGCGTGCGTGTGTGTGTATGTGTGTGTAAGTGGGTGTATGTGTGTGTATGTGTTCATGCGTGTGTATGTGCGCGCGTGTGTATAATATGTATATATATATATTTATATATTTTATATAATACATAATATATAATTATAATGTATAATTATAATATATATATATATATATATATATATATATATATATATATATATATATATATATATATATATATATATATATATATATATATATATATATATATATATATTCATGCGTATCTAGGCCAACCTCTTCCGCGCCCGTCACCACCAGCGGTTGGTCACGACTAAAATATCTACACGACTAGTTATTAGTGGCTGTGCCGATCATCCGATAGGATCATACATGCATACAGGCCGCTCGCACACCGCGCGTAAGTGATCCTACGTCGTGAGAGCCACACACCACGTAGCTATGAAGAAGCTTGGGAAGGCTGTGTGATGTTGAGAACAAACTTACACCAAAAACAGTTTAATGTTAAGGCGCTTATATACATACGTTCACAGTACAAACAGGCTTGGAGCCTGATTAGTGAAAGGAAATAAAAACAAAGCATTAGCTAAAATCCGTTTTCCATGTGTATACAAAGTTTAACTTTGAATGTAACATTTGGCAACATAAATATACAGAAAATATATTGGTAGTTATTCAATTTAAAACCCGTCTGTGTAGCGATTCTACACATAACACACTAGGAATTTGGGTAACAATGAAAGTTACATGTATTATATTTACTGCTTTTATTGCACGGTGGTAAAAGACCGTTCAAAATGCTACACAGTCAACCCGAAGTGGGACCAATTCACTGACTTTGTTATAAGCTATTAAACACGATTTTCTTTCTTTTAAATCTGACCAGTTTTGATCCTTAACAAAGATCTTAACTGCGTTTAAAAAATATATATTTAGCAACGTATTTTGTTTTGGGATGAATTTTCGTTAAGAGCTCTTTATCTTAGTGAAATGATCGTTCTACCATTGATCTGTGGGTGATTCCGTCGACGTTGTAGTGCCTGCGCTAAGAATGCAGCAGAATGTCCAGTATCTAGAATATTGCAGTCCCTTTTGCAATTAATCCAGGAGAAACTCGTTTATTTGAACTCCGCACGTCTCGATTTCCCGGAGACGTTCATCGACGTTGCTGCGTTAAGATAGTAGACGACATTGCCCAAGTTTCACAACGGTGGCCAGTGGTTTCCATTGATACCGCGATGTCCCACTCACTTCGCCACCGCGCCCGTCAAATCTTAACGTTGCATCTTAATATATTTTTTAGTAACCTAATCTTTCTATGTGTTATCATGTTGCCATATTTTAGTACTTTTTATGTTGCCACATTGTGTAACTGGTAACATTTATTTATCTATATTTAAAAAAATTATATATTAATTATCTTAGTACTGTTTTTTACTTATTTATGTATTTCTTTTTTGTTTTCTTAAATTAATTACGAGTTGTTTAGGACCACATTGGAAATAAGTGTACTTCTGTCTGCTATAATATAAGGATGCATTTAAATATATATATATATATATATATATATATATATATATATATATATATATATATATATATATATATATATATATATATATATATATATATATATATATATATATATATATATATATATATATATATATATATGCATGCTTCTTTATTTTTTTTTGCATCGAAAGTATGTTTATTAACAAGATTATAATTTTTAACAATTCCCTCACTCACACTCTCACTCACTCACTCACTCACTCGCTCGCTCGCTCGCTCGCTCGCTCACTCACTCACTCACACACACATACCGACAAGAAAGGGTCCGCACTAACGTATTTTAGGACCGCTCGCCTCCGGTACTCGTGCCGAAAGCCGAGCCCGAAAATAATCGACTACGGGACCTGCGCGTGCGATGGCTATAGCCGTGGCGCCAGGCAGGTTGTGGGGAACCAGCCAACGTATCTGACCCGAATAATGTACTGAAAGCTTCCAATTTGTTAAAGGGATTCTTGGGACAAGAAAGGATTTGTTGTGCCCCAAATTATAATGAAAGGGTTCAATTGAAACTCTGCAATCTACACAATCGTGTTGATGTCAGTATTTCACGTAATTCTATCTGTTTATTTAATTAGAATTATGTTTTATTAATCACTAACACATGTATATCGTAGGCGGATCGCTACAGTATAAGGGTCATTAGTGATTAATAAAACATAATTGAAATGGAGGCATAAAGTTACATAAACCTGTTATATTAATAACAAATGGTATACCTTAAGACGAGTTTCATATTCTCAAAGAGAATCCAAAGGCAATGTTTTTAGTACGGCGTTATAACGTTATTATGACGTTACAACGTAGAAACTCACTATTTTATGGATTAATAAGTAACGCCCTAATTTAGGGCGTTAGTTCGCCGTAATATCATTCTAAATCGCCGTAATGTCGCACTATTTTAGTGCGTTATAACTGTAAAGTAAAGCGTTATAATGTCATAATGGATGACGTTATAACGTCATAATAGAGCGTTATAACATTCTACGTTACTTTAATTCGCCGTAATAATGCGCTATATCGGGCGTTATAACGCCGTAATATAGGGAGTTATAACCCCATAATAGGGCGTTAATTCACCGTATTTGGGCATTAAAACACAGTATTTAGACCTTTACAATGCCGCAAGCTAGGGCGTTATAAATGTGTAGTTGATATTGGGAGATTACAATGCCACACTATACAAATTAATAGTGGTTTTGCTTGGCGGAAATCAGCCACCGTACGAATTACTAGTTCTGAGCACTTTGTGTGGTGCGACGTTGCACTGTATAGAATGAATTGCGAATTCTAATTTGGGTCATGTTGCAAATCTACCATACGATGTAATTTCGAACACGCTACGTTACGCAAGCTGCACTCGCCAAAGGCCGATCGGAGGTTGGGGGGGGGGGGCACGTGCCCTTTGATCTTTGGAATGTCCCCCGTTAGCCTAATAGTGCTGAAAGATTTTTTATTTATGGATAGCCTCAAGTGGGTGTTTTTGGGAACATAAAGGCGGGGTGAAGTAATTATTACTGGAGGGTTTTTGAGAGTTTCAGTGTGTTTTGGGGGTGGAAGCCTCATGTTTGTATTGATATAATAATATATACAGTAGGTTCGGAACCGTTGGTGAACCTTCGTCCATAAAATATTTAGGGAAAGAGCCCCAACACGTAATGTAATAATTTTGGTTTTTGGTTGTGTGCTGGAGTTAGGATTAGCCCCTAATTAATGAAGATTTGCCTGCTTTGGTGGAAATGGAAGATATTGGAGTGATGTCTAGCAGCAGTAACAGCGGCAGGAGTAGTATACGCACACGCACACGCACACGCACACGCACACGCACACGCACACGCACACGCACACGCACACGCACACGCACACGCACACGCACACGCACACGCACACGCACACGCACACGCACACGCACACGCACACGCACACGCACACGCACACGCACACGCACACGCACACGCACACGCACACGCACACGCACACGCACACGCACACGCACACGCACACGCACACGCACACGCACACGCACACGCACACGCACACGCACACGCACCCGCCTCGCTGACCGTTCAAACAATTTGGACTTTGCGCTAAGCAACATCCAGCGACTACGGGTGTCACACCCTGAACATTGACTAACGCCGTACAAACAAAAACATTGTATTGCTTGATTCCCAGAAAAAGTTGAAAGGATGCCGCCCTCAAAGGTGAGCGAAGACATTGCAGAAATGAAATCATCTTTACAATTTCTGTGCAAAAGTTTTGATGAAATAAAAGTATCAAACAAGCAACTGAAAGACGCTTTGCTAGAAATGAAAAAAAGCAATGATACAATGAACAAGCGAATTGACCTGTTAGAGTCTAAACTACAATCGAAGGACGAACACATTGATCGATTAGTGAGATCCATGGACCTATTGGAAATGAACTCAAAAAAGAACAACGTGATAATCAGCGGGCTGGACCTCCAAGCCCGCAGCTACGCGAGAGCGACGAGCGGGAACGACCATGGGGAGGAAAATGGCACCGGCAACCAGAGTGGCGGAGAATTCACCGGCCTAAGACAAAAGGTTGCAGAGTTTGTAAAAAAGTCCATGGGAGTGCAACTTCAAACGAGCGACATCGTTGCTTGCCACGAACTACCAAGCAGAAAGGGAGAAAGGGTTAAACCAGTTATCGTTAGCCTGATCAACAACGCGGTAAAGCGAGACGTTATGATGGGGCGAAAGAAGTTGAAGGGCACTCGCATTTACGTAAACGAGCAGCTCACGAAAAAGAATGCTGCCCTCTTCAAAAAGGCGAGGGACCTGAAAAAGCAGGCAACGATCGACAGCACGTGGACGTACAACGGGAAGGTCTTCCTAAAGAAGTCGCAATCTGGGTCGCCCATAGAGATAACAGCAGAAGAGGATCTTAGTCCCTTCGTTGCCTAAAGAACATCGCAGGTACAAATCAGACAATCTGGACAATATGCGAAACTATAAATGGACACATGCTTTTTGTTCTTTTATTATTTTGCTCTTTAATTTATCGTAAAATGATGACTGGTAAAATACATGTATTTCCTTTTTCTAATGACATATACGTAATGCTTGATCTATTGTTACTGTTATTACTCGCACGTTGCCAAACGTTATGGTATCATCTATATGCGAGAATTATTATGTTATACCAAGTGAAAGCCCAGCCAGTTGGCTATACTTTCTATATGTGCTCCCTACACTTTTTTGTTTTACATATTATTCTTATATATGCTTTACCATATAATGGTGATTTTTTGTGTTGTATTGTTGGTGGTAGAGTATATTTCATGATGTTTTTTACTATAAGCCTCGTTGGCTTTTTTGTTCTTCTTTTGGTTTGCTGTCACACTGTAAACAAAGTGTTATTGCACAATGATAATGTGTTGACTTTAGAAAAAGTTAAATTACAGACAAATGGTAACTGACGAAACGTTTCTCCAGTTTACAGGTGGTATTTCGAATAATTGTCTGAATAATATTTTAAGCATTGGCAATGCTATTGACGAAAATAACGAATTGCCAAAAATACGCCGATCATCATATTATGACTTTGATACATTTAGTTCATTAGCCAAAAAACAAGGAAAACAATTAAGTATTTTAAGTTCAAATATACAGTCCATAAATGCAAAGTTTAGTGAACTTGAGGCATATGTAAATGACGTATCCTCGTCAAACTTTAAATTCAGCATAATATGCCTCCAGGAGAGTTGGTTATCTGAAAATGATGACTTGTCATTAATCCAGTTAACTGGATATGACTGCATTTCACAAGGGAAAAGCTGCAGTAGTAAAGGTGGATTGTTAATATATATAGATAAACGTTTTGATTATGAAGTTAAGATGAATTTGAATACGTATGAGCATTGGGAGGGTCAAATAATACAAATAACTGGAGGAGGATTATCGCAACCAGTCATTATAGGAAACATTTACCGTCCTCCAAGGCCCTCAACGGAAAATTATAACAAATTCATAAATGAATTTTCAACTGTCTTATCAACTTTGCGATGTCACCAAAACAACAGTGTTATCCTTGCAGGGGATTACAACATAAATATGTTACAAATAAATGAGCAAGAACACTGTAGCACTTTCTTTGATATGTTGACTTCATTTAGTCTCTTCCCCCAAATTACACTTCCTACAAGGTTCACAACAAGGGCTGGTACTCTTATTGACAACTTCTTCTGTAATTTAACAAAACGTATTTTACAAAGTACAGCAGGAATACTAATTAAGAAATTTTCTGATCATCAGCCATACTTTATGTTTGTGAATACCACTCTTAAAGAGGATCATACTACAAAATTTATACAAGTTAATGTACAAAATAAAGAGGCTATGTTAAAGGTAAAAAATGAACTTCACTCCTCTGATATATACACAAAATTAGACACCAACCCAAATACTGATCCAAACTATAATTATAATATTATCATAGATGAAATAAACCAAGCTAAAGATAAATATATGACTAGCAAATTAGTTAAATTTAACAAATACAAGCATAAGAAGTCTACGTGGATAACTCAAGGACTGCTAACCTCAATAAGATACAGAGATAAACTTTACAAACAAATAAAACTCACTAATCCTGAATCTTCCAAATATGCCATATTATTGGTCAATTTAAAAACGTACAATAGCATTTTAAAAACAAGTTTTCGTAAAGCAAAACAACTCTACTATGATAAATGTTTTAATAATTTTAAATTTGATATAAAAAACACATGGAAAACTATAAATGAAATCATTTCTAAAAATAAAACTAACAAATCCTTTCCCAAATATTTTAAAGACTCTGATTCTATTGTGAGAGATAAATCAGAAATTGTAAACAAATTTAATGATTTTTTCACTAATATTGGTAGTAATCTGGCAAGTAATATAAAATATAAAGGCACTCGTGAACATACATATTATCTAAATAAAATAGTAGACAGAAACTTTACATTTAGCTACGTTGAAGAAGATATTATAAAGCGGACAATAATACATTTACCTAACAAAAGTAGCTGTGGATATGATGGTCTCTCCACTAAATTACTAAAAATTATTGAACCAGCACTAACCAAATCTTTAACATTATTAATAAATCAAGTATTAACAACAGGAATATTCCCCGATAAACTAAAAATTGCAAAGGTAATTCCTGTTTATAAAAAAGGTGAAAAAACAGTTTTCAGTAATTATAGGCCTATATCACTTCTACCAGCTATTTCAAAAATACTTGAAAAAAATATATTTGAACAATTATCATCTTATTTAAGAGACTCTAGGCTTTTGTTTGATCATCAATACGGTTTCAGACCGAAACATTCAACAGAATATGCGGCATTAGAATTAATAGATAGAATAATAACACAACTGGATAAAGATGAAATACCAATTAATATATATTTAGATCTCTCCAAGGCTTTTGATACCATTGATCATATAATATTAATTGATAAATTAAAATATTACGGTGTACATGGAACTAATCTCAACTTATTCAGCAGCTACCTAGAAAATCGTAAACAATACACGGAAATTGACAATATCAAATCAAATATGTTACAAATAACAACAGGTGTACCTCAAGGTTCAATTTTAGGACCACTATTATTCATCATATACATAAATGATTTTGCACAAGCAAGTAAAATGTTTAACTTTCTCATTTATGCAGACGACACAACTTTGTCAAGTACACTAAATGTGTTCAGTGATAAAACACATGACCAAAATTTTGAATCTTTAATAAACGAAGAACTTGTTAAGATAAATGATTGGCTCAAAATCAATAAATTATCACTAAATGTAGTAAAATCAAAATTTATGATATTTCAAAAGAAAAAGAAAAATATACAGATATTAAACCTGAAGATAGACAATGTAAACATTGATCAAGTTAAGGAATTTAATTTCTTGGGTTTAATTATAGATACAAATTTAAACTGGAAAAAGCACGCTGAAAAAATATCAAATGCATGTTCTAAGAAAATTGGAATCTTAAACAAACTGAAACATATCTTACCTCTAGATATTAAAAAAATATTATATAATTCATTAATAGTGCCACACATTAATTACTGCATCATGGCATGGGGCTTTGAATCAAATAGAATAATAAAATTACAAAAAAAAGCCCTGAGAATTATTACTTTGAGTAACTACATTTCCCACACTGAACCACTGTACAAACAACTTAGCTTATTAAAAGTAGATGACATTCTTAAATTACAACAATTAAAATT
>OZ024867.1:14005908-14088408 GCA_964017155.1 Oasisia sp. SBJ-2009 | reverse complement strand
GCGTGCGCGTGCGTGTGTGTTTTGATGGAATATTATTTATAAAGACACCCGATCGGGTGATACTTGGTGGCCAGAGAGCGCAGGTGCGTGCATTTTCAAACGTTTTCTTTTTCATCATTCGTGTGTATGGCCTTGTTACCTCCGCGCAAATTCGCTATACCACTGGTGTTACACGTGTATTGTACTATAGACATAGAAAGAACATGCCACGGCCAATGACCACTGTTCACATGGCCCGCATTGAATTCCCCCAACGCTGACTGGAAGTCCCACATGTTTGTGCTTGAGCCGCTGTGACTACGGACTACAGGACTGGAGTGACTGGAATAGCAAGCGATGGGAGTGAATGGAACAGCCCGCGGCGGGAGTGACGTAAACAGCGGCCCGCCCCGAAGACATATTAGGAGCGCGCGTCGGTCATAGAAATAGGGTCTGTTTCAAAACCGCGGGACGGGAGTACAACAGCTGATCGGGGCGTGGGAGTTTACCTGTCGTAGGTAACGCTGGTGGCAAATTTATGTTAGGTTTAATTAATTACGTTGCGCATCGTTTGCAGATATAATTTGTTTTATTGTGCTCGCATTTGGCAGTAGTGTCATACTGTCTTTACGTAAGGTTTATTTTACTTCGTCTGTGTGTTAACTACGTGTACTAGCGCTTTCTCTGTCTGCAGGAGCATGGGCGATAATGTGGACATGAATAGTATAAGCGTTCAGATTAATTTAATATGGGCTTGTTGCCATATAAACATAATTATGCTTTGCTTATGTAACCCCTGTGTCAGACGGCATCAGTGTATTTTTTTTTATTAATTCACAGGTTTATGTGTAAAATAATAATTAATATTGATATAGTATGTATGCCTTTGATAACGAAACTAAGCTATCAATTATCTACACACAAAATAACAAGTAGAAAATAAAAATAACATGAAAAACTAACAACGTTTTTATTTTTGTTTTGTTTTGTTCTGGGTGTGACATTTTCAGTATAAGTTTAATTTTTAATAGTTTCTATAATTTAAAAAAAAATCTTATAAATGCGATGTTGCCCAGAATTGGCATATCAGTAATTTGTAATGGGAAGTCTGTTGTCTAGAGCGTTAAACATCAAAAGGTATTTCTATTAACGCTGTTCGCCACGGCATTCTTGCCCATCAATTTTGTTTTGATACTGGACGTTTTCTTTACCATTTGTAAGTGTTGTGGGTGGACTCTTTTAAATTGCGAACATTGTTCCGAGCTTAATGGAGTAACTAAGCACAAATTGGCAGACAGTAAATCTTCAACAAGCATGGTGTAATCATAAGAACGTAACAGTAAATGAAAAACGAAAACCTAGGAGTTGGCGGTTACGTCGGTACATCAGTAGAGTGACGTGGTTACGTTAGTACACCAGTAGTGTGACATAGTTATGTCGGTACACCAGCAGAGTGACGTAGTTACGTCGGTACACCAGTAGAGTGACGTGGTTACATCGGTACAACAGTCGAGTGACGTGGTTACGTCGGTACACCAGTAGAGTGACGTGGTTACGTCGGTACTCCAGTAGAGTGACGTAGTTACGTCTGTACACCAGTAGAGTGTCGTGGTTACGTCTGCGCACCAGTAGAGTGACGTAATTACGTCGCTACACCAGTAGAGTGACGTGGTTACGTCGGCACACCAGTAGAGTGACGTAATTACGTCGGTACACCAGTAGAGTGACGTGGTTACGTCTGTACACCAGTAGAGTGACGTAATTACGTCGGTACACCAGTAGAGTGACGTGGTTACGTCGGTACACCAGTAGAGTGACGTAATTACGTCTGTACACCAGTCGAGTGACGTGGTTACGTCGGTACACCAGTAGAGTGACGTGGTTACGTCGGTACTCCAGTAGAGTGACGTAGTTACGTCTGTACACCAGTAGAGTGTCGTGGTTACGTCTGCGCACCAGTAGAGTGACGTAATTACGTCGGTACACCAGTAGAGTGACGTGGTTACGTCGGTACACCAGTAGAGTAGAGTGACGTGATTACGTCGGTACACCAGTAGAGTGACGTGGTTACGTCGGTACACCAGTAGAGTGACGTAATTACGTCTGTACACCAGTAGAGTGACGTAATTACGTCGGTACACCAGTAGAGTGACATGGTTACGTCGGTACACCAGTAGAGTGACGTAATTACGTCGGTACACCAGTAGAGTGACGTGGTTACGTCGGTACACCAGTAGAGTGACGTGGTTACGTTTGTACACCAGTAGAGTGACGTGGTTACGTCTGTACACCAGTAGAGTGACGTAGTTACGTCGATACACCAGTAGGGTGAAGTGGTTACGTCGGTACACCAGTAGAGTGACGTGATTACGTCTGTACACCAGTAGGGTGAAGTGGTTACGTCGGTACACCAGTAGAGTGACGTGGTTACGTTTGTACACCAGTAGAGTGACGTGGTTACGTCTGTACACCAGTAGAGTGACGTAGTTACGTCGATACACCAGTAGGGTGAAGTGGTTACGTCGGTACACCAGTAGAGTGACGTGATTACGTCTGCACACCAGTAGGGTGAAGTGGTTACGTCGGTACACCAGTAGAGTGACGTGATTACGTCGGTACACCAGTAGAGTGACGTGGTTACGTTTGTACACCAGTAGAGTGACGTGGTTACGTCTGTACACCAGTAGAGTGACGTAGTTACGTCGGTACTCCATTGGGGTGAAGTGGTTACGTCGGTACACCAGTAGAGTGACGTAGTTACGTCGATACACCAGTAGGGTGAAGTGGTTACGTCGGTACACCAGTAGAGTGACGTGATTACGTCTGCACACCAGTAGGGTGAAGTGGTTACGTCGGTACACCAGTAGAGTGACGTGATTACGTCGGTACACCAGTAGAGTGACGTGGTTACGTTTGTACACCAGTAGAGTGACGTGGTTACGTCTGTACACCAGTAGAGTGACGTAGTTACGTCGGTACTCCATTGGGGTGAAGTGGTTACGTCGGTACACCAGTAGAGTGACGTAGTTACGTCGATACACCAGTAGGGTGAAGTGGTTACGTCGGTACACCAGTAGAGTGACGTAGTTACGTCGGTACACCAGTAGGGTGAAGTGGTTACGTCGGTACACCAGTTTCTGTGGAGAGTTCGAGAGAGAAGATAACGATGCAGATAAAAGGTCTACAAGTTTATGTGGAGATTTCGAGAGAGAAGATAACGGTGCAGATAAACGATCTTCAAGTTTCTGTGGAGAGTTTGAGTGAGAAGATAACGGTGCAGATAAACGGTCTACACGTTTCTGTGGAGAGTTTGAGAGAGAAGATAACGATGCAGATAAACGGTCTACAAGTTTCAGTGGAGAGTTTGAGAGAGAACATAACGATGCAGATAAACGGTCTACAAGTTTCTGTGGAGAGTTTGAGAGAGAAGATAACGATGCAGATAAACGGTCTACAGGTTTCAGTGGAGAGTTTGAGAGAGAAGATAACGATGCAGATAAACGGTCTACAGGTTTCTGTGGAGAATTTTAGAGAGAAGATAACGGTGCAGATAAACGGTCTACAAGTTTCTGTGGAGAGTTCGAGAAGAGATAACGGTGCAGATAAACGGGCTACACGTTTCTGTGGAGAGTTTGAGGCAGAAGAACGGTGCAGATAAACATTCTACAAGTTTATGTGGAGAGTTTGCACGCACGACGACGAGAAACGAAATCACCAGTTTGGGTCGTACACGGTGCGCCACGGACAGCCAGAGCAGACGTCTTTGTGCCACCGTCACGCTGTGTTGGTCACGTCGATGCAACCTGAGGACGATACGCATGACTGATCATCGGACTATCTCTGGGTGAACGATGCAACGTGATTCCACTAATATTGGAAACTAAGCTGTCCCAACTTATGGCCGTGAAGCGGTCGTTATGGTTTCATTAAAAGCTACCTTCAACTCCTTGCTTCTAGAAGATAGCGATTCAATGGCAAACACAATAATAATTTTTAAACGGTATATTGCTTAGTACAGAAAGCTAAGTGTCTCGAAATCGCATTTCCACCACCTACACCTTAGGGCGACAATATTTACCATACACACATTATTGTCTAATGAGTCAAGTACAATGAATATATAGCCGCAATAGCATATTATTACTAATTACTATATTATTACTAATTACTATTATCTAGCACGTTGGCCTTTCCGTAGTGCAGTCGACAGACGGTGGCGCCACATCACGGACAAACTGAAATTGTCAATGCTGTTGAGTGTTGTCAGAGAACATATAACATGTTATATGTTCTCTGGTGTTGTTCGCTAGTGCAGCCAACACGTGACCATTGCATGTGTGATATATACCGTATTATATACTGACGGCAGCTACATAAACATAATTTACTACAAAACAGACTTTGACAGACTTTGTTACATTGCATGTTATGTAGGACTGGTGGCTGGCTGGCTGGTGCGAACTGTCACCGTCAGTACCGACCAACGTAAGCGTAGCTGGCTGACACTGCACTCCTGGGCCGGGAGCTGGACCTTGAACCCGTAAATTAGGCCTTACAGGATACTTCGATGTTAAATATATATTTTACACTTGAATGTAAGCGTCCAGTGAATTATATATATATATATATATATATATATATATATATATATATATATATATATATATATATATATATATATATATATATATATATACAGGCACGGGCGTCGATCGGTGGGGGACGGGGGGGACGCGTCCCCCCAAATTTTTTTCAGGGTGGGGGGACAGCATAGGAATTGTCCCCCCCCCAGTTTTCAGGTCAGAAAAATTGCGAGGCATATAGCCTGACTGAACACTCCTCTCTGTTAAAAGCTGCTACATAGGACTAGCTAGACAATAAACTCGCGATATGAATTTCAGCAGTCATTTATCGCAAATGAACACGAGGCAAACATATTTTATTTTGAGGCATGTTTTGCTGTTAGTGCGCCATAATCCGTGATAGTTATTTAAACAAACGTAATATTTTAATATATTGAACGAAATATTAGACAACTCTTCAAAATATTCATTACAGGAGAGTTATCGAACAGCCCGTGGCATTTATACCAAAAATGCTTTGTTATTTAGCTGCACACTGATGATTTTTAATTTGTCGCGCATACGCAGAAAGACCAATCGGAAAGTTTATAACTACCGGGAAAATGTTCAACCTTGTATTGATATTATTAATAGGCTCTAGCCATCAAATACATTTTAAATGATGACATTTGTGTTGCACTTTCACCCCTCGCCTGCTTGATGCTTATCGTCTACGACAGAAGCGGCGGATTCTTGCACTTTGTGTAACTTATTCCCCTTTGAGTGACGAAAAATTTCTTTGCCAAAATGTTGGATTTGGAAGTTCAACACAGGCACAGCATGGGCGTCGATCAGAGGGGACGCTGACCACCCCACGGCTTGAGGGGGTTAGCATAGAAAATGTCCTCATACTTGTTCAGTTCATAAAACAAATTTATAGGCATATATAGCGAGACTGATCACTCCCGTCTCTTAAAAACTCTACATCGATCTAGTAGTAAAATTAATAATAAGATATAATAAGCTTCCCATTACCTAGTGGAAAATCACTAGATAAATTGCTTGGTTGGCCCGCAACTTGATCTTAGTCCAGTAAATTGTCATCACGCCGGGCTCTGTCATTTGGCACCCTTGTGTTGATATATTAATAGGTATTAGCCATCAAGCACATTAAAGGTTATTAATTTTTGCTTGCCCTGTCACCCCTCGGATTGCAGCCTGGTCGCCCTGGTCGATATTTATATCGCCTACGGCGTAACCACCGGATTTATGCACTTTGTGAAATTTGATCTAATTTTAGTGATGACAAATTTCTTTGCCAAAAGGTGGGATTGGGAAGTCCTATACAGGCACCCCTGTAAGCTCTGCATCTTGTCACTCTGTGAATAAGTGTATGTATATATATATATATATATATATATATATATATTATGCATACATATATGTGTATATAAATTGGTTCCCCGTCCCCCCCACTTTTAAAACTGGATCGACGCCCCTGTATACAGGGGCGCAGCTAGCCATAAATGCAAGTGGAAGCACTAATTAATTATATCAATCTAAATTCTATCATCGGGGTCTGGTGCTCCAAAATGTTGTGTAACATGTGTGACGATCCAATCAGTTGACATATAGTGCATTTTAAGTCACAATATATCACAGGTAAATAGAACACGCTAAGGAGTAAATAGAAAAAATATACAGTATTCTTACTGCGTGAAACATGCTGAAAAGGCGGATGACTTGAACGGTTAATATACCATATTATACATAGCATATGTTTAATGTGCAACATATTCGGGATCATTGTATGCTTTAAAATAAGCCATGTACTCATTATAGTAATTAAAGAAAGTTGCAATAGTTACAGCCTTTTAATAATAAGCCAAGATAAATACTGTAGATTGTATACATGTGATGTATCTAAGAGTCAAAACAAGTAAAAGCTGATATTTTTAAGAATTATGTATTGTCTTCAACATCGGTTCAGTTTCTACGCCCCCTCCATTAGGGGCTAAATAATGGCGCTATATGCGCCTGTTTTTCTGACAACTGAACTGATGAATGGTGCGTTCAGCATCCAACTCTGTCTCCTTGTGGACGTGCATCAAGGCCAGTCACAACATGCGCTTATTTGTCATTGTAGAGCGCAGATAGTTCTTGAGACGCAGCATAGCGCTGTAAGGGCGATCTGCTTTGTCTGTCGACACAGATATCACCATCAGTACTATGACAGCAGTGTACATGCTGGGTATAGGTCGGGGTTGATTTCTTGAATCGTCGAGTGTGTCTGATTTCTCTGCGACATTCACCATTTCTCATATTGCTTTCCAGTGATCCACTTCGTTTTGTAGTTCACGCAGATTTCCAGGCATGTCGTCTTTGAATACCTCGTATAGCTGGGTTATTCTTTCTGGTGTCATATGCACCAGTTGTTTCGGTGTGATGTAGGCCTACTGAGCCACGTAGCGATCTTGAGCCATTAATGCACGCCCTCTTCCTGTACTGACAATTGGGGTGTCAATGGGAACATGTTCGCGGTGTCTTTGTTTTCCAGCACGGCTTGCTCGGTTGAACTTCGAATTTCGCTGCCAGTTGCAGAGCGCCTTCATATAATGATAGAAATTGTGTCAGAGGAAGTAGACTTCAAATGGAGTACCTGCTCCAATATATATTACCTTTGAATTGATAATATGTAGCTCCATGCCATTCCCACCAGCCTCCAGATATTCCAGAGCAGACACTACAGCTGGGAAGGCGGACGTAATGTGCACATCTAGTCCATCTTGTCTCTCAGAGCGACTGTAGTTTGGTTTTGTTGTTCTCGCCAGTTTTAGCTTCTAATCTGTTAATCTTAGCCCATGGACGTTGATAAATTATTTCTAGTGAATTCGTATTTCGGGCAGACGCATCTATTTTTTCTTTGAACACGGTCTAGAAACTGAATACAGCTGTACAATGTTGTCAAAATGTTGACGAATTATTTTCGGTGCCTAAGGCCTTGAACATATCTGGGTATCCTCTGGCCACCTTTTGAAGTGGGCATTTTGTGGTTGCCTGAATGATGTGGAAGCCCGTGCGTACGTGCGTACGGCTAGCTACGTCCCTGATATATATATATATATATATATATATATATATATATATATATATATATATATATATATATATATATATATATATATATATATATATATATATATATATAATTCACTGGACGCTTACATTCAAGTGTAAAATATATATTCAACATCGAAGTATCCTGTAAGGCCTAATTTACGGGTTCAAGGTCCAGCTCCCGGCCCAGGAGTGCAATGTCAGCCAGCTACGCTTACGCTGGTCGGTACTGACGGTGACAGTTCGCACCAGCCAGTCAGCCACCAGTCCTACATAACATGCAATGTAACAAAGGTCGAAATCTGTTTTGTAGTAAATTATGTTTATGTAGCTGCCGTCAGTACTCATGACTAGTAACTTTTTATGGTAATAATTAAAACGGTTCAAAACTTGAAATGAAATGCCATCCACAAACTCGGTCATTCATTGTTGGTCGGAGACGGAGCCCAATGTTTGCGCTTGATCGCATTCAGCTAAAGTTGTCGTCGTTTCTCTTCCTTGGGAATGCGGTGAAATGACAACGAACTATCCACACATCGACTAGTATACCCCACAACAACACAACAACAACAACATCACCACAACTGTTTATTCGCACTACTGTAAAGCGAAAACACAACGTAAATGGCCGCCAACTTCTCTCTGCTGCCAACCAGTCGCCGCAGACGACCATGTGACTCGGCGTATGACGTCACTGTGAAACGTCCTACGTTGAATAATTTGCTTTTTCGTCACTGTTCTCAGTATTATTTTTGCGAAAAACGGTTGAACGTGTGGGCACCGCACCGCGGAACGATACATACCGGCGGTCAGAGTACATTCATATGTCATGCGTTTGTGTCGCTTAAACTGTCAGTATCAAATTACTGTATACACCTTTGGCTTTTCGATTATGTGAATATAATGACGATTACATAAGCGTGACTCTGTGTATTACTGTTGTAGGAAAACACCCAAAGTAATAACGTACAGTTGCGTCCCGGCCATGCTGAGAGTGGCATTAAGCCTACTTCCTGAATACTAACCGAGACGTTTATGATGTATATCTGTCGTTAATGCCGACAACCTAACTAATCTAAACAGTGCTAATGGCGAGTATTCTGAAAGTTGCGCTGATCATTCAACTTGTGTGTACCGTGTTGGTGACGCTGATTTATGTGCAATTTTGTCCACTACACAACTTCTTAGAGACAGTGCCGGCGACAGCAGATCACACCTCATGCAACGCGCGGACTTGCGGCGCGCTTCACGACCTCACAGAAGACTATCCGTACGGACCACCGGACACTGACGCCGACATGTTGGACGAGTTGCGTTCTTGCGGGTGGCAGCCTCGTCTGTTGTCGCGGGCCGTTAGACGTGACAACAACACGACTGTGAACGCATCCGCGAGTCTGGTAGTCGCGCATGTTGTCCACTATATCCTCTTCAAGAATAGCAGCAACAACATGAAGAATTTCAAGTTTTTGTTTCACCACTATCTGAGCTTCCGTAGCGTTCACCAGTTCATACGTCCTCAGTACATATTCCTGCACGGCGACTCGGTGCCTGAGGGCGAATGGTGGCAACGCACGCTACAAGAGGTCGACAACCTTTATCACGTCTACTGCGAGAAACCAACGAAAATTCACGACAAACCAATCGGTTGGGTGGAACACGCCTCAGACATCAAACGTCTTACATTACTGATAGGTAAGTAGCACTAAGTACACCCGTGAGCACGACGTCGTAGCGTTAGGGGCATTAGAGTGCGCTTTATTCCTAGGGTCCAATTTTCTTAGGATAGTGTTAAGTTTTGGGTTGCAGAGATATTTCGGCTGCATTTTTTCAAGGTGTGCGTAAACTGAGGTTCAACTACATAATGTGTTTTGACGTATTCAAGGTGTTCGACATAGTAAAGAAACAGTTCTGTTTTGAGATGACACAAATAACAAAATACAATGGAAATATGTCGGTGCAAAACCTCACAATATGGAGCACAGTGATTTAGCAACAGTTTCATACTCGTAATCCAAAGATACCATGTTCGAATCCCCTTCATGCCGTTTCAGACAGACACGTGCAGCTGCTTAATCTCTGTAACTGTAACGTAAAAAGAAACTAAAATATTGAAGCAGAAAGTAAAAATACACATAAATGTCTACATTATAAGTAAACGCTCCGAAATGTATTTAATCAAAGTTATAAAAAAAACATTGTTTATTAATTGTGGTATTGATGCTGGCATAATAACAGTGATTAGGTTGTTGTACAATGTTATTCTTGTAAAACCAACTAATTAGTCTTGCAGTAAGATGAAAAACAAAGTTTCAATCCTTGAGTCTGGATTGCATTGGACTTGTTTGTGGAATTGACTCCTCATTGTCCACGTTGTCCCAATTCTCTCACTTACACGATCACGTTAATACATTACCCTCACCGCGGCTGTATTAACACTTTTTAGCACATCCAGTTATTAAGACATAGGTAATTTGATAACATAATTAAATTAACGATTCTCGTATCGTATTATCTTGACGCGTAACTAGCAATGGGGTCGTATCGCCAACTGCCATAATGTGTCAATAACACGACATGTATAGAAGAAAAAATACGACTAGTCAGTCAGTCAGTCAGTCAGTCAGTCAGTCAGTCAGTCAGTCAGTCAGTCAGTCAGTCAGTCAGTCAGTCAGTCAGTCAGTCAGTCAGCCAGCCAGCCAGCCAGCCAGTCAGTCAGACAGTGGTTCCAAAGCAGTCAGAAGCCGAGCATTCGAGTGCAGTGGACTGCTTAACCTGTACGGTTGGAGGTACATTGATATGTAAAAATGGGGTGTATAGTTGATATTGATTCTGGTGTTGAACTACAAAAATATGTTCATTGAAACAGTGTAGTTAGACGAAAATTATTACATGATGGCATTTGATATTTTGTGGTATAAATAGCTGCACACCGTGTATTATACTAGAAATAATTCCTATGAAAACATAGTAATGGTGGCATCCATTAGAGTCATGTCCCCGTCTCACTAGCCCCGGAGGTATGAGAATTGAATGCCTGTAGCACCCGTGTATGTTATTGGTTTAACACCTCCTCTTTCTAGATCTTGGTAATTGTAGGTTGAATTTATCTCACACAAGAAAGCTAGTTGCCCCGATCAATCCAGGTATAAGCTATAGAAAGTCAATTGGTCACACGTTTAAGTGAAAACACGTTGACTGGATTTGTGGAGTTCCATGCATGCCAGCTCACACATTTCTAGCCATCAAGGAAAGGATATACGTTGAAGTGTGATCTGGTCTAGCGGACTCCGGTGTTATGTTATATTTCACAGTGGAATTCCGAATGACACGTCACAAATGGCTACAGGTGTCGATTTCATCGAAGGTGCTAGGTAACATCATAATGATAGTTTGAACAAGTGTAAGGCTTTCCTGGTGGTCAGCGATGATGGAATTGTGGTGGAAACGTACGAAAGCCACAGTCACCAACCCGACCGTGGTGATGTAGAAGAGCGACAGTTGAGAGGAAACGCGAGGAAGCGACTTCAATGGAGGCGATTTGCGACTTGGAAAGTGAAACTACTTCAAAAAGGTTCTACTGGGATGACTTCGCCAACTGAGACAGCATGTGTCTCAGTGCCATCTGCAAGGGGTGACAGTAAACTCGGCTACTTGTCACATTGATGGAACATTCACAACTTCACTAAGGTTGTTTTGTCTAATCGTCACACTGCATTCTCGGAGTGACGATTCCTGGGAGACCAAACAAAGAAGGGAACACCTCGTTTCCTCAGCCTCGTGACGGAAACGTCTGCATCAAACGGAATCGACATCAGCTCTCAACGGGTCATGGAGGAGTTTGGAAAGGTTTGGTGAATGTCTTAAGACTTCAAAAAATACTTTTACAGGACACGCATGGATGAACAGACAGCATCCAATCGAAACGTGGTATTTCTGTTGTGATCGTTAATGTGCCAGCATGTAGACTCTACTTGTAGGTTTATCGTCGAATATGTGTGCGTGCGTGCGTGCGTGCGTGCGTGCGTGCTGGTGTGCGTGCTTGCTTGCTTACACTTTACCAGTTAAGCTAGACCATGCCAGTGCAAATGCACTGGCGTTGCCAGGATTTTACAGTAGAGGGGCCCATCCGACAACCAAGCAAATTGTATATATATATATATATATATATATATATATATATATATATATATATATATATATATATATATATATATATATATATATATATATATATATATATATATATATATGTATATATATATATATATATATATATATATATATATATATAATTAAAACTCTATTCGCTTTAAAAATGAATACCAACATGACAACCACATTTACTGACTAATGTAGCTCGCAGTTCAGCAAACCGTTCACAGAAGGCGTCAACACAATTAAAAAGTAGGAGAGACATGACTCATTATTAAAGAGACACAAACCCATAGCCCTTGCATAATATCCGCCTACAACCTGCCACCACATTCCTCGTGCTACATCTCTCAAACCTACTGGCAACGACCAATCTTAACACAGGTGATGAGGCGTCTGCGTTCAATAAGTAACTTCAATTTTTGTTAGATACTGCTTAATATCATTCCTAAATTCACTATAGGAAATGTCAATTACCCGGTGCAAGATCGACTAGATAATTTACTTTTGTTATAATTAAGATTGCATTAGGGGCAAACGCTTGGAGGAAAGGGTGACGGGAGATAGACGCATATCAAGTATAAACTTAACGGAAATGTGCTCAGCTCGTGTGTTACCCCGGCATTCATGAATGCATTAGAGACGATGGCACTAACAGAGAAACAGCAGGAGAAGGTCCAGGTTTTCGAAAATAACCTGGTAAGAAGAATCATGGGAGCTGATAAGAGAAGAGTGAATGAACTGAGAAAAGATGTTGGAAAATATATTATTAAGAACGTGATGAGGATTTGGTTGACATGGGGTGGTCATATGAAACACTGGCAAACACTAGATGTCCAGAAGGTGGAATGGAAAAAGGGGCGAGGAAGACCGAGATTGCGACGGTGATTTCATAAAAGGAGGCCAAGACACAATGGGTGAAACATGGAGAAATACAACAATAGATAGATGGAATTAGAGGCTGCTGATAGGGAACGTAGTGAAAGGGGAAAACACCAATTAGAAACGGAAATCACTGTTAATGACGACATGAATGACAAGAAAAGAACAGTTCAAAAATTCAATTTGACCCTAGTCTATTAACCGGGCAACTATAATTTCGAATACTTAATAGCCATTAGCGATCACTACCTTTGGAAATGGTGACATTTTCGTTGTCCTGTCACTTCTTTGGGCAACCAGCGACAGATGTGGAGAATTTCTAAGTTAATCCTATTTACGTGATGACAATGTTTTGCGAAAGAGTAAGACTGGGAAGAAAAGTCTTGACAGGCATCGATCATTATGCCCTCTGTACTTTACGACTCTATGAATCAAGCAGTCAGTTACTGGTCCTCCGTTCCACACCATCCTACTTTACCGGGGATTGGGGGCATGGCCCCCTGCCACACTCTGGCAACGCCATAGTACAAATGATACCAATATAATTAATGATACACTATGCGTGCCAAATACCTTCAATATAGAAATGGGACACATAGTAGGCTCTAATAATTTTAAAGAAGCGGAAATATACATTAAACAAACACACTGAATATCTGATCTGCCCGCCTGCCTGCCCGTGCTAACCTAAATGCTGACGCCTTGCCGTGTATGTTGCAGACTTCGGAGGTATCTACCTGGACACTGACGTGCTGATACTGAAGTCGTTTGACCCTCTTCGGGTATATGACCTCGTTATCGCTAGAGATTCAAGTAAAACGATCGCCAACGGGATTATGATCGCTCGCAAGGGGGCGCTATTCCTGCGGTTGTGGCTAGAAAACTATCGTAACTATAAGCAACGGAGTTGGGGCGGTAATTCGGTTCGATTTTCTAACTTACTGCAAAACCTTTATCCGCATTTAGTACACGTTGAACAGGATAGACTGCTGAAATATGGTATGCTGGAATGCATGTACGGGTTTGAAAAAAACTGTTTCGACTGGTCAAAAAGCCTCAGTATGCACATCTACGGCGAGAAAATCTACAGTTTGCCGGGAACACCCGAACAGTTGAAGGGATTCGACAGTCCCATCGGCCAAATGATGCGGTACATTTACTTCGGAAGCCCCGATTTGCTTCCGATAAGCGGCGAACGATTCATAGCAAATAAGACAAAATTATGACTTTGTACAGATTCGCCCGACTCGTTGTTATTATTAGGCCCTAATGAATCTTGTATAGTGTGTATCAAAGTGCACTCTTTTCTCTTCACAGACGCTAAGTGCGAAACAATTAACACATTCACATATGTATCTTACCCAAAGCTGGGTTTACGTGATGTAATATGGCGTCGCATGAAACGTGGTGGTGTTGACGCAATCTTAATTTTATTTCAAAAGGAATGTGTATATGTAAAGAATATTTTGGACCCCCTTTAGACCCTTATCGGGGCAGCCATTTTGAATTCCATTGGCATCAGCTGAAATCCTAGATCTGCATAATGCACAGGCAAAATCCTTCTGCAGCTCCACGTCGCCGTACACTCGCATGTTGGTGAGGCGGGTGAAGGTCCTGGCGTCACCGTCGAAGAGAATGGTGGTGTATCTGAAGTTGCGGTCGGTGGAGCGGGTCCACAGCAGCTCCGCAGCCTTCACCTCCATGCCACACGACGCCCCTCGTAGTTCTTGTTGCACTCGAGCTCGTGCGTCACATACCAGTCCTTGAAGGCTGCCTGTTGCCGTAATTGATGGCTGGGGTTCGGTAACCTGTGAACAAAATGTTATATTATAACAACACAATGGTCAATAAATAAATAAATTAAATATATACAACTGTATATATATATATATATATATATATATATATATATATATATATATATATATATATATATATATATATATTCAGTTCAGACTAAACAATAAAAGTCTCGCGCGAAAACGAGGCTGGGGCAGTTGGGGCCAGAAAGTTCATATTCTCCATGTTAACATATAGGACTTTGTTTTGTTTTTAGTTATATTAATCGAAAGGACTTTGTTTTGTTTTTAGTTATAATAATCGAACTGTTCCCAAATTCCGTATTTCAGTTATATTGTCCGAAGGTTTATTACAAACAGAAGCAATGGAACACTTTGCCGGTGACAATGATCACAGAAATCAAGAATTGTTATCGAATATTATGGTGGTTGCCATGGTATTAACGGCAAGTACAATTAAATTATTTGAAAAATCGTTATAATAGTATCGATCCGTAGCATCTTTATGAATGCGTTCTTTCCGGTCCGCGTGGCCCGGTCCGCGTGGTCCACTCGATCGTAGTCCGCCTTTTAGTGTGGATCACGCAAGGCGACGGTCAAAGCGGGATTAGTAAAACATAAAATGTAATATAATAATTGTCTGTTCACATTGTAAACATGAACATTATTGGAGCATATTTGGCCAGATCAGTATATGGAAATTAGCATGTGAAAGTGTCAGTAAAGTATTCCAGAAAGTAAATATTGGTGAATTTGTATTATTTGCGGACCTTGTCATTCCATTGCGAGTAATATATAATGTATATTAATATTATTATTTGACTAATATTTGCGAAATTCGGGATTTTTAAAATAATTTCTTGGTTAATATTGGTGAATTTGTATTACTTGCATATTATTTGCGTTGCTTGTCATTCCATTGCCAGTAATATAAAATGTATATTAATATTATTATTTGACTAATATTTGCGAAATTCGGGATTTGTTTATTATAGCTTGGTTAATATTGGGGAATTTGTATTACTTGCGTATTATTTGCTTTGCTTGTCATTCCGTTGCGAGTAATATATAATGTATATTGATATTATTATTTGACTAATATTTGCGAAATTCGGGATTTGTTTATTATTTCTTGGTTAATATTGGTGAATTTGTATTACTTGCGTATTATTTGCGTTGCTTGTCATTCCATTGCGAGTAATATATAATGTATATTAATATTATTATTTGACTAATATTTGCGAAATTCGTGATTTTTTTATTATTTCTTGGTTAATATTGGTGAATTTGTATTACTTGCGTATTGTTTGCGTTGCTTGTCATTCCATTGCGAGTAATATATAATGTATATTAATATTATTATTTGACTAATATTTGCGAAATTCGGGATTTGTTTATTATTTCTTGGTTAATATTGGTGAATTTGTATTACTTGCATATTATTTGCGTTGCTTGTCATTCCATTGCGAGTAATATATAATGTATATTGATATTATTATTTGACTAATATTTGCGAAATTCGGTTTTTTTCTACCATGTAGGTGTGAGTGTACTTCTCCCCAAAATGAAACTTCTCCCCAAAATGATGAAAGCACGCGAAGAAGGGAAGATCGCTTACCTGTCGTTTGACAAGTTGGTGGTAAGAGATCGTGATTAAAAGCACGTAAATGCAAAATCATTAAACGACGAACACTCATAATGCCTGTACATACTGAACTCTTTTACGAACACGAAATAGACACTGAAAGTTTATTGTATAATGATTTGCCTACACAGTGCAGATATTTCACCCCTGCACAGTTTTCAACAAACTTTAGCGGTACTGATCGGGCAAACAATCTAAGTGTTATACACTTCAATGCCCGGAGTCTAAAAGCCAACTTAAATAAGATTAAGGACACTCTTCGAGAACTAGAGTATAAGTTCCATATTATTGCAATTTCGGAAACTTGGTTTAAAGAAAACAATTGGGATGGAAATGAAGTAACTAATTTTCATGACGCATTTTTAGGTTACAAATTGTACTGCAACTCCAGAAACAACAAAACAGGCGGTGGTGTTGCCATATTTGTATGCGAATCTCTACTTAGGAATTGTGAATCTCCTAATATATGCCTGCGGAACGTATCATATGCGATTGAGGAATGTTTCGAAAGTATTTTTATTGAACTACAGATCAGTAAACATTCAAAAATCAATGTCGGCTGTATATACAGAGCACCGAATACTAGCATTAGCAAATTTAATGAAAATTTATCATATATACTAGGAAATCTTACCAGTAAAGTGGTGTACATATGTGGTGATTTTAATATAGATCTATTACACTGTGAAGAACAAACTGAATCGAAACATTTCGTTGATCAAATGTTCAGTTCTGGATTGTATCCCTTGATCACCAGGCCAACAAGAATAACAGGCACGACTGCAACTATAATAGATAACATTTTTTGTTCTGAGCTATGCAGAAACAAAATGTGCGGCATTGTTTTAAGCGATGCTACGGATCATATGCCAATTTTCGTTCTGTGTGATAATAGTACTTACGTGACCAATAATAATGATCAAAAAGTGAAGTATAACAGAACATTGGACGATGAAGCCTTAAGCAAATTTGAACAAGACTTAAGCCATACAAACTGGGAAACTGTACTGAACGAATGTAATCCCAATTTAGCATACTTGCAATTTATGCAAATACTAAGTAACACCTACAACAATGCTTGTCCTGTCAAAATAAGAATGTATACAAACAACACTAAACGGAAGGAAAAACCTTGGATATCAAGAGGCCTAAAAAATGCTTGCATTAAAAAAAATAACTTGTACTTAGCATTTCTAAAAAGAAGGTCATTGTTAACAGAAAGTCGCTATAAAAACTACAAAAACAAGTTAACAAAAATCTTGCGTATTGAAAAAAAGAACTATTATAGACAGAAACTGGAAGAGTGTAAGGCCAACGCTAGTGAAACGTGGAAAATTCTTAACACTATAATTGGCAAAAGAAAGTCGGAAGCAAAATATTCAAATGAATTCATTGTTGATAACGATCGAGTAACATTAGACAACGAAGAAATTGCTAATCATTTCAATAACTTCTTTGTTAACATAGGTACAATATTATCTAACAGTATAGAGCCATGCCAAGGAACACAACCGACTGACTTTCTAAAAAACCAGGTATCAGAGTCAATGTATATGTATCCCGTTACTGAGAAAGAAGTAAGCGAAATTGTGTCAGGGTGCAAAAGTAAGACTTCGTATGGACACGACGAAATCAGCATGAAAACTGTTAAACATGTAATAAAGCAAATTGTAAGACCTTTAACCTATATATTTAACAGATCATTAATCACCGGAATATTTCCAAATGACATGAAAACGGCAAAAGTTATTCCTGTTTTTAAATCAGGAGATCGTCTCCAATTTTCTAACTATAGACCTATATCACTGTTACCCCAATTCTCCAAAATACTAGAAAAAATATTTAATAAAAGGTTAATGTCATTCATTGAAAATCATCACGTATTGACTGACGGGCAATATGGCTTCAGAAGTAATCACTCAACTTCATTAGCGTTAACCGAATTTGTCGAAAAGGTAACTTCAGCAATAGATAAACAAGAAAGCACTATCGGGGTCTTTATTGATCTGAAGAAAGCATTTGACACCGTTGATCATAAAATACTGCTAAGTAAGTTACAATGTTATGGAATAAGGGGTTTGGCACTAGATTGGATTAAAAGTTATTTAGCCAATCGTGGTCAGTATGTGTGCTATAACAACAGTAATTCAGAGCTAAAGAATATCAAGTGTGGAGTCCCACAAGGATCAATCCTGGGCCCAGTACTATTTATCTTATATATAAATGACATGTGTGAAGTGTCAAAATTGCTTAATATTATTTTGTTTGCAGATGACACTAGCATTTTTTACTCAACTAGGAATATTGTGGATATAACATGTACAGTTAATAACGAACTAGAAAAACTAGATATATGGTTCAGAGTTAATAAATTATCGCTTAATGTGAACAAAACCAATTTTATCATGTTTACAAATAAAAAACAACTTAGACCAACAGTAAACATTGTTTTGAATCGAAAGAACATTGAGCAGGTGTCACATAAAAAATTCCTTGGTGTAGTCATTGATGAAAACTTAACGTGGAGAGAGCAGATAAAAACGGTTGAAACGAAGGTATCAAAAAGCATAGGTGTTTTGTATAAAACAAAGGATGTTCTTGATATTCAAGTATTACGCACGTTATACCAATCACTTGTTGAACCATATATGTCTTATTGCTGTGAAATATGGGGAAATACGTATCCGTCTAGAGTAAGAAAACTCTCTCTGCTACAGAAAAAAGCTATACGAATAATATATAGTCTTGATTACCATGGGCATACATCTGTATTTTTTCACTGTTCAAGAATTCTTAAACTTCAAGATTTAATTACACATAGGACTATGGTTATGCTTTATAAAGCAAACAACCACTGTTTAGAAGGTCGTGTACAGGCGTTCTTTGAACCAACTGCAGCCGTACACAAGTATGATACCAGACAATCTAAACTATTTTATGTTAAAAAAGCGAACACCACCCATACACTACTGTCAATTACTGTCAGAGGAATACACGTATGGAACGGTCTTGAAAGTAATATAAGACAGTTGCCAAGTTTACAACAATTTAAAAAAAGTTTAAAGTCGACGTTACTTTCTTCGTATTTATGAACAATTAACACAATGCAAAAAAAATATTATTGTTGGTTGTATTAAATCTCATAACTTTTACTATAACTATTACGCATTTTAGTTGAGAAGGGCATAGCGCCTTACAAGTCATATGACTTCTGCTATGTCCTTTTAACAACAGCACCGATATTATATTGTATTGTCGTTACCATTATGTATTGTATTATTTTTCATACTATGTTGTATATTCCTGTGTTGCTGTTGTTAAATAAACATTCATTCATTCATTCATTCATTCAGAGTAGCTTGCCTGCACGAGCGGGACGGGGGTGACCCACTACTTTCCACTCATACTAGTTTTGTTTGGGGGTGACTTGCCTGCACGAGCAGGACATGGGTTTCCTCTACCTTCGACTGCTATGTGTTGCTTGTAAGTCTAGCATTGTTCCCAGGCTAAGGTAAATGTACACAATAATAGTTGTGGCAATGGGTGTCACCTCACTGAGGAGTGCTGGCTGAGATATGATACAGGGGAAATTAAACTTTTATTTTGCAGGTAGTGTGAAAATGTTTATGATGTTTGCTCCATGTCATTTACCGTGTTTAATTTTGCTAAGGTTTAGACCTTACTTTATAATCAATGCTATGAAAGTGTAATGGTGTTTGCTCCAGGTGGAGTCGGGGGTTGCCCGCACCAACCAGTGAGTGTAGTCGTGTCTATTGTGAGGCCTTTGGGTCACAAGTGTTTGGTGTTGGTGTAATCCGTGGACGGATTCAGACAAAACTCGGGCAGATGTCATGGACCGCCATGATGTTATTATATTTATAATTGTTATAAATATTTTATTCAGTAATCGGTGTCTCCACCTGGCGATTAATGGTCATCCCGGTAGTATTGATTAACAGTGACAATAGGGGTCACTGCGGTTTGATCGGGGGGATCGGAAAGACAGCGGGATTTGGGGACATTGTGAGAGCGAGAGATTAGCCAAAGCACGAGCACGGGCGTCGATCGGTGGGGGACGGGGGGGGGGGACGGGGGGGGGGGGACGCGTCCCCTCCACTCGTCCCCTACATAGGACTAGCTAGACAATAAACTCGCGATATGAAGTTCAGCAAAGTTATTTATCGCAAAATAGCACGAGGCAAACAAGTTTTGAGGCATATTTTGCGCCATAATCCGTGATAGTTATTTAAACAAACGTATTATTTTAATGTATAGGGCGTGTAAGTCTCGCGCGCGAAAACGAGGCTGGGGGCAGTTGGGGGCATGAGGTCCATATTCTCCATGTTAACGTATAGGACTTCGTTTTGTTTTTGGTTGTAATAATCGAACGGTTCCAGTCTAACTATTTCAGTTATACTGTCCGAAGGATTATTACAATCAGAAGCAGTGGAACACTTTGCCGGTGACAATGATCACGGAAATCATGAATCTTAATCGATTATAATGGTGGTTGCCATGGCAATAGCGGCAAGTATTTGCGTTTGGCGATCTTGACTAATAATGAAAAGTGCAATTTTTCGCGTACGCGTAGTACAACCTGTTTGGGGCAAACGTACACATGTGTTATGATTATGCGAATTTAGACAACTTGTTAGATATAAGTGCTTATCGAAACCACAATGTACAGCAATGTAAAATGCAAATCCCGTAAACTATTTTATTGTGTATTATTCTTGTGGCCAGTCCCCAATTGTTTGCTTAGACCCCAATGAGCTCCAATCGCGCTGAGTCTTAATTTTAGATTTGTCGTGCATACGCAGAAAAGCCCATTGGAAAGTTTATAACTACCGAAAAAATGTAAGCCGCTGCCGGGCTCTATCAACCTTGTGTTGATATTATTAATAGGCTCTTGCCACCAAGCACATTTTAAATGATGAAATTTGTGTTGCACTTTCACCCCTCGCCTGCTTGATGCTTATCGCCTACGGTAGAAGCGGCGGATTCCTGCAGTTTGTGAAACATATTCCCATTTGAGTTATGACAAATTTCTTTGCCAAAATGTTGGATTGGGAAGTTCTACACAGGCACAGCATGGGCGTCGATCAGTGCGGGACGAGGGCGACGCTGACCACCCCACGGCATAGGAAATGTCCTCATACTTTTTCAGTTCATAAAACAAATTTATAGGCATATATGGCGAGACTGATCACTCCCCTCTTTTAAAAACCTAGATAATCACTAGATAAATTGCTTAGTTGGCCGCAGCCCGCAATTTGATCTAAGTCCAGTAAATAGTCATCATGCCGGCCTCTGTCATTTTGCACCTTTGTATTGATATGTAGCCATCAAGCACATAATAGATTATTAATTTTTGTTTGCCCTGTCACCCCTTGGATTGCAGCCAGGTCGCCCTGATGGATATTTATATCGCCTACGGCGGAACCAGAGGATTTATGCACTTTGTGTAATTTGATCTCATTTTAATGATGACAAATTTCTTTGCCTAAAGGTGGGATTGGGAAGTCCTACACAGGCACCCCTGTAAGCTCTGCATCTTGTCACTCTATGAATCAGGCAAGCAGTGTTGCGTCCAAAGTCTACCCCAACATGTTCAGTGATTGGGGTAGACCATGGCCCCTATTCAAATATATGTTGTCAACATAACAATTATAAGTAGCATAACAAAGGCTTTTTTTAGTTTAGAATTAGCACCAGAATGATTTATGTTTTATATTTTAAAAAATACTTATGTGTATTTCAGGTCATATATATATATATATATATATATATATATATATATATATATATATATATATATATACATATACATATATATATATATATATATATATATATTATACATGTCATATATATATGACATATTATAATATATATACAATATATATATATATATATATATATATATATATATATATATTGGGGACTAATTTATATATATATATATATATATATATATATATATATATATATATATATATATATATATATATATTATGCATACATATATGTGTATATAAATTAGTCCCCCGTCCCCCCCACTTTTAAAACCGGATCGACGCCCCTGAGCACGAGGCTGTGTTTTCTGGAGAGAAATTATGATTTGCTTTGAATGATTGCTGCACTGATGACTTGGCTGTAGAGGCATGTGTTCCTGACATTGGACTGTGGACAGGTATATATCATGATTGAGTCTTGCATTTCTTATATTATATTTGCCATTTGGGGTGTCGGTATGTACTTGTCTTAGTATTTGATTATTAACATAGAGTTGTACATGTCTTGGTCCTTGGAATATGTTGGTTGTATATTGTGCTGTTGGAGAGTGGTTTAATTTACAGTTTACTTTTTAGGTACTTAATTTGTTGGTCCTTTGTTATCAATTTAAGGTATTTGTTTTAATCGATGGTAAAGGTATTCGTGTGTTTTACTGTATATGTGTATACATTTATATATGTGGGTAATACCTGTGTTGTTGTTACAGGGTCTTGTCTTGTGTGCAATGTAAATAAAGAATTGGGAAATGATGAGCACCAGCGTCCGTGTCCATCCTTGATATATATATATATATATATATATATATATATATATATATATATATATATATATATATATATATATGTATATATGAATATTACAAATGTATGTATTAAATTTGCGCCCGTTATAATTTAATTAATTAATATAACTGGTATAGGGTATTAATATATGATATGGTCAAATTTAAATACATTTGTAATAATCATATATATATATATATTATAATATATATATATATTATAATATATATATATATATATATATTATAATATATATATATATATATATATATACATAATATATATATATATATATATATATATATATATGTATGTATATATATATATATATATACAAACGAAGGAAATGCCCATCATCATGCAAATGACATATAACTAATCATAATACATTTATTACATTAATTTGTTACTAGGGGGCGTAGGGGCATGTCCGCACACTTAAGGTGAAACAAGCTATAGATAATGCACTGTGTGTGCTAAGAGGGTGATATTTAGTATTCAGAATAAACAGTCATATTACTTTGTTGTTAGTTAGTTGAGAAATCGCATATCCCATCAGATATTTAAATATTTGGTCAAACGTAGAGGCATAGCTTTGTGCGGACATGCCCCAGGGTACGGGGCATATCCGCACACTGTGTGCGGTTATGCTCCAGGAATGGCGAAACAACTGCTGGTCTCACAGAGCTGACTATTAACTGTAATAATAATATGTATTGGTATGTGTACACTACTGACACGTCCATTACTATAACAAAACTTACAAGAAACACCAGAGAACACAAATCAACGGTTTCAAGTTTTCATATAATAAGTAAAGTTTAGAAAATACAGTGGCCTTGAATCATAGTCCACGTTTATTCCTTTTGTTAAGAGTCAAAACAAACAACAGCATGATTTTGTAACGGGGAAAGTCAAAGTTTGCAAACCAGCTTGTCTGTAGCCTTCTATCTAAAACAGCATAGTCTCGTAAAGCGCAAAGACAAACTAAATACTCAGTGTGTAGGCTGTGCGAGCATGGCTTTGTATGGACTAACGTAACGTACGGGCAAAGTTCTATATTATAAATTATACATCATTTGTCATCTTGGTTATTTTAGTCTATGAGCAATGTCCAATTAAGCTTTATTTCTGTAACTGACCTAATGATACACAACATGGAAAATGTGATGTCAACACGATATAGCCTGTTACACATTGATGAAGCGATGAATGATATAAAACGTTTCATAATATTAAGTAATTATATAATACTCATCATATACTATCTCAAATCAAAGTTTCCTATGGTATTTGTGGTAAGCAACTAAAGTATCTAAATATGTATCTAAGTAGACTACATAGGCACCGATGCACAAAATACGTCTGCACGGCGGGTGAGGCATGACCGCACAGGCATGTGCGAACATGCCCCAAGCATCCAGCACGTGAATAATTATGAATTGCGCGAAAATGCTACTTATGAAAGTATCTTTTATTTCACACATCATAAAACATTAAAATGCAATTTGGAATTATGAAAGAAAATGTATATGCACGTCTTACAGTTAAAGTAATACACATAACAACATATGAGTAAAATTACATCAGTGATTACGAAAATAGCATTTTATGTCATAACTTTTTACTTATTCACTTCTATCAAAAAGTATATGCAAGTGGTTGATTTGGTGGTTAGACGATGCCGCTTAGTATGATTCCACTAACCAGATGTTACGCGATGCGCAAATAATAGGGTGTGCGGACATGCCTCAGTGTGCGGATATGCCCCTACTTCCCCTACATTATACAAACAACCACGTTTTGATTTTGCGCGCTCTGCTCTGCTTCGCGTATATGAAGCGGTTTCCCGTACAACCAAATGTGTGCCGAAACGTCCGTCCTTAGATTTCCGCTGCTCGGGTGCAGTGTGCCGAATCATCGTGCCGTCTGAGTAGGTCGGAGTGTGCCGAAACATCCGTGTACCGAAACTGTTTTTGGCCGAAACAGCCGGGACCCAAGTGAAATAAGGGTTTTCCTGTATTATCGCTTATTGAATTGAATTTGAATTGAACTTTATTTCGGTCACAACAACAACAACAACAACAACAACATACAAACATAAGCATAAACATGATTATTAAATGTAACCGTGGAGATCCTCTAGAAACCCCTAGGGGCTTATATCGAGGACCACCAAGAACATAAAACTGTATGGACATTATTATAAAAGTAAACTAAATATATAAAAATAAATAAATATCATTATCAGTATCATGAATGATAATATTAGAATACTACAACTACTAATATTACTATTACTAAGTACTTAAATAAGTCTAAAAAATAAATACAAATAATGATAAATAATAAAAGAATACTATAACTACAGTACATAATCCTTATAAATGCCTAAGATACATATCCCATCAGTAATAACTCCTTTAGCTTACTTTTAAATTGTTTTATTGTTCTAAGCTTTCTTATATGTTGAGGTAGTGTATTCCAGAAGACTGGATCAGAATAATTTATTGTAAACTTTCTGTTGTTTGTTCTTATGTTTTGAATGTAAAACCCATTAAAATTTCTAAGATTATGGTTATGAACGTTTTCTGTTAGTTTAAGCATAGAAGTCAAGTTGTCTGGGAGTTGATCATTAACGGATTTATACATAAAAATCCCTAATTGATCTTTATATATATCACTTAACTTTAACAGTTTTAATTTTGAAAATAATGGGTCTGTATGTGATGTATATTGTGATTTCGTAATTATCCTTATTGCTCTCTTCTGTAGTATCTTTATTTTTTTTAAATGAAGTGTGTATGTATTTTACCACAACAGGACACAATATTGCAGATGATGTAATATTAATGAATAGTATAAAGTCTTCATGGTGTACAATGGGAGAAAATATTTTAATTTATTAAGCATTCCTACATTTCGTGCAATTTGTTTGGATAAATTATTAATATGGATTTTCCAGCTCAAATGTTCATCTATGTAGGGGAAGTAGGGGCATATCCGCACGCTGAGGCATGTCCGCACACCCTATTATTTGCGCATCGGGTAACATCTGGTTAGTGGAATCATGCTAAGCGGCATCGTCTAACCCCCAAATCATCCACTTGCATATACTTTTTGATAGAAGTGAATAATTAAAAAGTTATGACATAAAATGTTATTTTCGTAAACACTGATATAATTTTACTCATATGCTGTTATGTGTATTACTTTAACTGTATGACATGCATATACATTTTCTTTCATAATTCCAAATTGCATTTTAATGTTTTATAATGTGTGAAATAAAGGATACTTTCATAAGTAGCATTTTCGCGCAATACAGAATTATTCACGTGTTGGATGCTTGTGGCATGTTCGCACAGGCCTGTGCGGTCATGCCCCACCCGCTGTGCAGACGTATTTCGTGCATCGGTGCTTATAATATTATGTAGTTTACTTAGATACATATTTAGATAATTCAGCTGTTTACCGTAAATATCATAGGAAACTTTGATGTGAGATAGTATATGATGATTATTATATAATTATTTAATATTATCAAACTTATTATATCATTCATCGCTTCGTCTATGTGTAATAGGCTATATCGTGCTTACGTCACATTTTCCATGTTGTGTATTAGGTCCGTTAAAGAAATAAAGCTTAATTTATCATTGCTCATAGACTAAAATAACCAAGTTGACAAATGATGTATAATCTATAATATAGAACTTTGCCAGTATACGTTAGTCCATACGAAGCCATGCTCGCACAGCCGACAAACTGAGTGTTTAGTTTGACTTTGCGCTTTACGAGACTATGCCGATTTAGCTAGAAGGCTTCAGACAAGATGGGTTGCAAGGTTTGACTTTCCGCGTTACAAAATCATGCTGCTGTTTGCTTCGACTCTCAAGGAGGAATAAACGTGGACTACGATTCAAGGCCACTTTATTTTCTAAACTTTACGTATATATGAAAGCTTGAAACGGTTGATTTGTGTTCTCTGGTTTTTTTTAGCAATCCACGTGTCAGTAGTGTACGCATGCCAATACATATTATTACTGTAGTTAATCGTCAGCTCTGTGAGACCAGCTGTTGCTCCGCCATTCCTGGGACATAACCGCACACAGTGTGCGGCTATGCCCCGTACCTTGGGGCATGTCCGCACAAACGTATGCCTCTACATTTGACCAAATATTTAAATATCTGATGGGATATGCAATGTCTTAACTAACTAACAACAAAGTAATATGATTGCTGATTATGAATGCTAAATATCACCCTCTTAGCACACATAGTGCATTATCTATAGCGCATTTCACCTTAAGTGTGCGGACATGCCCCTACTTCCCATATATTCCTAGAAATATTGTAAACTTGACTTGATTTATTATGTTACCATTTATTATTATTTCAGCATTATCTGCATTATAAATTTTCCCTTTTGGTGTGAATATTATGAAATTTGATTTTTTTTACATTTAATGTTAGTTTGTTAGTATTAAACCAAATTGCAATTTTTTGTAGTTTAATATTAACTTCTTCTATGAGAGTGTGGAAATGTGTGAGTGCATGGAACAAACTAGTATCATCTGCAAACAGTATTGGCTTAAGAATGTTTGATACATTTACAATATCATTATATATATATATATATATATATATATATATATATATATATATATATATATATATATATATATATATATATATATATATATATATATATATATATATATATATATGATAACAAGTAATGGGCCTAATATGGATCCCTGGGGAACACCACAAGTTATCTTCATGTATTCAGATTATGTGCTATTATACAACACATATTGTGCTCTATCGCTAAGGTAACTTTTGAACCATTCGCAAGCTATGCCTCTTATACCATAGCACTGAAGTTTTTTTAATAAGATGTTATGATCTATTGTGTCAAAAGCCTTACTAAGATCAAGAAATATGCCTATATTATGATTTTTGTGATCAATGTTGCTTGATATTTTATCTACCAAGTCAATCATTGCCATATAAGTAGAGTAATTTCCCCTAAATCTATATTGTTTATTTGATAGTATGTTATATTCAGCTGGGAAATTATGAATCCTATTGTACATTAGGCGCTGTAGTATTTTTGATAGGCACGGAAGAATCGAAATAAGTCTGTAATTTGTAAACAGTTCAGGGTTTTCACTTTTGTATAATGGAATGACTTTAGCCATCTTCAACTTTCTTGGAACAATACCCATAGTGAATGAACTATTGAAGATGTGAGCTAGTTGATTTGCAATTTGTAAAATAACATGTTGAATAATGTTAGGGTCAATGTTGTCATAACCGTCAGACTTTTTGGAATTGTTACTATGCACTATGTTAATTATTTCAGTGGGACAAGTTGGTGTACAGAAAAAGTTAGCTGGATTGTTATTTATATAATGTGTAGGATCATGTACTGTTTGAGTTAGTTTTGCATTAAGATTTTGGCCTATATTTGTAAAGTATTTATTAAATTCATTCACTATTTCGTTTTTATCTGTACAACAGTTTCCTTCTGTTGTTATACATTTATTGTACACTGCAGATTTTTTTAGTCCATAGAACTTCATTAATGGTATTCCATGTTTTTTGCAGTCATTTTTATATAGGTCAAATTTATTTTTAAAGTATGACTTTTTGGAAGTTCTTATTACATGTGTCAGTTTATTTTTAAATCTTTTATAAATATGTTCATTTTCAATTGTCGGATTACATATATATTTTTTGTATAGGCGGTTTTTTTTCCTTTGTGGATGTTACAATACCTTTAGTGAGCCAATCATTAGTGTGCGGTCTTATTTTGATTTTTTTCCATGGTAGGCATTCATTAATATGGGAATTTAGTATTCCAGTGAATGTATCATACGAAGAGTTAGGGTTTGTGTCATTGTATACCTCTTCCCAGTTTGCATTTTTTATTTTTTATTTAATTTAGCAATGTTATTTGCATTGTTTGCACGTTTGAATATATATTAATTTTTTGGGTAATTTATTAAGCCTATATTATAGAAATTAAATATTGGGGAGTGATCTGATATATCATCATATAGTATGCCCGATTTAATGGGATACTCATGAATGTTAGTTAAGATATTGTCTATGAGAGTTGCTGATTGTTGAGCGATTCTGGTTGGTTTACTAATTGTTGGATAGAACATATTTGCAAACATATTATGTACAAATTCTGCTGTTAAATTATTAGTGTCATTTGTTAATAGGCCATGAGTATGCATTTATTTATTTCATTCGAGATAGTTCTTAGTAGATCATTAAAATGTACATTAAAAATGTTTATGTTTCTGTCAGGATGGTTCCAATAATAACACACATGATTAATTTCAATTTCTATAAATATTGATTCAAATTAATAATTGTCAGAGTTTATACTTAAATGAATTCTTTTCTTAAAGCGTAATCTATATGAAACGTACATACCAACTCCTCCACCTCTTTTTTTGTTCTAGGATTTGACAGTAATATGTAATCAGGTATATTATAAATATCAGTATTTTCCATGTCCTTTAACCAGGTCTCGGTTAATCCAATACAGTCAAAATTGAAATTTAAAGATTTTATACTACTTTCAAGTTTGTCCAAAAAATTATTGATAATGTTGAGAAAGTATTTACTTTACACTGTAATTCTTGTAACTCAGTGTCAGTATAATAAATGCATTCATTTAAGCAGTTTTGTAAATTTGTTAAATGGTCTTCAACTATATCATCGATATTAAAATTGTCATCATTATTTACAGTAGCAGCCATGGCTAAATGAATTTAGTACTACACAAGTGTCATTCATTAGTCATTTCAGCGCTTGCACATTGATCTAACCCTGTCCAGGTCACCATCCGTTTGTATGGTTTCTTTGTGTCCGTTTGTGAGCAGTCAGATGATTCGGCCATCTATTGTCCATGTTGACGTCACGCCCTCGATCGTTCTCGCCATTCGTAGAAGATAAGACCTACGTTTAGTGAGGTTTTCAGTCACGACCCACCTCGTGCCCTTCAGCTTGCGCTTCGCACTGAAGGTGGATCTGCGCGTTTCATAGTCTTTCAATTTCACGATGATCGGTCGTGGCTTGTCAGGTGTAGACCGACCTGTGCCTGTGGCTGTACTTGCGGTCGGCTTGTCGCTGCGATAACCGAGACGGTGGCTCCGGTCGATGTCACTGGAATCACTGCTTGTCAGTTTCAAACCCAACTTGTTGTTGCACATCGACAGTACTGCCTCGGTCGTGCTCTTCTGATCCTCTGGGATGCCGTGGACCAGTAGGCAGTTACGCCGGCTGTACTGTTCTTGGGCATCACTGTCGTCGTGTAATGCCTTGTTTGCCGTTTCTAATGACGACACTCGTTGCTCTAGAGTACGGACCTCGTCGTTCGTTCGTCCATTATGGAGGGCACAGGAGTCGTACAGTTCCTGTTTTACCTCGTTCACGAGGCCGTTGCTACTAATCGGTTTTGCTAACGTGTCCAAAAATGAATTCAAATTGAGTCTAAAATACTCCTTTTGCCTGGGATGTATGAAGTGTATCAGTGTCTGCACCCCTGGCTCCCTGACACAATGTCGTATGGACACATCATGTCAGTACATATGCATCGTTTGATTTAATTACTAAAATGTTGGATTATATTAATTTTGAATGAGTGCAGTTTTTACTTTCAAGATACAAATACGATGATTGGAGGCTTCCTTGCAAGCCAGGGCAGATGTAGGTCGTGCGCGCTGCGCCGCAGTACCCCTGGCTGATCATCTCCGCAAAATGTGGGAAGTAGCCGGAGTCAAGGTATAAAATTATAGCAATTGATCGACTTTTACCCGTCCAAATGACGGGTGGACGGGTCTGTACACAATAATAAGAACATCTATAAAGCACCCTAAATCTAGAAATATCCATTCCCTAAAAGGATGCATAGCTAAAGCTATGCATCCTATACATTGCATTTAACTTGAGCAGTGTATGGCTGAATATCCCTGAAATCACCCAAAACGATATCAGATGACTGTTTATTATTCCACAAGTTTGAGCTGGTCATTTTGGAGGAGAGAAGTGTCTTTGCCTGATGTAATTGGTAAATATAGAAGGCAGTTGTTTACATTAAGGCGAACAGTTGAAGTGAGTTTGTTGGGTAGTTAATTTGTGTAAAGTAGGGGCCCCAGCACTGTTTTTTTGTGGCACCCCGGAAGTAACTTGTGTTTTGATGTTGATTCTTTATTACTACTTGTTGAGTTCTTTTGCCAAGGAAGCTTTTTCTCCATGATGACATTTGGCCTGTGATGCCATAGTATTTAAGTTGTGGTGGAATTAGTGCTTTGTGTGGAACTTTATTATCAAATGCTTTAAAAATAGTGAAATTTATACTGGTCATCTCTACAAATAGGGCTTTATGCTTATACATGTCTACAGACACATGTCTACAGACAGGGCTTTATGCTTATACATGTCTACAGACGGCTTTATGCTTATACATGTCTACAGACAGGGCTTTGTGCTTATGCATGTCTACAGATAGGGCTTTATTCTTATGCATGTCTACAGGCAGGGTTTTATGCTTATGCATGTCTACAGACAGGGCTTTATGCTTATACATGTCTACAGACAGGGCTTTATGTTTAGACATGTCTACAGACAGGGCTTTATGTTTATACATGTCTACAGTCAGGGCTTTATGCTTATACATATCTACAGACAGGGCTTTATGCTTATGCATGTCTACAGACAGGGCTTTATGCGTATACATGTCTACAGACAGGACTTTATGTTTATACATGTATACAGACAGGGCTTTGTGCTTATACATGTCTACAGACAGGGCTTTATGCTTATTCATGTCTACAGACAGGGCTTTATGCTTATACATGTATACAGATGGGGCTTTATGCTTATATATGTCTACAGACAGGGCTTTGTGCTTATACATTTAAATTCATATGGTTTATGACTCAAAAGAAATTACAAACACACATGTGACACCCATTTTTAAGGTATAACTGACAATTTCTATGATTTCTTTTACCTTATTGAGCCTCCCAGTTATATATCTTCCTATCCACAACAGTGTTGAGTTCTATGCTGCCATTTTGACTTGTTTGTTTGGGAAGTTTGTTCACTCTACATTGCTCCAGTTCACTCATATAATTCAATGAGTACCTGGTTAGATATAGTCTGTAGTGGACATATTTGTGCAATACATGCAATGTGGCTGAGTACTCCCCATGGAAGTCAGGATGGTGTTGACTGAACAGATCTGTCAGTGCAGGAAGTAGAAGGTCAAGTGAGTTGAGCTGTTGTCAGGACTGGGTGCTGTGTTATATAAGAACTGACATGTCAGTCGTAACTCATAACTGATGGTGTTGTTTGTGTCTGCTACAGACCCTGACTCATTTCATAAGGACATGTTTCTTGTTGACAGGAGCAGATGTCATGTCACAGACACTGTCGTGGACGTGTCAATACTGTCAACAGCAGATGTCATGTAACAGACAGTCATGGACATGTCAATACTGTCAACAGCTGGAATGGCTATGGTAAGTAAACATGCCTTGTAATCTGGTATAAATGATACTTCTTTGTAGCATTCTGAGCACCACGTGTCTCGTGCATTTCATGTTCATCTAACACCTTTACGTGACACCAATTTTATTAATTGGATTAATATTGTAGGCCGTTCGCTTTGGTGTTGGCAAAATGTTAACAAAATTGCAATTTGATTGAAATTCTAAATTGAAATGCTGAAATCCAAAGATTATATATCGATTCATTGAGTATATCTATGTTACACAATTTGACCTTGCTGCCTGTTTTTTATGACTATGTTGGCAATGTGAGCAACAAATGGCTATTACATAGACATAGACATAGAAATATAATATATTATGTCCTATTTTGCCTTCAGCATGACAATAGCTTTACGGTTACATGAACAGACACACGCACGCACGCACGCACGCAAAAACACACACTATCTTCAATGGTTTACCATTTTTGTGCATCTGATTTCAACTGTGTTTGGTTTGCTTTCAGAAAACGAACGAGACAAACAATGAAGAAGGAAAACTCTGGCGTCTACTGCACATCTTGTCTGCAGCTGTGTCTGACAGACTTTATCATGATTTATTTATTTTTATTTATATATTAACGGTTTCAATTGCATGGGACAGTAACCAGACATGAGAACAGTGTCATCAAAAACTCCAACACAAGTATAAGGATTACATTACACTGGATGACACTGCAGAAGTTGCTGTCACCACTCTGGTTACATGTCTTGTATTCTCGCATCAGGATTCTGCAACAAAAGCCGAGGCTGTGTTCATTAACAACAAGCAGCAGTGTGAGATCACAGCTTGTCACAGGCAGAGAATGGGTCAATGAGTTACGTGAGATGAGGAATGAGGTGGCACACATCGTCTGTGTCCACGGGCGTCGATCGGTGGGGGACGGGGGGCGCGTCCCCCCCCCCACTTTTCAGGGTGGGGGGACAGCATAGGAATTGTCCCCCCCACTTTTCAGTTCAGAAAAATTGCGAGGCATATAGTCTGACTCAACACTCCTCTCTCTTAAAAAGCTGCTACATAGGACTAGCTAGACAATAAACTCGCGATATGAAGTTCAGCAAAGTTATTTATCGCAAATTAGCACGAGGCAAACATATTTTATTTTGAGGCATGTTTTGCTGTTAGTGCGCCATAATCAATGATAGTTATTTAAACAAACGTAATATTTTAATGTATAGAACGAAATATTAGACAACTCTTCACAGTAATCATCCCAGGAGAGTTAACGAACAGCCCGTGGCATTTATACCAAAAATGCTTTATTATTTAACTGCACATTGATGATTTTTAATTTGTCGCGCATACGCAGAAAGGCCAATCGGAAAGTTTATAACTACCGAAAAAATGTAAGCTGCTGCCGGGCTCTATCAACCTTGTGTTGATATTATTAATAGGCTCTAGCCATCAAATACATTTTAAATGATGAAATTTGTGTTGCACTTTCACCCCTCGCCTGCTTGATGCTTATCGCCTACGACAGAAGCGGCGGATTCCTTCACTTTGTGTAACTTTTTCCCATTAATTTTTGAGTGACGAAAAATTTCTTGCCAAAATGTTGGATTGGGAAGTTCTACACAGGCACAGCATGGGCGTCGATCAGTGGGGGACGAGGGGAACGTTGACCACCCCACGGCTTGAGGGGGTCAGCATAGGAAATGTCCTCATACTTTTTCAGTTCATAAAACAAATTTATAAGCATATATAGCGAGACTGATCACTCCCCTCTCTTAAAAACCCTACATCGATCTAGTAGTAAAATTAATAATAAGATACAAACTTCCCACTACCTAGTGGAAAATCACTAGATAAATTGCTTGGTTGGCCCGCAACTTGATTTTAGTAAATTGCCACCATGTCGGGCTCTGTCATTTTGCACCCTTGTGTTGATATATTAATAGGCATTAACCATCAAACACATTAAAGATTATTAATTTTGCTTGCCCTGTCACCCCTCGGATTGCAGCCTGGTCGCCCTGGTCGATATTTATATCGCCTACGGCGGAACCAGCGGATTGATGCACTTGTGATCTCATTTTAGTGATGACAAATTTCTTTGCCAAAAGGTGGGATTGGGAAGTCCTATACAAGCACCCCTGTAAGCACTGCATCTTGTCACTCTCTGAATCAGACAAGCAGTGTTGGATCCAAAGTCTACCCCTCAAATGTTCAGTGATTGGGATGGGCCATGTCCCCTCTTCAAATATATGTTGCCAACATAACTATTATAAATAGCATAACATAAAGGCTTTTTTCAGTTTATTTAGAATTGGCACCAGACCAACAATGGATTATGTTTTATATTTACAAAAAATAGTTACGTGTATTTCAGGTCATGTGACGCGGCATGCCAAAACCAGGCTTTTGTCGGCAAGTTGACAATTCCATATTATTATTGATTCTATTAGAGGAGATGAAGAGCTTTAAAATGATACCATGATGAACACTCTATATTGTGCTTGGGCAAAGTTACTCCACTTCAAGTGCATAAGTTTGTAGAATGTCACTTCCGAGAAATGAGTTTTTAAAGTGGTCGGTCGTAAAAAGTGATATCGTGGAACATTACCATAACAACCACATCTTTATAATACTCCAATTGTCCTGAAATGTTGCATAGACCTAGAGACGGTATATACTCATAATATGTGAAAGTATAAAAAATCGACCATTTTGTCAGCGCAATATTTCACCGCTCGCGCGCAGGCCAATGTAGTAGCGATCCGATGTTGAAATAAATCATACAAAATAAAAGTTCTCGACGGATTTGATTCATTTTTATGTTATTTAGCAGCTAAAACGTATGGCTACATTTATCTCGCAGGAAGTAGGACATTTATCCGTTCAGTAATTATTTGGGTGCAGGATAGTGCGCTAAATTAGCCTAAAAATGGCTTTGTTTTAGACTAATTAGCTGTGAAATTAATGAGGGGCTTGCATTAAAATGCTCATTATTACCCCTTTCAACACTATTTCATGGTATCTATTATGGAAATATTAAAAGATTGATGATTTTGCTGATTGATTCCGCAAAGAACCCACTTTCGACATTTTGAGGGTATGCTGACGAACTACACCTTGGCGCCGATCGAGGATCTGCGGCAAGCGCCTGGTTTTGGCGTGCCGCGTCATATATATATATATATATATATATATATATATATATATATATATATATATATATATATATATATATATATATATATATATATATACATATATATTATACATGTAATAAATATACATATATATACATACACTTTTATATATATATATATATATATATATATATATATATATACATATATATTATACATGTAATAAATATACATATATATATATATATACATACACTTATATATATATATATATATATATATATATATATATATATATATATATATATATATATATAGGACATATTATAATATAAATATATATAATATATATATATATATATATATTATGCAAACATATATGTGTATATAAATTGGTCCCCCGTCCCCCCCCCCCACTTTTAAAACCGGATCGACGCCCCTGTCTGCGTCCAGCTACACAGGGGGCCAGCTGTGATGAGGGACATGTCACAAGACCCTGTGGTCAGATATGTAGCCTATGTTACTGTCAGTTGATCTGACACTCAGGTGGGGAATGTGACTACGAGATGTGATGTAGTCGATCTCAACTGTTGTTGTGTCAGAGCTGCCAAGTCTCCCGATTTATCGGGAGATCTCCCGGAAATATAGCAAAATAAACCCAATCTCCCGATCTCCCGGTTTTTATTTGCAATCTCCCGCAAAAGAATCGTTTTGTCTTTTTTACGTGTATTTTTCGATTTATTTTGCCGGCGCACCGTTTTGCCAGCTGTGAGTCATCTACGGTACACGGAAAGTGCCGAGAGCAGCCGAGTGGAGACTATAGAAGTATATCCAACCGCAGGGTCTGTGACCTGTTGGCCTTCAAGGTCAATGCAAGCAGCAGCTGCTACGGTATAAAACTTGATAGAGGTCTGGCAGATGGTGTCAGGAAGGCAGTCAGCAAGGCGAAAGCTGACCTTGCAGTAGCAAGAGCTGAAGAACACATGATGGAAATGAAGACGCTAGAAGAGCACATCTAGAAATGGACAGAAATTCAGTTCTGCTTGAACTATTTATTTTGTGACTGCTGTTTATAGCTAAAATAAACTGTTACAATACCACAACCATGTCCATTTTTATAATAGTGAAAGAATCTTGAAAGTCTCTGTAAACCCCAATAAAAATATAAATTAATTATATATCCACACATGAAAGTTTAAAATATAAAATATTATTATTTAAAATATAGTTCACTTTCGAAGAGTTATAGGTGCTAAATATAAGCAAAAACGGCAGGAAATCACGTATTTGGCATTCTCAATTACAATTTTTTCCGGGGGGCATGCCCCCGGACCTTCCTAGCATTCTCGGTTGCTTCGCAACCTCGGCCAAGGCGCTTTGCGTCTTGCATATATTTCTCCCTCTTTTGACATACTGTAGGAGGGAGATCTCCCGCATCACACTCAATTCAACTTGGCAGCTCTGTTGTGTTGTTGCACTCGTTCCAATATCTCACACTGCAAGGATTTCTGGTGGCTGTGCCACTACTGAATGGTGTCAATCAAAGTGGACAACAAAGAAATTGATCATTGGTATTTAGGAATCAGTATTCTCAAAGTAGAGTTGGAATGGTGTAAATCATTCTGTAGTTGACACAATGTAACTGCATGACTCTACTTTCAACCAACCCATAGGGTACAAATGTTGGCACTCTTGTTGTACATTTGAAATAAATACTTCACACATAATAATTCCTGCCTGCCCCATCTTCTACATTCCTCCCGGCCTCATCTTCTACATTCCTCCCTGCCCCATCTTCTACATTCCTCCCTGCCCCATCTTCTACATTCCTCCCTGCCCCATCTTCTACATTCCTCCCTGCCCCATCTTCTACATTCCTCCCTACCCCATCTTCTACATTCCTCCCTGCCCCATCTTCTACATTCCTCCCTACCCCATCTTCTACATTCCTCCCTACCCCATCTTCTACATTCCTCCCTGCCCCGTCTTCTACATTCCTCCCTGCCCTGTCTTCTACATTCCTCCCTGCCCTGTCTTCTACATTCCTCCCTGCCCCATCTTCTACATTCCTCCCTACCCTGTCTTCTACATTCCTCCCTGCCCTGTCTTCTACATTCCTCCCTGCCCCGTCTTCTACATTCCTCCCTGCCCCGTCTTCTACATTCCTCCCTACCCTGTCTTCTACATTCCTCCCTGCCCTGTCTTCTACATTCCTCCCTGCCCTGTCTTCTACATTCCTCCCTGCCCTGTCTTCTACATTCCTCCCTGCCCCATCTTCTACATTCCTCCCTGCCCCATCTTCTACATTCCTCCCTGCCCCATCTTCTACATTCCTCCCTGCCATGTCTTCTACATTCCTCCCTGCCCTGTCTTCTACATTCCTCCCTGCCCTGTCTTCTACATTCCTCCCTGCCCCATCTTCTACATTCCTCCCTGCCCTGTCTTCTACATTCCTCCCTGCCCTGTCTTCTACATTCCTCCCTGCCCCATCTTCTACATTCCTCCTTGCCCCGTCTTCTACATTCCTCCCTGCCCCATCTTCTACATTCCTCCCTGCCCTGTTTTCTACATTCCTCCCTACCCTGTCTTCTACATTCCTCCCTACCCTGTCTTCTACATTCCTCCCTGCCCTGTCTTCTACATTCTTCCCTGCCCCTTCTTCTACATTCCTCCCTGCCCTGTATTCTACATTCCTCCCTACCCTGTCTTCTACATTCCTCCCTGCCCTGTCTTCTACATTCCTCCCTGCCCTGTCTTCTACATTCCTCCCTACCCTGTCTTCTACATTCCTCCCTACCCTGTCTTCTACATTCCTCCCTACCCTGTCTTCTACATTCCTCCCTACCCTGTCTTCTACATTCCTCCCTGCCCCATCTTCTACATTCCTCCCTGCCCTGTCTTCTACATTCCTCCCTGCCCTGTCTTCTACATTCCTCCCTGCCCTGTCTTCTACATTCCTCCCTACCCTGTCTTCTACATTCCTCCCTACCCTGTCTTCTACATTCCTCCCTGCCCTGTCTTCTACATTCCTCCCTGCCCTGTCTTCTACATTCCTCCCTGCCCCATCTTCTACATTCCTCCCTGCCCTGTCTTCTACATTCCTCCCTGCCCTGTCTTCTACATTCTTCCTACCCTGTCTTCTACATTCCTCCCTGCCCTGTCTTCTACATTCCTCCCTGCCCTGTCTTCTACATTCCTCCCTGCCCTGTCTTCTACATTCCTCCCTGCCCTGTCTTCTACATTCCTCCCTGCCCCATCTTCTACATTCCTCCCTGCCCCATCTTCTACATTCCTCTCTGCCCTGTCTTCTACATTCCTCTCTGCCCTGTCTTCTACATTCCTCCCTGCCCTGTCTTCTACATTCCTCCCTGCCCCATCTTCTACATTCCTCCCTGCCCTGTCTTCTACATTCCTCCCTACCCTGTCTTCTACATTCCTCCCTGCCCTGTCTTCTACATTCCTCCCTGCCCCATCTTCTACATTCCTCCCTGCCCTGTCTTCTACATTCCTCCCTGCCCCATCTTCTACATTCCTCCCTGCCCTGTCTTCTACATTCCTCCCTGCCCCATCTTCTACATTCCTCCCTACCCTGTCTTCTACATTCCTCCCTGCCCTGTCTTCTACATTCCTCCCTGCCCTGTCTTCTACATTCCTCCCTACCCTGTCTTCTACATTCCTCCCTGCCCCATCTTCTACATTCCTCCCTGCCCTGTCTTCTACATTCCTCCCTGCCCTGTCTTCTACATTCCTCCCTGCCCCGTCTTCTACATTCCTCCCTGCCCTGTCTTCTACATTCCTCCCTGCCCCATCTTCTACATTCCTCCCTGCCCTGTCTTCTACATTCCTCCCTGCCCCATCTTCTACATTCCTCCCTGCCCCATCTTCTACATTCCTCCCTGCCCCATCTTCTACATTCCTCCCTACCCTGTCTTCTACATTCCTCCCTACCCTGTCTTCTACATTCCTCCCTGTCCTGTCTTCTACATTCCTCCCTGCCCTGTCTTCTACATTCCTCCCTGCCCTGTCTTCTACATTCCTCCCTGCCCTGTCTTCTACATTCCTCCCTGCCCTGTCTTCTACATTCCTCCCTGCCCTGTCTTCTACATTCCTCCCTGCCCCATCTTCTACATTCCTCCCTGCCCCATCTTCTACATTCCTCCCTGCCCCATCTTCTACATTCCTCCCTACCCTGTCTTCTACATTCCTCCCTGCCCTGTCTTCTACATTCCTCCCTGCCCTGTCTTCTACATTCCTCCCTGCCCTGTCTTCTACATTCCTCCCTGCCCCATCTTCTACATTCCTCCCTGCCCTGTCTTCTACATTCCTCCCTGCCCTGTCTTCTACATTCCTCCCTGCCCCGTCTTCTACATTCCTCCCTGCCCTATCGTCTACATTCCTCACTGCCCTGTCTTCTACATTCCTCCCTGCCCTATCTTCTACATTCCTCCCTGCCCTGTCTTCTACATTCCTCCCTGCCCTGTCTTCTACATTCCTCCCTGCCCCATCTTCTACATTCCTCCCTGCCCTGTCTTCTACATTCCTCCCTACCCTGTCTTCTACATTCCTCCCTGCCCTGTCTTCTACATTCCTCCCTGCCCCATCTTCTACATTCCTCCCTGCCCTGTCTTCTACATTCCTCCCTGCCCTGTCTTCTACATTCCTCCCTGCCCCATCTTCTACATTCCTCCCTACCCTGTCTTCTACATTCCTCCCTGCCCTGTCTTCTACATTCCTCCCTGCCCTGTCTTCTACATTCCTCCCTACCCTGTCTTCTACATTCCTCCCTGCCCCATCTTCTACATTCCTCCCTGCCCTGTCTTCTATATTCCTCCCTGCCCCGTCTTCTACATTCCTCCCTGCCCTGTCTTCTACATTCCTCCCTGCCCCGTCTTCTACATTCCTCCCTGCCCTGTCTTCTACATTCCTCCCTGCCCCATCTTCTACATTCCTCCCTGCCCTGTCTTCTACATTCCTCCCTGCCCCATCTTCTACATTCCTCCCTGCCCCATCTTCTACATTCCTCCCTGCCCCGTCTTCTACGTTCCTCCCTGCCCCATCTTCTACATTCCTCCCTGCCCCATCTTCTGCATTCCTCCCTACCCCATCTTCTACATTCCTCCCTGCCCTGTCTTCTACATTCCTCCCTGCCCCATCTTCTACATTCCTCCCTGCCCTGTCTTCTACATTCCTCCCTGCCCCATCTTCTACATTCCTCCCTGCCCCGTCTTCTACATTCCTCCCTGCCCCGTCTTCTACATTCCTCCCTGCCCCATCTTCTACATTCCTCCCTGCCCCATCTTCTACATTCCTCCCTGCCCTGTCTTCTACATTCCTCCCTGCCCTGTCTTCTACATTCCTCCCTGCCCTGTCTTCTACATTCCTCCCTGCCCTGTCTTCTACATTCCTCCCTGCCCCATCTTCTACATTCCTCCCTGCCCTGTCTTCTACATTCCTCCCTGCCCCATCTTCTACATTCCTCCCTGCCCTGTCTTCTACATTCCTCCATACCCTGTCTTCTACATTCCTCTCTACCCCATCTTCTACATTCCTCCCTGCCCTGTCTTCTACATTCCTCCCTACCCTGTCTTCTACATTCCTCCCTGCCCCGTCTTCTACATTCCTCCCTACCCTGTCTTCTACATTCCTCCCTGCCCTGTCTTCTACATTCCTCCCTGCCCTGTCTTCTACATTCCTCCCTGCCCTGTCTTCTACATTCCTCCATACCCTGTCTTCTACATTCCTCTCTACCCTGTCTTCTACATTCCTCCCTACCCTGTCTTCTACATTCCTCCCTACCCTGTCTTCTACATTCCTCCCTGCCCTGTCTTCTACATTCCTCCCTGCCCTGTCTTCTACATTCCTCCCTGCCCCGTCTTCTACATTCCTCCCTGCCCCATCTTCTACATTCCTCTCTACCCTGTCTTCTACATTCCTCCCTACCCTGTCTTCTACATTCCTCCCTACCCTGTCTTCTACATTCCTCCCTGCCCTGTCTTCTACATTCCTCCCTGCCCTGTCTTCTACATTCCTCCCTGCCCTGTCTTCTACATTCCTCCCTGCCCTGTCTTCTACATTCCTCCCTGCCCTGTCTTCTACATTCCTCCCTGCCCTGTCTTCTACATTCCTCCCTACCCTGTCTTCTACATTCCTCCCTACCCTGTCTTCTACATTCCTCCCTGCCCTGTCTTCTACATTCCTCCCTGCCCTGTCTTCTACATTCCTCCCTGCCCTGTCTTCTACATTCCTCCCTACCCTGTCTTCTACATTCCTCCCTGCCCTGTCTTCTACATTCCTCCCTGCCCTGTCTTCTACATTCCTCCCTGCCCCATCTTCTACATTCCTCCCTACCCTGTCTTCTACATTCCTCCCTGCCCCATCTTCTACATTCCTCCCTGCCCTGTCTTCTACATTCCTCCCTACCCTGTCTTCTACATTCCTCCCTACCCTGTCTTCTACATTCCTCCCTGCCCTGTCTTCTACATTCCTCCCTGCCCTGTCTTCTACATTCCTCCCTGCCCCATCTTCTACATTCCTCCCTACCCTGTCTTCTACATTCCTCCCTGCCCCATCTTCTACATTCCTCCCTGCCCCATCTTCTACATTCCTCCCTGCCCTGTCTTCTACATTCCTCCCTGCCCCGTCTTCTACATTCCTCCCTGCCCCATCTTCTACATTCCTCCCTGCCCTGTCTTCTACATTCCTCCCTGCCCCATCTTCTACATTCCTCCCTGCCCTGTCTTCTACATTCCTCCATACCCTGTCTTCTACATTCCTCTCTACCCCATCTTCTACATTCCTCCCTGCCCTGTCTTCTACATTCCTCCCTACCCTGTCTTCTACATTCCTCCCTGCCCCATCTTCTACATTCCTCCCTGCCCTGTCTTCTACATTCCTCCCTACCCTGTCTTCTACATTCCTCCCTGCCCTGTCTTCTACATTCCTCCCTGCCCTGTCTTCTACATTCCTCCCTACCCTGTCTTCTACATTCCTCCCTGCCCCATCTTCTACATTCCTCCCTGCCCTGTCTTCTACATTCCTCCCTGCCCTGTCTTCTACATTCCTCCCTGCCCCGTCTTCTACATTCCTCCCTGCCCTGTCTTCTACATTCCTCCCTGCCCCATCTTCTACATTCCTCCCTGCCCTGTCTTCTACATTCCTCCCTGCCCCATCTTCTACATTCCTCCCTGCCCCATCTTCTACATTCCTCCCTGCCCCATCTTCTACATTCCTCCCTACCCTGTCTTCTACATTCCTCCCTACCCTGTCTTCTACATTCCTCCCTGTCCTGTCTTCTACATTCCTCCCTGCCCTGTCTTCTACATTCCTCCCTGCCCTGTCTTCTACATTCCTCCCTGCCCTGTCTTCTACATTCCTCCCTGCCCTGTCTTCTACATTCCTCCCTGCCCTGTCTTCTACATTCCTCCCTGCCCCATCTTCTACATTCCTCCCTGCCCCATCTTCTACATTCCTCCCTGCCCCATCTTCTACATTCCTCCCTACCCTGTCTTCTACATTCCTCCCTGCCCTGTCTTCTACATTCCTCCCTGCCCTGTCTTCTACATTCCTCCCTGCCCTGTCTTCTACATTCCTCCCTGCCCCATCTTCTACATTCCTCCCTGCCCTGTCTTCTACATTCCTCCCTGCCCTGTCTTCTACATTCCTCCCTGCCCCGTCTTCTACATTCCTCCCTGCCCTATCGTCTACATTCCTCACTGCCCTGTCTTCTACATTCCTCCCTGCCCTATCTTCTACATTCCTCCCTGCCCTGTCTTCTACATTCCTCCCTGCCCTGTCTTCTACATTCCTCCCTGCCCCATCTTCTACATTCCTCCCTGCCCTGTCTTCTACATTCCTCCCTACCCTGTCTTCTACATTCCTCCCTGCCCTGTCTTCTACATTCCTCCCTGCCCCATCTTCTACATTCCTCCCTGCCCTGTCTTCTACATTCCTCCCTGCCCTGTCTTCTACATTCCTCCCTGCCCCATCTTCTACATTCCTCCCTACCCTGTCTTCTACATTCCTCCCTGCCCTGTCTTCTACATTCCTCCCTGCCCTGTCTTCTACATTCCTCCCTACCCTGTCTTCTACATTCCTCCCTGCCCCATCTTCTACATTCCTCCCTGCCCTGTCTTCTATATTCCTCCCTGCCCCGTCTTCTACATTCCTCCCTGCCCTGTCTTCTACATTCCTCCCTGCCCCGTCTTCTACATTCCTCCCTGCCCTGTCTTCTACATTCCTCCCTGCCCCATCTTCTACATTCCTCCCTGCCCTGTCTTCTACATTCCTCCCTGCCCCATCTTCTACATTCCTCCCTGCCCCATCTTCTACATTCCTCCCTGCCCCGTCTTCTACGTTCCTCCCTGCCCCATCTTCTACATTCCTCCCTGCCCCATCTTCTGCATTCCTCCCTACCCCATCTTCTACATTCCTCCCTGCCCTGTCTTCTACATTCCTCCCTGCCCCATCTTCTACATTCCTCCCTGCCCTGTCTTCTACATTCCTCCCTGCCCCATCTTCTACATTCCTCCCTGCCCCGTCTTCTACATTCCTCCCTGCCCCGTCTTCTACATTCCTCCCTGCCCCATCTTCTACATTCCTCCCTGCCCCATCTTCTACATTCCTCCCTGCCCTGTCTTCTACATTCCTCCCTGCCCTGTCTTCTACATTCCTCCCTGCCCTGTCTTCTACATTCCTCCCTGCCCTGTCTTCTACATTCCTCCCTGCCCCATCTTCTACATTCCTCCCTGCCCTGTCTTCTACATTCCTCCCTGCCCCATCTTCTACATTCCTCCCTGCCCTGTCTTCTACATTCCTCCATACCCTGTCTTCTACATTCCTCTCTACCCCATCTTCTACATTCCTCCCTGCCCTGTCTTCTACATTCCTCCCTACCCTGTCTTCTACATTCCTCCCTGCCCCGTCTTCTACATTCCTCCCTACCCTGTCTTCTACATTCCTCCCTGCCCTGTCTTCTACATTCCTCCCTGCCCTGTCTTCTACATTCCTCCCTGCCCTGTCTTCTACATTCCTCCATACCCTGTCTTCTACATTCCTCTCTACCCTGTCTTCTACATTCCTCCCTACCCTGTCTTCTACATTCCTCCCTACCCTGTCTTTTACATTCCTCCCTGCCCTGTCTTCTACATTCCTCCCTGCCCTGTCTTCTACATTCCTCCCTGCCCCATCTTCTACATTCCTCTCTACCCTGTCTTCTACATTCCTCCCTACCCTGTCTTCTACATTCCTCCCTACCCTGTCTTCTACATTCCTCCCTGCCCTGTCTTCTACATTCCTCCCTGCCCTGTCTTCTACATTCCTCCCTGCCCTGTCTTCTACATTCCTCCCTGCCCTGTCTTCTACATTCCTCCCTGCCCTGTCTTCTACATTCCTCCCTGCCCTGTCTTCTACATTCCTCCCTACCCTGTCTTCTACATTCCTCCCTACCCTGTCTTCTACATTCCTCCCTGCCCTGTCTTCTACATTCCTCCCTGCCCTGTCTTCTACATTCCTCCCTGCCCTGTCTTCTACATTCCTCCCTACCCTGTCTTCTACATTCCTCCCTGCCCTGTCTTCTACATTCCTCCCTGCCCTGTCTTCTACATTCCTCCCTGCCCCATCTTCTACATTCCTCCCTACCCTGTCTTCTACATTCCTCCCTGCCCCATCTTCTACATTCCTCCCTGCCCTGTCTTCTACATTCCTCCCTACCCTGTCTTCTACATTCCTCCCTACCCTGTCTTCTACATTCCTCCCTGCCCTGTCTTCTACATTCCTCCCTGCCCTGTCTTCTACATTCCTCCCTGCCCCATCTTCTACATTCCTCCCTACCCTGTCTTCTACATTCCTCCCTGCCCCATCTTCTACATTCCTCCCTGCCCCATCTTCTACATTCCTCCCTGCCCTGTCTTCTACATTCCTCCCTGCCCCGTCTTCTACATTCCTCCCTGCCCCATCTTCTACATTCCTCCCTGCCCTGTCTTCTACATTCCTCCCTGCCCCATCTTCTACATTCCTCCCTGCCCTGTCTTCTACATTCCTCCATACCCTGTCTTCTACATTCCTCTCTACCCCATCTTCTACATTCCTCCCTGCCCTGTCTTCTACATTCCTCCCTACCCTGTCTTCTACATTCCTCCCTGCCCCATCTTCTACATTCCTCCCTGCCCTGTCTTCTACATTCCTCCCTGCCCTGTCTTCTACATTCCTCCCTACCCCGTCTTCCACATTCCTCCCTGCCCTGTCTTCTACATTCCTCCCTACCCTGTCTTCTACATTCCTCCCTGCCCTGTCTTCTACATTCCTCCCTGCCCTGTCTTCTACATTCCTCCCTGCCCTGTCTTCTACATTCCTCCCTGCCCTGTCTTCTACATTCCTCCCTGCCCTGTCTTCTACATTCCTCCCTGCCCTGTCTTCTACATTCCTCCCTGCCCCATCTTCTACATTCCTCCCTGCCCTGTCTTCTACATTCCTCCCTGCCCTGTCTTCTACATTCCTCCCTGCCCTGTCTTCTACATTCCTCCCTACCCTGTCTTCTACATTCCTCCCTGCCCTGTCTTCTACATTCCTCCCTGCCCTGTCTTCTACATTCCTCCCTGCCCTGTCTTCTACATTCCTCCCTGCCCTGTCTTCTACATTCCTCCCTGCCCTGTCTTCTACATTCCTCCCTGCCCTGTCTTCTACATTCCTCCCTGCCCCGTCTTCTACATTCCTCCCTGCCCTGTCTTCTACATTCCTCCCTGCCCCGTCTTCTACATTCCTCCCTGCCCCATCTTCTACATTCCTCCCTGCCCCATCTTCTACATTCCTCCCTGCCTCATCTTCTACATTCCTCCCTACCCTGTCTTCTACGTTCCTCCCTGCCCTGTCTTCTACATTCCTCCCTGCCCTGTCTTCTACATTCCTCCCTGCCCTGTCTTCTACATTCCTCCCTGCCCTGTCTTCTACATTCCTCCCTGCCCTGTCTTCTACATTCCTCCCTGCCCCGTCTTCTACATTCCTCCCTGCCCCGCCTTCTACATTCCTCCCTGCCCCGTCTTCCACATTCCGTCCCTCCTTCCACATTTCTCCAATCTCGTCTGCACCTTCCATTCTCCCAGCCGCTAGGCTTTTACAATCTACTCTGCCCTACCTTCCACAGCCCTCTGCTCCTACCTTCGTCAGCCCCATGCTCCTATCTTCCACAGCCCCCTGCCCCTACCTTCCTCAGCCCACTGCCCCTACCTTCCTCAGCCCCCTTCCCCTACCTTCCTCAGCCCCCTGCCCCTACCTTCCTCAGCCCCCTGCCCCTACCTTCCTCAGCCCCCTGCCCCTACCTTCCTCAGCCCCCTACCCCTACCTTCCTCAGCCCCCTGCCCCTACCTTCCTCAGCCCCCTGCCCCTACCTTCCTCAGCCCCCTGCCCCTACCTTCCTCAGCCCCTGCCCCTACCTTCCACAGCCCCCTGCACCTACCTTCCACAGCCCCCTGCCCCTGCGTTCTAATGTTACAGAAGTGCCTGAGTGGAGTAAACCTACTTAACTTCACCTCACAAACCTCCAACAGCTGGTGATTTAGAATATTGATAGCTTTCACAAACAGTTGATCATGTTTCTTTGCATATCCCATTTATCCACGCAACACCAGTATATAATCTCGTACCACTGGTTACCAGTGTCACTGTTTGACATTGTGCTTGTTTCATGTTCCCTTTCCCATCAAGCATGTGTAAAAGTGTTTGTGTGGCTGTGTTAAGGTGTTTCTGTGCATGTGTTCTTTACGTGCAGACGTATGTTTATAGGTGTGTTTGAGAGTGTATGCATGTGTCTGTGTCTGATATGTGCATGTAGATGTGTATATGGCTATGTTTGAGTGTATCATAATGTGTGTATACTGATATGTGCATGTGTATGTGTATATGCATGTCTTTGTATGTATCTGTTGGTATATGTACACTATGTGTGCCTGCATTTTTTCAGTGAATATTTGTAACTGGTCTGTGTACATGTGTTTGAGTGTGTTAAACAGTCTGTGTTGTTGTTTGTCTTTGTCTGTATTACTCTGTGTGTGTTCTTGTATAGTTTTTTGCTTACCAAGCAATATGTTGTGCATATATCGTATATGTTGGTAAATGTCTGTTTTTGTATGTTTGTGTAATTCTGGGGTATGTGTGTGTGTGTGTGTGTGTGTGTGTGTGTGTGTGTGTGTGTGTGTGTGTGTGCCTTTATGCAACATGTGTTAGAGCATAGGTTACTGCATACCTGTGCATGTATGCTGTACATATAGCAGTGTTTGTAGATGTTTTATGTGTTGTGTGTACACATGCTGTGTAGTGTAGATATATATATATATATATATATAGATGTGTTTTGTGTTGTGTAAACACATGCTGTGTAGATATATAGACGTATGTTTTATGTGTTGTGTGTACACATGCTGTGTAGATATATAGATGTGAGTTGTGTGAACACACGCTGTGTAGATATATAGATGTGAGTTGTGTGAACACACGCCGTGTGTTTCAGTGTTCAACCATTGGTTTCCAAACATTTCTGGTAGAGCAACATTACTGATCCACAGTACTAAAAAAGACTACATTTCAAATGTCTCCAAAATATGAAATCTACAAAACAATATTGAACAAAGATACAATTCTTTTGGCAGCTGACAATCATTTAATACACACATGTTTTATGTCAGATGTTTTATCCTGGTTATACATATTATTTCACATATCCAAGATGAAGGCACTGCTGCTAAACTCAACTGTGAACCTTCCATTATATACATTATCTCATATATCCCAGATGAAGGCACTGCATTGACAAAGATCACCAAGACTCACAGTTAAAGCCAGTAGCAACACTGGCTGAGTTGGAAGATTCATAGCTGAAGTCAGCCAAGTCAGAGTCTGGCACCATCAGTTGCTACGGTCTTGTCTAGAGGGAAAGTCTTGCCAAATATTGTGAACAAATTCATCACATCAACTAAATGTGTGGCTTCTCAGTGCCAACATGTACAACTGGGTTAAACACAGGGGATACACCTGTAATGAGTGTATCGTTGTAGACTTGGGTATATCCCAAGTGAAAATTGTATTTTGATTATTCATTGAAAATTATTTGAATTGATAATTATTTTGAATGATGCGAAAATAAACAATAAATACATGAGTTTTCAACGTTTTTCGGAAATGGGCAAAATGCACTTTTTGCACTGGGACAAGACCTTACCGCCCAGCGTCAATCCCATCACTTAGGTTAGCAGCAGTGGCTCCACCTGGTTGTCATCTTCCTCATACAAGTTCTCAGCCAGAACTCATACTACAGACTCTTACCTAGACGACAGCATGTCTACTTCATGTGCCTTACCAACTAATATTAACTATAACCTGTGTGAACAGACTACAGGTACATGTGTATTCACTAGTTCCACTTTAAACACTGTGTGAACAGACTACAGGTACGTGTGTATTCACTAGTTCCACTTTAAACACTATGTGAGACACATTTGATAAAAAGTAGAGAACATAAACACATTCGACAACACGGTGAGCTAACTAACTCACTGCATTCGACACAGTTGGATGACGGCTCACACGGCTACTGAAGGCAAATAATCACTAGACAAAGTGTGTGTGTGTGCTTACATACACACACGTGTGCACACTTTCATGCATACGCACATTTCCGTGCTGTGTAACATGTCTGTACACTTAATATACAGTACAGCCCTTTTCAACATGCATGCATATCAACTTGCCGAGACATACAGATACCTGCGACCACAATTGAGAAATGCCTGAGTTAACTGACACATGCAATTATGGGCATCACATCTGACCCAAACATTCAGAGAACCTTCAAAAACAAAAATGTCATCATCAACCCTGCAATGACACCAGTCTCTTCCCTACCCACAGCTAGTCCAGAGCATTCTACACTACACTACATATTCAAAAAAAGTAAGTCTGCTGACCATTTCTATTCCCATCTCGTATAAGCAGTGTGTGAATTGCCCAGGGCATGGCCTCAGCATATGTTCTGATGAAGACAGTAACTCCTGTTGTTACGTACACAGTGTCATTTCAAACTAATGATGCTCTCACACACATTATTTCACCAGTCACTACAACCATGTCATTGACATGCTCATCACATTGCCAATATCACATAAACAAAATGGCTAAAAATCACTACGCTAACTACACACTGTGTCATTATGCTGCAGATACACCACAGCACAAGGGTGCCTGCTTTATTGTATTTATTTCACATACAAAATAATTCTTCTCAAAATTACAAATAAATCTTATGGAGCTACATTCATGTTGGTCAGACCAAGAAGTATAACTTTGATCTGACCCCTTATGCGTGGCGGGTGTAACAAAAGTGTCTACAGTGGCGCCACTTACTGGAGTCTCCTGTGATGAGAATAATGTTTATGTACAAAATAAGTATTTTTTGTGTACATTTTGATTTATAAATGAAATATATATTTAAATAAATATATATAAAATCACATCACAATATATGTATAGTAAACTTATAGTAGATGCCTATGAAACTTCATGACTAAGTAGAAATGTTCAAGGTGTGGGCCTAAACTGCAAAAGTACAGATAATTGTTGGGGATGAGTTCCATATTAAGACACTAGCTCCTTACTGCCCCCTCAGGTGGGGACATCTGTAGATGTCTGGTCTGTGTACAGTGTCACAAACCATGGAGTGTTTGTCCACTGTGGGTTGTGTGTTGTCATGAATGATGTGTCAACATTTGAATGTGACATATCTACCAACTGACATGTGACATATTGTTAAGTCCAGGTGACAAGTTCATCGTATCGAGAGACACTTCAGTGACATTGAAATCACAACATCCATGAGATGCTGTGTCTTTTTACCACAGCAAAATAACCAAAGTCCTCTATGATGTCACTGGCACAAAAGAACCTATATGACATTAATACATGTTCCATCTTTCAAAGAACACAAGTCTTCTGTCTGTTCAGTGTGACAAACCAAGCCACGCGTGTGAGCCTTGCTTTGTCTTCCTCAAAGACATATAAATGACTGAATACAGAAATTGACAGCGTTTTCACGGCACGAGTGACGAGTTGATGATGATGGGAAGATGCTGGACAGTTGATGGAGTGCACTGGTGGGTCTGATGACTTGATGATGATGGGAAGATGCTGGACAGTTGATGGAGTGCACTGGTGGGTCTGATGACTTGATGATGATGGGAAGATGCTGGACAGTTGATGGAGTGCACTGGTGGGTCTGATGACTTGATGATGATGGGAAGATGCTGGACAGACGATGGAGTGCACTGGTGGGTCTGATGAGTTGACGATGGGAAGATGCTGGACAGACGATTGAGTGCACTGGTGGGTCTGATGAGTTGATGATGATGGGAAGATGCTGGACAGACGATGGAGTGCACTGGTGGGTCTGATGAGTGGATGATGATGGGAAGATGCTGGACAGTTGATGGAGTGCACTGGTGGGTCTGATGACTTGATGATGATGGGAAGATGCTGGACAGACGATGGAGTGCACTGGTGGGTCTGATGAGTTGACGATGGGAAGATGCTGGACAGACGATTGAGTGCACTGGTGGGTCTGATGAGTTGATGATGATGGGAAGATGCTGGACAGACGATGGAGTGCACTGGTGGGTCTGATGAGTGGATGATGGGAAGATGCTGGACAGACGATGGAGTGCACTGGTGGGTCTGTTGAGTTCATGATGATGGGAAGATGCTGGACAGACGATGGAGTGCACTGGTGGGTCTGATGAGTGGATGATGGGAAGATGCTGGACAGACGATGGAGTGCACTGGTGGGTCTGATGAGTGGATGATGGGAAGATGCTGGACAGACGATGGAGTGCACTGGTGGGTCTGATGAGTTGATGATGATGGGAAGATGCTGGACAGACGATGGAGTGCACTGGTGGGTCTGATGAGTGGATGATGGGAAGATGCTGGACAGACGATGGAGTGCACTGGTGGGTCTGATGAGTGGATGATGATGGGAAGATGCTGGACAGTTGATGGAGTGCACTGGTGGGTCTGATGACTTGATGATGATGGGAAGATGCTGGACAGACGATGGAGTGCACTGGTGGGTCTGATGAGTTGACGATGGGAAGATGCTGGACAGACGATTGAGTGCACTGGTGGGTCTGATGAGTTGATGATGATGGGAAGATGCTGGACAGACGATTGAGTGCACTGGTGGGTCTGTTGAGTTCATGATGATGGGAAGATGCTGGACAGACGATGGAGTGCACTGGTGGGTCTGATGAGTGGATGATGGGAAGATGCTGGACAGACGATGGAGTGCACTGGTGGGTCTGATGAGTTGATGATGATGGGAAGATGCTGGACAGACGATGGAGTGCACTGGTGGGTCTGATGAGTGGATGATGGGAAGATTCTGGACAGACGATGGAGTGCACTGGTGGGTCTGATGAGTTGATGATGATGGGAAGATGCTGGACAGACGATGGAGTGCACTGGCGGGTCTGACGAGTTGATGATGATGGGAAAATGCTGGACAGACGATGGAGTGCACTGGTAGGTCTGATGAGTTGATGATGATGGGAAGATGCTGGACAGACGATGGAGTGCACTGGTGGGTCTGATGAGTTGATGATGATGGGAAGATGCTGGACAGATGATGGAATGCACTGGTGGGTCTGATGAGTTGATGATGATGGGAAGATGCTGGACAGATGATGGAGTGCACTGGTGGGTCTGATGAGTTGATGATGATGGGAAGATGCTGGACAGACGATGGAGTGCACTGGTGGGTCTGATGAGTTGATGATGATGGGAAGATGCTGGACAGACGATGGAGTGCACTGGTGGGTCTGATGAGTGGATGATGGGAAGATGCTGGACAGACGATGGAGTGCACTGGTGGGTCTGATGAGTTGATGATGATGGGAAGATGCTGGACAGACGATGGAGTGCACTGGTGGGTCTGATGAGTGGATGATGGGAAGATGCTGGACAGGCGATGGAGTGCACTGGCGGGTCTGACGAGTTGATGATGATGGGAAAATGCTGGACAGACGATGGAGTGCACTGGTAGGTCTGATGAGTTGATGATGATGGGAAGATGCTGGACAGATGATGGAGTGCACTGGTGGGTCTGATGAGTTGATGATGATGGGAAGATGATGGAGTGCACTGGTGGGTCTGATGAGTTGATGATGGGAAGATGCTGGACAGACGATGGAGTGCACTGGTGGGTCTGATGAGTTGATGATGATGGGAAGATGCTGGACAGACGATGGAGTGCACTGGTAGGTCTGATGAGTTGATGATGATGGGAAGATGCTGGACAGAAGATGGAGTGCACTGGTGGGTCTGATGAGTTGATGATGATGGGAAGATGCTGGACAGACGATGGAGTGCACTGGTGGGTCTGATGAGTTGATGATGATGGGAAGATGCTGGACAGATGATGGAGTGCACTGGCAGGTCTGACGAGTTGATGATGATGGGAAGATGCTGGACAGACGATGGAGTGCACTGGCGGGTCTGACGAGTTGATGATGATGGGAAGATGCTGGACAGATGATGGAATGCACTGGCGGGTCTGACGAGTTGACACCGATGAGCAGATGGTACTGTGTAAAGTCTTGATGACAGTCGTGACATTTCTTTTGGAGACACTAGACAGACCTCAGGATTCTGAAAAACAGAAAAGCAAAACATTTGCAAGTATTAATTTTCTAAACACCTGTGGTCGTAATTCAGGAAAAGACAGCATGTTGGCTGGATGTAACGGTAGTTGTTTATACACACTACACTGTGTGAATAAACTTTTAGACAGTGCCAACAAATACAAGTTATATTTGTCATACACACTACACTGTGTGAATAAACATTCAGATATTGCCAATAAATACAAGTTACGTTTTTCATACACACTGAGTGTCACTACAGCGTAAAAACAGACAAGGCAAACTTCATTGAAGACCTAGCCAAAGAAGCAGAGGATGCATCAGCCGAAGGAAACATGAAACAACTGTATGATGTAACAAGAAAATTAGCAGGAAAGTACAAGAACACAGACAGACCCATCAAAGATAAGAATGGCAATGTACTTACCAGTGATGAAGACCAGTTGAAGAGATGGAGGGAACATTTTGAAGAACTGCTAAACCGGCCACCACCTCAGAACCCCTCCAGACATCGCACCAGCGGAAGACGTACTCCAGATAAACTGCGAAAGACCAAGTAAGGCAGAAATTGAAAAAGCCATTCAGCACAAGAAGAGAGGGAAAGCTTCCGGCCCAGACAAAATTCCTGCAGAGGCAATCAAGGCTGACATAGAGACCTCCACCGAGATACTGCATGACCTATTCGGGAAGATATGGGAACAAGAAGAAATACCAACGGAATGGAAAGAAGGGTACCTTGTGAAGCTCCCAAAGAAAGGCGATATGCAAGAATGTAAGAACTATAGAGGGATAATGCTCCTATCAGTACCCGGAAAGGTCCTCAACAGAATAATCTTGGACAGACTGAAGACAGGTGTAGATGCCAAGCTCAGAGACCACCAAGCTGGCTTCCGGAAAGACAGATCCTGCACCGACCAAATTGCAACACTGAGAATCATTGTCGAACAATCCATGGAATGGGACTCATCACTGTATATAAACTTCGTTGACTACGAGAAAGCATTTGATAGCCTTGACAGAGACACGCTGTGGAAACTCCTACAGCACTACGGCATACCTGAGAAATTTATATCTCTGATAAGAAGTAGTTATGAAGACATGGCATGCAGGGTCATTCATGCAGGACAACTAACGGACTCCTTCATGGTGAAGACAGGTGTGAGGCAAGGATGTCTTCTGTCACCGTTCCTATTCCTGCTCGCCATAGACTGGATCATGAAAAAGACTACAAAAAACAGAAGAAATGGGATCCAGTGGACACCATGGAGCCAATTGGAGGACCTGGACTTTGCGGATGACCTCGCTCTCCTCTCACACAGCCATAAACAGATGCAGGAAAAAACAGAGCAGCTAAACACAGTGTCAACACAGCTTGGACTCAACATCAACAGAAGCAAGACAAAGACTATGAAAGCCAACACAAAGAACAACAACCCCATTACATTGAACGGAGAGTCACTGGAAGAGACAGATGCATTCACATACCTGGGCAGTACAATAAACAAAACTGGAGGGACAGAAGAAGACGTCAAAGCAAGAATCCAGAAAGCAAGAGTGGCATTCATCATGTTGAGAAAAATTTGGAGAGCAAAACGAATCAAAATTAACACCAAGCTGAGATTGTTTAACTCAAATGTGAAGGCAGTTTTGCTCTACAGAGCGGAGACATGGCGAACCACACAGAAGACACTAAAGAAAATACAGACCTTCATCAACAAATGCCTGCGCAGAATACTACACTTGAAGTGGACAGACAAGGTACCGAACACCACACTCTGGAAAACAACCAAGCAACTACCCATAGAAAATGAAATAAAGAAGAGAAAATGGAGGTGGATAGGACATACACTAAGGAAACCACCAGAATCAATCACCCGTCAAGCCATCACATGGAACCCCCCAGGGAAGAGAAGAAGAGGTAGGCCACGAAACACCTGGCAGAGAGACACAGAAAAAGATACAAAAGAGATGGGGTACACCTGGAAAGAAATGGAGAAGATGGCCACAGACAGAAAACAGTGGCGTTCCTTAGTCGATGGCCTATGCTCCGAGCGAGCGAAAAGGCAAAAGTAAGTAAAAGAGTGTCACTACACTGTGTGAATAACATTCAGATACTGACAATAAATACATGTTATATTTGTCATACCCACTACACTGTGTGAATAAACATTCAGATTCTGCCAATAAATACAAGTTATATTTGTTATACACACTACACTGTGTGAATAAACTTTCAGATTCTGCCAATAAATACAAGTTATGTTGATCATGCACACTACACTGTGTGAATAAACATTCAGATACTGCCAATAATTACAAGTTATATTTGTCGTACACACTACACTGTGTGAATAAACATTCAGATACTGCCAATAAATACAAGTTATATTTGTCGTACACACTACACTGTGTGAATAAACATTCAGATACAGCCAATAATTACAAGTTACATTGGTCATACACACTACACTGTGTGAATAAACATTCATATACAGCCAATAATTACAAGTTATATTTGTCGTACACACTACACTGTGTGAATAAACATTCAGATACAGCCAATAATTACAAGTTATATTTGTCGTACACACTACACTGTGTGAATAAACATTCAGATACTGCCAATAAATACAAGTTATATTTGTCGTACACACTACACTGTGTGAATAAACATTCAGATACAGCCAATAATTACAAGTTATATTTGTCGTACACACTACACTGTGTGAATAAACATTCAGATACAGCCAATAATTACAAGTTATATTTGTCGTACACACTACATTGTGTGAATAAACATTCAGATACTGCCAACAAATACAAGTTATATTTGTTTACATGCCATGTACCCTCCTGCCAGTGTTGTAAACTAATCATGCCAATGTAATATTTTATTTTATATTGATACAACTTAAATATGTGCAGTTAGTCACGCTGAGCTTCGAATGACATTTGAGAAAAAAATAGAGTTTAGTTACTAAATTTAAATGGTATTTTTACATGCTTAACGTCAATATGCAGATATTCATTTTCTTCACAGATTAACGTTACTGAACCGCTGTGTTTTGAAACACAGTGTGAACTTTTGGATAACATTTGGTCTTGAATGTAACCAGTAATTACCAAATTACCATTTAGTTTGTTATAGTATTATGACATTTCTTTTATGTGAATCATATCAAACAGTATTAATAATTTTAATGAGCACAAGATTTAAATCGTGGCGTGGGATTAACCTGGATTCAGGCTGTCAGCCCCGAAGCGTGTTTCTGCTGCAATTGTGATTTACCATGGTGGCATTCTTCAATTTAAGTCCACTACATCCATATTATACTATAAAGAGAGAGGTTGGTGAACTATATTTCCTAATGTTGCACTATCTTGACGTGTCTCCTGGACTTTGTGTCCTGTGAGTAGCAGTCTAGAGTTTAGTTGATGCGTCTCCTGGACTTTGTGTCCTGTGAGTAGCAGTCTAGAGTTTAGTTGATGTGTCTCCTGGACTTTGCGTCCTGTGAGTAGCAGTCTTGAGTTTAGTTGATGTGTCTCCTGGACTTTGAGTCCTGTGAGTAGCAGTCTTGGGTTTAATTGATGTGTCTCCTGGACTTTGTGTCCTGTGAGTAGCAGTCTTGGGTTTAGTTGATGTGTCTCCTGAACTTTGTGTCCTGTGAGTAGCAGTCTTGGGTTTAGTTGATGTGTCTCCTGAACTTTGTGTCCTGTGAGTAGCAGTCTTGGGTTTAGTTGATATGTCTCCTGAACTTTGTGTCCTGTGAGTAGCAGTCTAGAGTTTAGTTGATGTGTCTCCTGAACTTTGTGTCCTGTGAGTAGCAGTCTTGGGTTTAGTTGATGTGTCTCCTGAACTTTGTGTCCTGTGAGTAGCAGTCTAGAGTTTAGTTGATGTGTCTCCTGAACTTTGTGTCCTGTGAGTAGCAGTCTTGGGTTTAGTTGATGTGTCTCCTGAACTTTGTGTCCTGTGAGTAGCAGTCTAGAGTTTAGTTGATGTGTCTCCTGAACTTTGTGTCCTGTGAGTAGCAGTCTTGGGTTTAGTTGATGTGTCTCCTGAACTTTGTGTCCTGTGAGTAGCAGTCTAGAGTTTAGTTGATGTGTCTCCTGAACTTTGTGTCCTGTGAGTAGCAGTCTTGGGTTTAGTTGATGTGTCTCCTGAACTTTGTGTCCTGTGAGTAGCAGTCTAGAGTTTAGTTGATGTGTCTCCTGAACTTTGTGTCCTGTGAGTAGCAGTCTTGGGTTTAGTTGATGTGTCTCCTGAACTTTGTGTCCTGTGAGTAGCAGTCTTGGGTTTAGTTGATGTGTCTCCTGAACGTTGTGTCCTGTGAGTAGCAGTCTAGAGTTTAGTTGATGTGTCTCCTGAACTTTGTGTCCTGTTAGTAGCAGTCTTGGGTTTAGTTGATGTGTCTCCTGAACTTTGTGTCCTGTGAGTAGCAGTCTTGGGTTTAGTTGATGTGTCTCCTGAACTTTGTGTCCTGTGAGTAGCAGTCTTGGGTTTAGTTGATGTGTCTCCTGAACTTTGTGTCCTGTGAGTAGCAGTCTAGAGTTTAGTTGATGTGTCTCCTGAACTTTGTGTCCTGTGAGTAGCAGTCTTGGGTTTAGTTGATGTGTCTCCTGAACTTTGTGTCCTGTGAGTAGCAGTCTTGGGTTTAGTTGATGTGTCTCCTGAACTTTGTGTCCTGTGAGTAGCAGTCTAGAGTTTAGTTGATGTGTCTCCTGAACTTTGTGTCCTGTGAGTAGCAGTCTTGGGTTTAGTTGATGTGTCTCCTGAACTTTGTGTCCTGTGAGTAGCAGTCTTGGGTTTAGTTGATGTGTCTCCTGAACTTTGTGTCCTGTGAGTAGCAGTCTTGGGTTTAGTTGATGTGTCTCCTGAACTTTGTGTCCTGTGAGTAGCAGTCTAGAGTTTAGTTGATGTGTCTCCTGAACTTTGTGTCCTGTGAGTAGCAGTCTTGGGTTTAGTTGATGTGTCTCCTGAACTTTGTGTCCTGTGAGTAGCAGTCTAGAGTTTAGTTGGTGTGTCTCCTGAACTTTGTGTCCTGTGAGTAGCAGTCTTGGGTTTAGTTGATGTGTCTCCTGAACTTTGTGTCCTGTGAGTAGCAGTCTAGAGTTTAGTTGATGTGTCTCCTGAACTTTGTGTCCTGTGAGTAGCAGTCTTGGGTTTAGTTGATGTGTCTCCTGAACTTTGTGTCCTGTGAGTAGCAGTCTTGAGTTTAGTTGATGTGTCTCCTGAACTTTGTGTCCTGTGAGTAGCAGTCTAGAGTTTAGTTGATGTGTCTCCTGAACTTTGTGTCCTGTGAGTAGCAGTCTTGGGTTTAGTTGATGTGTCTCCTGAACTTTGTGTCCTGTGAGTAGCAGTCTAGAGTTTAGTTGATGTGTCTCCTGAACTTTGTGTCCTGTGAGTAGCAGTCTTGGGTTTAGTTGATGTGTCTCCTGAACTTTGTGTCCTGTGAGTAGCAGTCTAGAGTTTAGTTGATGTGTCTCCTGAACTTTGTGTCCTGTGAGTAGCAGTCTTGGGTTTAGTTGATGTGTCTCCTGAACTTTGTGTCCTGTGAGTAGCAGTCTAGAGTTTAGTTGATGTGTCTCCTGAACTTTGTGTCCTGTGAGTAGCAGTCTTGGGTTTAGTTGATGTGTCTCCTGAACTTTGTGTCCTGTGAGTAGCAGTCTAGAGTTTAGTTGATGTGTCTCCTGAACTTTGTGTCCTGTGAGTAGCAGTCTAGAGTTTAGTTGATGTGTCTCCTGAACTTTGTGTCCTGTGAGTAGCAGTCTAGAGTTTAGTTGATGTGTCTCCTGAACTTTGTGTCCTGTGAGTAGCAGTCTAGAGTTTAGTTGATGTGTCTCCTGAACTTTGTGTCCTGTGAGTAGCAGTCTAGAGTTTAGTTGATGTGTCTCCTGAACTTTGTGTCCTGTGAGTAGCAGTCTAGAGTTTAGTTGATGTGTCTCCTGAACTTTGTGTCCTGTGAGTAGCAGTCTAGAGTTTAGTTGATGTGTCTCCTGAACTTTGTGTCCTGTGAGTAGCAGTCTAGAGTTTAGTTGATGTGTCTCCTGAACTTTGTGTCCTGTGAGTAGCAGTCTAGAGTTTAGTTGATGTGTCTCCTGAACTTTGTGTCCTGTGAGTAGCAGTCTAGAGTTTAGTTGATGTGTCTCCTGAACTTTGTGTCCTGTGAGTAGCAGTCTAGAGTTTAGTTGATGTGTCTCCTGAACTTTGTGTCCTGTGAGTAGCAGTCTAGAGTTTAGTTGATGTGTCTCCTGAACTTTGTGTCCTGTGAGTAGCAGTCTAGAGTTTAGTTGATGTGTCTCCTGAACTTTGTGTCCTGTGAGTAGCAGTCTAGAGTTTAGTTGATGTGTCTCCTGGACTTTGTGTCCTGTGAGTAGCAGTCTTGGGTTTAGTTGATGTGTCTCCTGAACTTTGTGTCCTGTGAGTAGCAGTCTAGAGTTTAGTTGATGTGTCTCCTGAACTTTGTGTCCTGTGAGTAGCAGTCTTGGGTTTAGTTGATGTGTCTCCTGGACTTTGTGTCCTGTGAGTAGCAGTCTAGAGTTTAGTTGATGTGTCTCCTGGACTTTGTGTCCTGTGAGTAGCAGTCTTGGGTTTAGTTGATGTGTCTCCTGAACTTTGTGTCCTGTGAGTAGCAGTCTAGAGTTTAGTTGATGTGTCTCCTGAACTTTGTGTCCTGTGAGTAGCAGTCTTGGGTTTAGTTGATGTGTCTCCTGAACTTTGTGTCCTGTGAGTAGCAGTCTAGAGTTTAGTTGATGTGTCTCCTGAACTTTGTGTCCTGTGAGTAGCAGTCTTGGGTTTAGTTGATGTGTCTCCTGAACTTTGTGTCCTGTGAGTAGCAGTCTAGAGTTTAGTTGATGTGTCTCCTGAACTTTGTGTCCTGTGAGTAGCAGTCTTGGGTTTAGTTGATGTGTCTCCTGAACTTTGTGTCCTGTGAGTAGCAGTCTAGAGTTTAGTTGATGTGTCTCCTGAACTTTGTGTCCTGTGAGTAGCAGTCTTGGGTTTAGTTGATGTGTCTCCTGAACTTTGTGTCCTGTGAGTAGCAGTCTAGAGTTTAGTTGATGTGTCTCCTGAACTTTGTGTCCTGTGAGTAGCAGTCTTGGGTTTAGTTGATGTGTCTCCTGAACTTTGTGTCCTGTGAGTAGCAGTCTAGAGTTTAGTTGATGTGTCTCCTGAACTTTGTGTCCTGTGAGTAGCAGTCTAGAGTTTAGTTGATGTGTCTCCTGAACTTTGTGTCCTGTGAGTAGCAGTCTAGAGTTTAGTTGATGTGTCTCCTGAACTTTGTGTCCTGTGAGTAGCAGTCTAGAGTTTAGTTGATGTGTCTCCTGAACTTTGTGTCCTGTGAGTAGCAGTCTAGAGTTTAGTTGATGTGTCTCCTGAACTTTGTGTCCTGTGAGTAGCAGTCTAGAGTTTAGTTGATGTGTCTCCTGAACTTTGTGTCCTGTGAGTAGCAGTCTAGAGTTTAGTTGATGTGTCTCCTGAACTTTGTGTCCTGTGAGTAGCAGTCTAGAGTTTAGTTGATGTGTCTCCTGAACTTTGTGTCCTGTGAGTAGCAGTCTAGAGTTTAGTTGATGTGTCTCCTGAACTTTGTGTCCTGTGAGTAGCAGTCTAGAGTTTAGTTGATGTGTCTCCTGAACTTTGTGTCCTGTGAGTAGCAGTCTAGAGTTTAGTTGATGTGTCTCCTGAACTTTGTGTCCTGTGAGTAGCAGTCTAGAGTTTAGTTGATGTGTCTCCTGAACTTTGTGTCCTGTGAGTAGCAGTCTAGAGTTTAGTTGATGTGTCTCCTGAACTTTGTGTCCTGTGAGTAGCAGTCTAGAGTTTAGTTGATGTGTCTCCTGGACTTTGTGTCCTGTGAGTAGCAGTCTTGGGTTTAGTTGATGTGTCTCCTGAACTTTGTGTCCTGTGAGTAGCAGTCTAGAGTTTAGTTGATGTGTCTCCTGAACTTTGTGTCCTGTGAGTAGCAGTCTTGGGTTTAGTTGATGTGTCTCCTGGACTTTGTGTCCTGTGAGTAGCAGTCTAGAGTTTAGTTGATGTGTCTCCTGGACTTTGTGTCCTGTGAGTAGCAGTCTTGGGTTTAGTTGATGTGTCTCCTGAACTTTGTGTCCTGTGAGTAGCAGTCTAGAGTTTAGTTGATGTGTCTCCTGAACTTTGTGTCCTGTGAGTAGCAGTCTTGGGTTTAGTTGATGTGTTTTAGTTTGTCTTAAATCTTAATGCTCTGTAGTAATATTGTCATACAGATGATGGATAATATAATTTGTTCAGATCATGTGTGGAATATAAGTTCCCCGACAACCCATTAATCTAAGAGGACCAACCTTAAGGTTCAAATTTAACGTACCAGCTCAGTAGAGTAATGTTAAGAGTTAACTTTGACAATTTGTTTATTTGATAATGGTGTGGACAATGTGTTCAACAATGTGTTCACCAATGTGTTCACAGTCAGTCGCTAGATGGTGACACTTATAATAGAATTACATTTTTCAATTCAATTCAATATCTTTATTTCAGACTGTCATACAGATGTCCACATCAACATTAACAAATACAAGTAACTAAAAAATATAAAAGAATTGCACATGGTAAATAGAAAAAGTATTGTGATGTTTGCTTCACCATTTGTCGATAGATGGTGACATCATTTGTAGCCAGGTGACAGTTTAAAACTGAAATATTTTGACTGAAACTGTATTATTGGTTTTGTAATCCACTGATATTTGTATCTACTGTATTGTTGATGGGTTTTGTAATCCACTGTTATTTGTATCTACTGTATTGTTGATGGGTTTTGTAATCCACTGTTATTTGTATCTACTGTATTGTTGATGGGTTTTGTAATCCACTGTTGTTTGTATCTACTGTATTGTTGATGGGTTTTGTAATCCACTGTTATTTGTATCTACTGTATTGTTGATGGGCTTTGTAATCCACTGTTATTTGTATCTACTGTATTGTTTGTGGGTTTTGTAATCCACTGTTATTTGTATCTACTGTATTGTTGATGGGCTTTGTAATCCACTGTTATTTGTATCTACTGTATTGTTGATGGGCTTTGTAATCCACTGTTATTTGTATCTACTGTATTGTTGATGGGCTTTGTAATCCACTGTTATTTGTATCTACTGTATTGTTGATGGGCTTTGTAATCCACTGTTATTTGTATCTACTGTATTGTTGATGGGCTTTGTAATCCACTGTTATTTGTATCTACTGTATTGTTGATGGGCTTTGTAATCCACTGCTATTTGTATCTTATTCTTTGATTATTCATTCGAATATGAATTGTCCTGAAGTTGGTCAATAATCCACAGCATTGAGACTGGTGGATATAGATATTGTTTACAGCCAGAGTCAGGTATCTAAATCGTGTATGTTGTATCTAGTTTCTCAACTAATACTTGACATTCTGCAGGTTCTGACTCAGCTGACAGATCAGGGCCATATTGTTTAGTACCTGTTGTTGTTTGGGATTAGTTATTTAGGGTTAGTTATTGTTTGATGTAAAGCAAAGGCGTGGAGTCACTGTTGTTACTGGTGTGAATTTATAATCGTTCTTATGTTTGTTATTAAATTGTGTTACTCCTAAATTCTTTTGTCTTTTTTCTGATGTTTAAAAGAAATAACTTTGTTTATAGTACATATAGTACAACTATAAAGTAATTATTATTGCTGTTAAATGCTGTGGCCAAATTTGTAGAAGTGACAAATTTATGTACGATACAACAGGTTAAATTACAAGCAGTGTTTGCTCCCTGTCTGTGTAGCTTAATTGAAAAACAAATCCTATAATTATTAAAATAACAAATAATAACAATAAATTTGTTTTGAGACTTTGAGGAAACCCCGGGCCTATTTCTGGACAACTAGCAACATTGTATCAAGTGACCAGTGACAGGATGAATTAACTGGACCAGAAGACAGTCACTTTCACATGAAAGTCGCCTAGTAGGAGTTTATTTGTATCATAATTATATAGTTAGCTACTCTGATTAACTTACTTATAGAAACCCTAGAATTATTTTAATAATAATAATTTTGCTTTTATTTTTATAAAAGCAAAATGTAATATTTGTAGTAATATTTCACCTATCTATGAATAGAAACTATGAGCACATTTTGAGATGGTCCCTCAGTGGATGTATTTGTTACCAACTGGCAACATTGTATCTATCACATGACCAGTGACAGGGTCAATTAATGTGGATCACAAGACTGATATTAACACGAAAGTGGCAGTTTGTTTTATCACAGACATAGTTATTAAATGAACTTCTATGATAACTTGTTAAATAGAAAACCATATAATTATAAAAATAACAATTAATTAGCTCTTTTATGATTTTGGAGTAATTTTCATCTATTTATGGGTGGAAACTACAGGCTAACTTTGAGATGGGCCCTCGGTGGGTTTAGTTGCAGACAACTGGCAACATTGTATCAAGTGACCAGTGACTGGGTCAGTTGATGTGGACCAGCAGACTGTCACATTTATATCAAACTGACATTTTGTTTTTATCATAATTATAATAAATTGTGAGGTGGTTAGTATACAGCCCTTGTCTGGGGTTATGGTACTTGCCCTGTGACACTGCTGGCAGGGGTCACTATGGCCGTGTCATCAGAGAGGGTTGTCACAAGGATGGAGTGTTGTGACAAAAGGTAGGTGTGTGACTCAGATGTTTACCTGACACTGTGGAGACAGTCACTGCCGACTGTCTCGTTCAGACAGGACCTTGTGTAGCTTGCCTTGATACTCGTCTATCCAGTCTTGTGTTTGCTTTACATCTGCGACCCACAATATGTCCCTCTCCTTCAGGGGTCGCCTGCGGAGTCGGGACAGGGCGGTCTGACACATGTCCACCCAGTGTTGCAAGTACATGACATAATCACCTGACCAGTACTCTTGCCCCAGCGGTCTCTGTGTGTCCAACCTACAACGAGACAAGACAAGTTCTACATCATCTGTCATCTGTCTCTACTTGTGTCAACCTACACATTCACACACGGTGACAGTGTCAACTAACTGTGCTGTACTCACATTAATAAAATTACTGGAGGGGTGGGCTGAGCCGCCCGTCGCACCTGGTCTATCCCTGTCTCCGTCAGGTAGTTGCCCAAAAGACTGCAACCAAGATGTGACTGTCACCCACCAGGTCTACACACCCCACTAGACACTTCACCCTCGCAAGAGGCTGATTTGTTCCTTTCAGACAAAACAGTTGGATCATCTCAGTTAGTGATGGTTTCCAGCAGTGGAAAGTTACTTGTGAAACTGTGTCAAGTAAGTAATCAAAGATCACTGATTCTAAATTTTAAAATATTATATTAGTTTTAATATTAAAAAATAAACTCTGTACACAATTAGAACATGTGACGATGACAACAGTCACCAACTCACAGGTAGATTTGGTGACACTGGACGTGGCGACAGCTTGACAGGTTTTCCAGAAAGAAATTTCCTGAAGACTTCAGTAGAAGTAAAATATAAAAAAAGTTTTCATTTTGTATCAAGTGACATTTTATGACAGTAACATACTGAGGGGGGGACTGTCACTGGTGGGTGGACACAACAGACTGGGTCATAAGACAGAGGGGGACTGTCACTGGTGGGTGGACACAACAGACTGAGTCATAAGACAGAGGGGGACTGTCACTGGTGGGTGGACACAACAGACTGGGTCATAAGACAGAGGGGGACTGTCACTGGTGGGTGGACACAACAGACTGGGTCATAAGACAGAGGGGGACTGTCACTGGTGGGTGGACACAACAGACTGAGTCATAAGACAGAGGGGGACTGTCACTGGTGGGTGGACACAACAGACTGGGTCATAAGACAGAGGGGGACTGTCACTGGTGGGTGGACACAACAGACTGGGTCATAAGACAGAGGGGGACTGTCACTGGTGGGTGGACACAACAGACTGAGTCATAAGACAGAGGGGGACTGTCACTGGTGGGTGGACACAACAGACTGGGTCATAAGACAGAGGGGGACTGTCACTGGTGGGTGGACACAACAGACTGGGTCATAAGACAGAGGGGGACTGTCACTGGTGGGTGGACACAACAGACTGAGTCATAAGACAGAGGGGGACTGTCACTGGTGGGTGGACACAACAGACTGGGTCATAAGACAGAGGGGGACTGTCACTGGTGGGTGGACACAACAGACTGGGTCATAAGACAGAGGGGGACTGTCACTGGTGGGTGGACACAACAGACTGGGTCATAAGACAGAGGGGGACTGTCACTGGTGGGTGGACACAACATTAGTAAACTGGTTGAGTTTAACCCTTTGACCCCTGGCCATCTCCACTAAAATATAACCAATACCCTGCGCCCCTGACAGAAAATAGCTCATATACTGCAATGGTTATATGAAGCAGAAACAGTGGTCTATATCTTGTAATAATGCTGTATTTGAACATTCAGAATACAGATGATGAACAAACTGTAAACTATTCCTATCATCACCATCTTAATTGTTCATTAAATAAATGCAGTAAATCCAAATAGCCAAAACACGATCAGGATCCCTGACATCACATAATCCCGTTATACAGGTAACACAGTCCTTTCCCAATCCTTGCAGGTAATTCTTGTAACACGATTGTTCTCCATCTGAAGCAAATATGCTACAAATGTTCTAGTTTCATTGTGACCAAATGGCTTGAAAGACTTAGCAAGCTATCCATTTGGGTTGTTTTACTTTTCACGGCAGACATGGTATATTTGGTGAGGAAATCTGGGCAGTGGGTCTCAACACTAGGGACTGTGTATCCCTCGTGAATCAGAGTATATATATATATATACATATATATATATATATCACGTTAATGTCAGTCCTGTCTCAATTTGGGACATGAAAGAACCACTGAGGACGCCAAGCACCTGGCATTGACCACCCTCAGTGTCAGCACAGAAAGGACAGCTTGGACCCTTTGTGTAAATGTTCTATAAAAAGACTGACTAGTTCAATGAAACCTTGTAAAATCATAACATTGTAACCACAATGTAGAAAGACCTGTCAGTTAATGGAACCCTACCGAGTGCTGGAAACAACTAGAACATGTTTCTACAAACAAATTGTCCTGCCATATGAAAGCTCCTTCTGTCGAAGTGTATCAGTTAAAAACGAATGCTGATTGCTTAGCTCTACAGGACGTAGAAAAAGGATCTGTTTTATGTTTTAAAATGTTATGTGCGTAAAGCCCAGAATACCTGGCTTATGGGACATGGATGAAATGGTACCAGCCTGACAATTGGGCTAACAGCGTCAAAGTGTTAATGTGACACCAGACATTATTATAAGTTCAGTGTTATCAACATACTTGATCACCTCCAGTGATGTCAGGTGGATGATTGCATCACATAATGCACTGGACACCTCTGGGCCATGAAGGTTCAAGTTGGCATTGATGCTAAAACATGTGACATCTACAATTACTGCCACACAAAGATAAACATTTAACTATAAACAATACATTGACATTAGCCACCTAGTCTGGCATAAAGTAACTTTCAGACAAAAAGCTGTCTTGTAAGTTGTAGTTGTCGAACACTGATGACTGTGACCTTGTGGCGGAATGTCCACACCTCTCTCTAGTATGACGTCTTTTAAGTAGGTTTTATGTATGACCTACCATGTTGTCAGTATTGTCATTTATAATGTGGGCCTCTTGTAGAATGTATAGGCCAAGTAAATGAGGAAATGTTTAAGACCTGGACTGGCTCACATTCGTTTGTAAATACTTGCATTTAATGACTTGTCCAATAATATGATGAGTTAATAGGTAACTGTCAGAGGGTTGTTCTTGCCATATCCTTCCATATCTGTTGACCTGGTGCACTGCATAAACTCTCAACTATTCACAGAGCAGTGAAGTCACTGCTCTGTGAATTAGGAAAATAGTTGCTAGTATTTGCATACCAGGTAGGAAAGGGTGTCTATTGAATAATTAGAACAGAATGCATGGGTTTTATTAGCTGCTTACTGAAGACAGTGGGCGTGTGTTCAAAGCTTTTCTAAATAATATACTGTCCTAACAATGTCGAGGTGAGAGACGTGGTCTAGTGGTTAACATTTCCGTCTGTCATGCCGTAGGCCCAGTCAGTGTCATGGTCCCAGAATCAGCACATCCCAGATTCGGCATGAAGCTGCCAACTCTGGGACTACCGAATCTGGGACTACCAAATCTGGGTAGCGTGCCAGGATTCTCTGTAACTGTTACCAACCTAGAGTTTCTGTTAGCACCTACCAGTATGATTACTATTTGCAAATTATTAATAAAAATGCATGCATGGTATGCATTTTGAGGAAACTCAGCTCGGGAGCGACATATGTCACCAATGCTATGTCAGAGACAGAGTAAATAATAACATGATTGTGTTTGCGCACACATGACTACTATTTCTTGGCTACATTGACGCGTAATATAAATTACTACAGCCATTGATTTAGTTTTAGTTTCTCTAATTCAGTTCTATATGTTTATAACAATTATTTAGCTATACACATCCACATGTTTTAAAGTACTTGTATTTTTATGATATTTATTTCTTATAAGTTTTGTCTGCTATTGTCGACACTACCGAACATAATACAAAATATATTTACTTTGGATATTATAGTAAAGTTTATTATTACTGTAACAACATGCAAAGCCAAGCCTAAGATGCAGACTGCAAGTAGCAGCAACTTCCCAGGTCGTTGAACAGTGACGCCTCAATATTATTAGGACGGTATAGTATTTAGAAAAACTTCTTTGAACACGCGACAACTGTATTCAAGACATTGCAAGACAGTGTCGACAGCTCTATGCTCAGGGCAATATGATTCTGCGTAAATTTCATATATGTACTCCAGATGTGAAATTGACTCTATTTCGCACTTATTGTACCCCAATGTACACATCACAGCTATGGTGGAGCTATAGAAAAGCCACAATCAACAAACTGTATACCTCATATCACAATATTTTGAAGATGTTTCTTGGGTTATCTAAATTTGAAAGCACAAGTATGTTATGTACCTATGTAAATGTCCAATGCTGTCAGTCTGTTATAAGGAGCTTGGTGTACCGCTTTTTGCTTCGTTTGGACAGCTCTGACAATGTCCTTGTACAGTCCATTCTCAGGTCTAGTCTGAACTTTGTCTCTAGAATCAGAGTACACTGGATGAATATGCTTTACACAACCAACTTTGTTTAGCGATCTGGGCTGAGAGCCCTGTGCTACTGTCTGTTGCTGGTGCTATGGACCACAGTATTACTTGTATATGCTTATTTCATGTATACTGAAGAGTCTGGAATAAAGTTATTATATTGTATTGTATTCAGTATGCAGTTAATGAAACCTATGCACTGAGTTCTAATTATCCACTAAACACCCTTCCTACCTGCTCTGCGAATACTACAACTCTTTCCCTAATTCACAGAACAGTGACGACTTAATGCTCTGCGAATAGTCTTGTCCTTGCATAAAACTTGTTTTCAACATGCCAAGTTGGTGTCACACAGAAATGTGTGCCTCTTGAAATATTATAAACTGTTTGCAAATATACCAACTGTACATGTCACATTTCACAACTCTTACCTTAGTTCAGTCAAACTGGTCAAATGACGCAGAGAATGTAATAAATTAACAGCTTCTGCCGCAGCGAGTTGGCAACGTGCTAACCTGGAACACAAATAATGATGTATTAATCATCTACACATATAAACAGAAATGTTTGCTAAACACTCTTCACTAAATAATTCAATACATATGCCAATTCTACACGACTAAAACAGTATAGCACATCATAAATCAGACTAAGAACCTTCGTATGAAGGAATTTAACTCTGTATAGGTCAGAGTTATGTAATTATTAATTACAAACAGTGCACTCCTTCGTAACTATATAATATGAACTCTTCGTGAAACCTACAGCACCTAACTGTAATAAGGTGGGACCATCGAACTCTGCATCAAATATAAAGAAAAACTAATAAACATAACATCTAACAATGTCAATGCTCAATTCCAGTGTTAAACACGAATCCGACTACGGCATGAACAGCAAGCCGCTGTAACTGCCTAAATTGTCTGTGTTACCTATACCTACTTGAATTGGGGCCTTTCCAAAACATTTGATACAACCATCTTTTCTATTTTCATTGCTAAATGTGATCTCATACATATTTTGAAATGGTACGTATTATTTCTCAGTGTTGTATGTCTTGATATTATTTATAGGACATAACTTTTAGTCTGGATACAGCTGAAAAGCCTCAAGGACCTTTCATCTGGATATGGACAAACAGTCCATGATCGCCTATATATATCGGCTAATAGTTTTAAAATCCCAAACACATGACCATCTGCCAACTGCTTTCACCTCAATTTTATGAATTTCAATTAAACCTTGTGAAATCGGCAAGTTGCACGATACTTGTGCTATCGTGTGAAACTGGCAAGAAAATGTGTCCGGACAAATAGTCTATGCTGCAACCTATGCTATTTATCCATATCTGACTAAATAATCCACCAGACTGTTCGAACATTGGTAAACATGCACTAAGCCACTTCATACAACACATCACAATTATCAGAATATAATTAATATGCAAAATAACTCCATGTCCAGTCCCAAGCCCATGTGAGACAGGGCAGATGGCAGCAGAAATGAAGAACTAGAACTTTGCACTGCTGGGACAAGATGGACATAATATGGACAGAGAAGACCATCTACAGGAGATATGCTACACTTCTTAGGACACAAGAAGACACAACCACTCACAGAAGTAACATTTATGCTTTCGACATCAGTAAAGAGGGTGGGAAATGTACTTTCAGAATAAAGAAAATTAACATGAACGTTATTCAGTGATATGCACTGGTGGATGAGTACTGAAGACACAAAACACCAGTTCTACACTAGAACACAAAACACCTGGGACAAATTCTGAGAAAAGGATGTTAACAACGTCATGTGAGATTTCAATGTGAACACTGGACAGGACAACACCACATATGAAGAAGTGACAGGTCACCTGGACTTGGAGACATGAACAAGAATGGACAGATATTTGTGGACACATGTGATCTTAAACAAGATGGTGTCTAGTGATCAACAGTTTCAATTTTTATGGTTTATATAAACATAAATTAAAAAAATAATTTGCTTATGCATGTTTAATTCGATAAATAGACTTATTACCTAAGAATTTCAAATGAAAATGATGACGCTTATATTATGTAAAAAAATCACCTAGCAATATGTAAGAACAGTATATATACATGTGTACTCTCTCTCTCTCAAATAAAAGATACACACAGACACACACTGCATATAATATGACACATGTATGCTTACTTCAATGAGGTTATGTGAGTCTCTGGTAGTACATATGCCAGCGCATGTAGTTCAGTTGGGCTGATGTGGTAGTGGGATAGATCCAGTTCACTGCTGTCTTCCAGTATGTAGTCTGACATCTTTTGCCAAAGCTGAACTTGCCGAGATTCATAAATGATCATCATTAGCCAGAGTGTGCTAGACTTGTGCACCATTGATCGGTCGTAGTCATCTTTTATCTTGGCTTCATTTCTTTTTTCCCGCTTTACAATCAATGTGATGAGCTTATCCAGATTTACCGTCCTTGGCTTTAATCCCAAATCCTTGAGGAAGCCATGTGTCCTGTTGTTCCCTGCCAGTCCCGCCAGAAACATAAGCATGAGGTCGAGCTGTCTACCGGAAGCAGTCCTAATCATGATGGGTAGTTGACTGTTGTTGTTTAGTATTCCTACTGCTGCCATGAATTCTTGTAAAGTTAAATGATTGTAATAATAGACATTGGTAGCAGCTGGTATGAAGTCAACAACGCCTTGTTCTCTGGTGTTAGTCATAAGACCACATTTCATAATAACATCCTCCAAATGGAAGTTTTGAACTTCTTTCACTGAGAACATAATATTAACAGGAACTTGAGCCATTCCATGTTTGGCCAACTTGGCATGACTAAGGAAGTCGTCTTTGTGTTCTACAAACATTGGTTTGTTGTCATATGAATCCTTATCCTTTGTATAATGATTAGCGAGCATGTTTCTAACAGCAGCAATGTACAATTCGGTAAATGTTTCAGGTAGCTGTCGAGTGCTGTTGTTTTGTATCCGTTCCTTCATAATACGACACACCAAGTTCAAATGCACCGGGACGTAACAAAGACTCTGAATATTGACATTGTGGTCAATGTAGTCTTCTAACGATTTCTGTAAGGCATGGTTATCACCACTAAATTCCACGATGTAGTCAGACATGGTTTCTCGAGTAAATCCATATATCACAGCTTCCTTGTCATAAATGTAAGAGTTTGTGACATCCCCTGGGCGAGATGTCACAAGAACTCTTACAGATGGTAAGTTTGATCTGCTGATAATGGAGGCTACTAATGTGGGCACATCAACCTGTTTGTCGTAATCGTATTTCTCTTGTGTCTTCATTCTTTCCATTCTAATCTCGTCCCAACCATCAAAAATTAAGAGGGTCCGGTTTGGTTCTGCAAACAGTTGTTTGAAAAATTCGCTGATGGCCTCAGGACTTGGCCGAGTGCAAGGTTGGTATCTAAAAAATAGATCTTCAAGGGAACAACTGCTGCTGAGATCTCGCAAGTGAATCAGGAACACGTGGTCTATGTCATCTGGCAGCAATTCACCCTTCAACCAGTGGTCCAGAATGTGCAAACAAAGAAGAGATTTTCCAATACCAGCTGATCCAGTTACCAATGTCCTGACTGGTGTCATCATATCCGGAGTCTTGGCAACAAACAGGTCAGTTACATTGATTTTAGAATACTGTTCGATTTCCGTCATCAGGTTCAGGTTGTCAAAACGTGTTCGTGTTTCTTGCCGTTTATACTGATCACTGCTGTTGTGCATCAGCAATGTAGCATACATGTGGTTTAGGTTCTGGAAAGACGTGCCTTCATCTTTGTTCTTCTTTTGTATGACGTGTTCAAGTGATCGCTGTTGTTCTTCCCTTAGGTGTAATCTCCATCGCTGCAACTCATCTGAAAACATCAACTTAACATAATTACAAATACATGCAAAGCAATATGTGAACATGTGCATGTGTAAGTTTGCACATACATGTAAGTGTGCTTGCATGTGTCAAGGATGGAACTTGGAGCGCTCGGGAATCACCAGAATCATATCTTTATTCACACAGAATCAAAGAGAACGAAGAAGAAGACCCTGCTCACAATCAGGCGTCAGGATACAACAATGCACACCACCGGCACACAACTGGGTAACAGCAAGAACTCTTCAGGTAAAATCATGCTGGCACCCTATCATCTATCGTACTTGAACACACGTGTGCCTGCTGTCACAGCGGCAATTCAAGTGCCTTTTATCATTCCCACGCGAACCAAATCCCGCTCTCGCGCAGCTAATTAAATTGCAGCGCCCTCTACTGTCGAGCACTACTAATCGAGTATTTATTTAACCAATAGGTGGTGTTACCATTCTCTAAATAAAATAATTATATAAATATAATAACGTCATGACGGTCTATGACATGACACATGTATGCATGTTTGCGTGCATGTGTTGTACAATACTGGCTTCCAATTAATCAATGAGCTTGATTTGTTGTAAATTAAATGCCCGAGTAACTTTACTAATCGGGCACACAAATTATGACAACACACGAAATGTATATACCACAAATGTACATCATGCAATTAATACTCTTTTTCTGTTAAGACACTTTTCAGTGGGTTTACCTTGAACACGATATGTCTTCATTTGAGGCAACAACACCCAAAATGCGAGTGAAATCCACAAGACAGCAATCAGCCAACCAGTGCTGGGTCCTTTTGGGAACATATACAATATAACCTGTATTTACTGACAAATAGAAGGCCAAACGTTTTTTGCCAAACTACAAACTAGTGTGTCTTACAATTTAGAAATATCCTGAATACTACAAATACTGCCGTATAGCTATATTAAAGTGCTAGAGAAATGATGTTCAATCATCTGATTGATGCAGATACAATTTGCTTCTATGGTCCAATATGCTTTCTGATTATATGATACATATAGCGTCACAAAGATGAAGAGTACTTCAAACGCAGGGGATTTTGTGATTTTATACTTCTTACAACACATTTTCATAATTGTAACTACCTGGTAGTTTACCCTTTACAACATTTCAAATTATGAAAGTAGAACACTTTTTTTGAGGGACCAACCCATGTTTACACAAAGATGTTGTTTAACATATGTGTATAAACATGATGATTTCTTCTTCTTCTTATGTTAGCCACAGGTTTGTAGCTAGAGTATTGTCGCGCTTGGTATTTGTAGAGTTGCCCTTCTCTAGAATCAGTGTGTCTACTACAGCTGCAAAGGTTACACATTTACCCCTGTGTGGGATCTTTTACTTCCCATGGCAAAGACACCAAACAGAAGGGACCACTGGCTTTTAATGTCTCTTCTGATGGAAACATGTAATGTGAGCCGAACAAAATTGCCTACCTTTTGACCAATCTTTCATCTTTTGACGAATCACCACTAGCCCCACAAGAGCCACCCAGGAAATGAGGACGATGTTGAGGATTGTCTGTCGAATCCACTGGCTTCCTTTAGCAAAAAAATACATTACTGAGAAGAGTAGCACAAAATTGGGTCCAGCTGTTGTGTGCATCAAATAAAAAGTGCACGCATGCAAGGTGAGAGACACTTAGATACAGACCAAAAGAGACACCAAATAACACTTCTCAAATGTATAATGTACTTCTTTGAAATTGATAAAGAATAAATAGTTGTGTGTGTGTGTGTGTTTGTGTGTGTGGCACTGTGTGTGTGCATGTGCTATAAAACTTTAACGGTCTCAATATTAAACAACTATAGAGTTTAATGTTGCGTAACTCGTCACATAAATGTAGTTTACTTTATTATTTTGGAATCACCGAAACATCCGAGCTAAAGCAAAATTGTAATTTCTCACATAGTAATGCTTCATTTAATTACCGGTGATGTTTTCCATATGTCGTAGCCACAAGGCAAGAACCAACATCAAGAAAGTCATGGTGCTGACAAGGATGTTTCCTAAGCAAAACAAATACAATACTCAACAACACATGTATACATGATAGCAGTTATTCTTCCATTAAATGAAAAATAAGATCGTATATGTGTAAATATACGACTACAAAAATTTGATGTAGTACCAACATGGAATACGTACGTACGTACGTACGTACGTACGTACGTACGTACGTATGTACATACATACATACATACATGTAAGGTTCGTTTTAACAGTTTATATATACTGCAAACCCCCTACAGAAAAGCTGGTTATGTTTTGCAATGACGCTTTCTGAGATGGACACAGCTGACACCTCAAACTTATATTATAATATGTGATTTGATATAATTTATAGCTCAGATTCGTCCAGTCCTTAGAGTTGCTCGAAACTCTTCATTCATACTCAATGACAGATGTGTTCAATCAAACACCATCTCGGCTTCTCTGGGAAGCATCCAACCACACTGCAATTAATGCGCGAAGACTATCATACACAAATTACCACCACTTATAAGTACTCATATATGCAGATGAGTGAACTGAAGCAATGTTTAGTGAACGACCTTGCCCAAGGTTCAATATAGCAACGCTGGATTTGAACCCGGGGTTGTCTTGATCAAGTATAATGCTCTAGCCACTTTGCCACTGCAATCTCCAGAATTCTAGTACACTTCTATAATTCCATAATTCTATACCCATATCATATTTTTTGCATTCTGTGTAATAAGTGTTGACTTATCTTCTTTTATATTTGATTGAAACTTCATATTCGTTTGGTCAATGGTTAAAGCGAGTTAGCAAATGCTAACACAGATTATGTAAAATAAAAGCGCTTCAAATATCAGAATAAATGTCGCATATTTCAGCACTACAAAGTCAGTTCCCCTGCTATTTGATGAGCGAGGTGGGCTACCTAGCTGTTCTTCTAAATCACCTCGACCAAAAATGCCAAAATGGCCACCTACCCCGGGTATTGACTATTTACTTGTAATTGATGCTACCAACACATTTACATGCTAACTTGTCATTTCTTTCCCAACAATTTGCCAGAGAATAGGTTAAAACACACTTTATAATGTACCATTTTAAATATAGTTTTTAATATAGCTCCAAAGGGCATACCCCAGACCACCATAGTACCGCATTGTGCGTTCAACACTTGCTTGGCTCATCCTACCATCTCCCTCACCCTACCACCTCCCCCACCCTAACACATCCGTCACCCTACCATCTCCCTCATCCTACCACCTCACTCAACCTACCATCTCACTCACCTCCCACACCGTACCACCTAACTCACCCTACCATCTCACTCACCCTACCACATCCCTCAACCTACAACATCCCTCACCCTACCACCTCACTCAACCTACCACCTCACTCACCCTACCACCTCACTCAACCTACCACCTCCCCCACCCTACCACCTCACTCACCCTACCACCTCACTCAACCTACCACCTCCCCCACCCTACCACCTCACTCAACCTACCATCTCACTCACCCTACCACATCCCTCACCCTACCATCTCACTCACCCTACCACCTCCCCCACCCTACAACCTCACTCACCCTACCACCTCCCCCACCCTACCACCTCACTCAACCTACCATCTCCCTCAACCTACCACCTCCCCCACCCTACCACCTCACTCAACCTACCATCTCACTCACCCTACCACCTCCCCCACCCTACCACCTCCCTCACCCTACCACCTCACTCAACCTACCATCTCACTCACCCTACCACCTCCCCCACCCTACCACCTCCCTCACCCTACCACCTCACTCAACCTACCATCTCACTCACCCTACCACCTCCCCCACCCTACCACCTCCCCCACCCTACCACCTCACTCAACCTACCATCTCACTCACCCTACCACCTCCCCCACCCTACCACCTCACTCACCCTACCACCTCACTCAACCTACCACCTCCCCCACCCTACCACCTCACTCACCCTACCACCTCACTCAACCTACCACCTCCCCCACCCTACCACCTCACTCAACCTACCATCTCACTCACCCTACCACATCCCTCAACCTACAACATCCCTCACCCTACCACCTCACTCAACCTACCATCTCACTCACCCTACCACATCCCTCACCCTACCATCTCACTCACCCTACCACCTCCCCCACCCTACCACCTCCCCCACCCTACCACCTCACTCAACCTACCATCTCACTCACCCTACCACCTCCCCCACCCTACCACCTCCCCCACCCTACCATCTCACTCAACCTACCATCTCACTCACCCTACCACCTCCCCCACCCTACCACCTCCCTCACCCTACCACCTCACTCAACCTACCATCTCACTCACCCTACCACCTCCCCCACCCTACCACCTCCCCCACCCTACCACCTCACTCAACCTACCATCTCACTCACCCTACCACCTCCCCCACCCTACCACCTCACTCAACCTACCATCTCACTCACCCTACCACCTCCCCCACCCTACCACCTCCCCCACCCTACCACCTCACTCAACCTACCACCTCCCCCACCCTACCACCTCACTCACCCTACCACCTCCCCCACCCTACCACCTCACTCAACCTACCATCTCACTCACCCTACCACCTCCCCCACCCTACCACCTCACTCAACCTACCACCTCCCTCAACCTACCACCTCACTCACCCTACCACCTCACTCAACCTACCACCTCCCCCACCCTACCACCTCACTCACCCTACCACCTCACTCAACCTACCACCTCCCCCACCCTACCACCTCACTCAACCTACCATCTCACTCACCCTACCACATCCCTCAACCTACAACATCCCTCACCCTACCACCTCACTCAACCTACCATCTCACTCACCCTACCACATCCCTCACCCTACCATCTCACTCACCCTACCACCTCCCCCACCCTACAACCTCACTCACCCTACCACCTCCCCCACCCTACCACCTCACTCAACCTACCATCTCCCTCAACCTACCACCTCCCCCACCCTACCACCTCACTCAACCTACCATCTCACTCACCCTACCACCTCCCCCACCCTACCACCTCACTCACCCTACCATCTCACTCACCCTACCACATCCCTCAACCTACAACATCCCTCACCCTACCACCTCACTCAACCTACCACCTCCCCCACCCTACCACCTCACTCAACCTACCATCTCACTCACCCTACCACCTCCCCCACCCTACCACCTCCCTCACACTACCACCTCCCTCACCCTACAACCTCCCTCACCCTACCACCTCACTCACCCTACCACCTCACTCAACCTACCATCTCAATCAACCTACCATCTCACTCACCCTACCACCTCCCCCACCCTACCACCTCCCTCACACTACCACCTCACTCAACCTACCACCTCACTCACCCTACCACCTCACTCACCCTACCACCTCACTCACACTACCACCTCACTCACCCTACCACCTCACTCAACCTACCATCTCACTCACCCTACCACATCCCCCACCCTACCACCTCACTCACCCTACCACCTCCCCCACCCTACCACCTCCCCCCACCCTACCACCTCACTCACCCTACCACCTCACTCACACTACCACCTCCCTCACCCTACAACCTCCCTCACCCTACCACCTCACTCACCCTACCACCTCACTCACCCTACAACCTCCCTCACCCTACCACCTCACTCACCCTACCACCTCCCCCACCCTACCACCTCCCTCACCCTACAACCTCCCTCACCCTACCACCTCACTCACCCTACCACCTCACTCACACTACCACCTCACTCACCCTACCACCTCCCTCACCCTACAACCTCCCTCACCCTACCACCTCACTCACCCTACCACCTCACTCACCCTACCACCTCACTCACCCTACCACCTCCCCCACCCTACAACCTCACTCACCCTACCACCTCACTCAACCTACCATCTCACTCACCCTACCACCTCCCCCACCCTACCACCTCACTCACCCTACCACCTCACTCACCCTACCACCTCACTCACCCTACCACCTCCCCCACCCTACCACCTCACTCACCCTACCACCTCCCCACCCTACCACCTCACTCACCCTACCACCTCCCCCACCCTACCACCTCACTCACCCTACCACCTCCCTCACCCTACCACCTCCCCCACCCTACCACCTCACTCACACTACCACCTCCCCCACCCTACCACCTCCCCCACCCTACCACCTCACTCACCCTACCACCTCACTCACCCTACCACCTCCCTCACCCTACCACCTCCCCCACCCTACCACCTCCCTCACCCTACCACCTCCCCCACCCTACCACCTCCCCCACCCTACCACCTCACTCACCCTACCACCTCCCCCACCCTACCACCTCACTCACACTACCACCTCCCTCACCCTACAACCTCCCTCACCCTACCACCTCACTCACCCTACCACCTCACTCACACTACCACCTCCCCCACCCTACAACCTCCCTCACCCTACCACCTCACTCACACTACCACCTCACTCACCCTACCACCTCACTCACCCTACCACCTCACTCACACTACCACCTCCCTCACCCTACAACCTCCCTCACCCTACACCTCACTCACCCTACCACCTCACTCACCCTACCATCTCACTCACCCTACCACATCCCTCAACCTACAACATCCCTCACCCTACCACCTCACTCAACCTACCACCTCACTCACCCTACCACCTCACTCAACCTACCACCTCCCCCACCCTACCACCTCACTCACCCTACCACCTCACTCAACCTACCATCTCACTCACCCTACCACATCCCTCCCCTCACCCTACCATCTCACTCACCCCTACCACCTCCCCCACCCTACAACCTCACTCACCCTACCACCTCCCCCACCCTACCACCTCACTCACCCTACCATCTCCCTCAACCTACCACCTCCCCCACCCTACCACCTCACTCACCTACCATCTCACTCACCCACCTCCCCACCCTACCACCTCACTCAACCTACCATCTCACTCACCCTACCACCTCCCCCACCCTACCACCTCCCTCACCCTACCACCTCACTCAACCTACCATCTCACTCACCCTACCACCTCCCCCACCCTACCACCTCCCCCACCCTACCACCTCACTCAACCTACCATCTCACTCACCCTACCACCTCCCCCACCCTACCACCTCACTCACCCTACCACCTCACTCAACCTACCACCTCCCCCACCCTACCACCTCACTCACCCTACCACCTCACTCAACCTACCACCTCCCCCACCCTACCACCTCACTCAACCTACCATCTCACTCACCCTACCACATCCCTCAACCTACAACATCCCTCACCCTACCACCTCACTCAACCTACCATCTCACTCACCCTACCAGATCCCTCACCCTACCATCTCACTCACCCTACCACCTCCCCCACCCTACAACCTCACTCACCCTACCACCTCCCCCACCCTACCACCTCACTCAACCTACCATCTCCCTCAACCTACCACCTCCCCCACCCTACCACCTCACTCAACCTACCATCTCACTCACCCTACCACCTCCCCCACCCTACCACCTCACTCACCCTACCATCTCACTCACCCTACCACATCCCTCAACCTACAACATCCCTCACCCTACCACCTCACTCAACCTACCACCTCCCCCACCCTACCACCTCACTCAACCTACCATCTCACTCACCCTACCACCTCCCCCACCCTACCACCTCCCTCACACTACCACCTCCCTCACCCTACAACCTCCCTCACCCTACCACCTCACTCACCCTACCACCTCACTCAACCTACCATCTCACTCAACCTACCACCTCACTCACCCTACCACCTCCCTCACCCTACAACCTCCCTCACCCTACCACCTCACTCACCCTACCACCTCACTCACCCTACCACCTCACTCAACCTACCATCTCACTCACCCTACCACCTCACTCAACCTACCATCTCACTCACCCTACCACCTCACTCACCCTACCACCTCACTCACACTACCACCTCCCTCACCCTACAACCTCCCTCACCCTACCACCTCACTCACCCTACCACCTCACTCACCCTACAACCTCCCTCACCCTACCACCTCACTCACCCTACCACCTCCCCCACCCTACCACCTCCCTCACCCTACAACCTCCCTCACCCTACCACCTCACTCACCCTACCACCTCACTCACACACTACCACCTCACTCACCCTACCACCTCCCTCACCCTACAACCTCCCTCACCCTACCACCTCACTCACCCTACCACCTCACTCACCCTACCACCTCACTCACCCTACCACCTCCCCCACCCTACAACCTCACTCACCCTACCACCTCACTCACCCTACCACCTCACTCACCCTACCACCTCCCTCACCCTACAACCTCCCTCACCCTACCACCTCACTCACCCTACCACCTCACTCACCCTACCACCTCACTCAACCTACCATCTCACTCACCCTACCACCTCCCTCACCCTACAACCTCACTCACCCTACCACCTCACTCAACCTACCATCTCACTCACCCTACCACCTCCCTCACCCTACAACCTCCCTCACCCTACCACCTCACTCACCCTACCACCTCACTCAACCTACCATCTCACTCACCCTACCACCTCCCCCACCCTACCACCTCACTCACCCTACCACCTCCCCCACCCTACCACCTCACTCACCCTACCACCTCCCCCACCCTAACACCTCACTCACCCTACCACCTCCCCCACCCTACCACCTCACTCACCCTACCACCTCCCCCACCCTACCACCTCACTCACCCTACCACCTCCCTCACCCTACCACCTCCCCCACCCTACCACCTCACTCACACTACCACCTCCCCCACCCTACCACCTCCCCCACCCTACCACCTCACTCACCCTACCACCTCACTCACCCTACCACCTCCCTCACCCTACCACCTCCCCCACCCTACCACCTCCCTCACCCTACCACCTCCCCCACCCTACCACCTCCCCCACCCTACCACCTCACTCACCCTACCACCTCCCCCACCCTACCACCTCACTCACACTACCACCTCCCTCACCCTACAACCTCCCTCACCCTACCACCTCACTCACCCTACCACCTCACTCACACTACCACCTCCCCCACCCTACAACCTCCCTCACCCTACCACCTCACTCACACTACCACCTCACTCACCCTACCACCTCACTCACCCTACCACCTCACTCACACTACCACCTCCCTCACCCTACAACCTCCCTCACCCTACCACCTCACTCACCCTACCACCTCACTCACACTACCACCTCCCTCACCCTACAACCTCCCTCACCCTACCACCTCACTCACCCTACCACCTCACTCACACTACCACCTCCCTCACCCTACAACCTCCCTCACCCTACCACCTCACTCACCCTACCACCTCACTCACACTACCACCTCACTCACACTACAACCTCCCTCACCCTACCACCTCACTCACACTACCACCTCACTCACCCTACCACCTCACTCACCCTACCACCTCACTCACACTACCACCTCCCTCACCCTACAACCTCCCTCACCCTACCACCTCACTCACCCTACCACCTCACTCACCCTACCACCTCACTCACACTACCACCTCACTCACCCTACAACCTCCCTCACCCTACCACCTCACTCACCCTACCACCTCACTCACCCTACCACCTCACTCACACTACCACCTCCCTCACCCTACAACCTCCCTCACCCTACCACCTCCCTCATCCTACCACCTCCCTCATCCTACCACCCCCTCAAACTACCACCCCCTCACCCTACAACCTCCCTTACCCTACCACCCCCTCACCCTACCACCTCCCCCACCCTACCACCTCACTCACCCTACCACCTCACTCACACTACCACCTCCCTCACCCTACAACCTCCCTCACCCTACCACCTCACTCACCCTACCACCTCCCCCACCCTACCACCTCACTCACCCTACCACCTCACTCACACTACCACCTCCCTCACCCTACAACCTCCCTCACCCTACCACCTCCCTCATCCTACCACCTCCCTCATCCTACCACCCCCTCAAACTACCACCCCCTCACCCTACAACCTCCCTTACCCTACCACCCCCTCAAACTACCACCTCCCTCAAACTACCACCTCCCTCACCCTACCACCTCCCTCATCCTACCACCCCCTCAAACTACCACCCCCTCACCCTACCACCTCACTCAACCTACCACCTCCCTCACCCTACCACCTCCCTCACCCTACCACCCCCTCAAACTACCACCCCCTCACCCTACCACCTCACTCAACCTACCACCTCCCTCACCCTACCACCTCACTCAACCTACCACCTCCCTCACCCTACCACCTCCCTCACCCTACCACCCCCTCAAACTACCACCCCCTCACCCTACCACCCCCCTCACCCTACC
>OZ024867.1:13982219-14005708 GCA_964017155.1 Oasisia sp. SBJ-2009 | reverse complement strand
TACCACCTCCCTCACCCTACCACCCCCTCAACCTACCACCCCCTCACACTACCACCCCCTCACCCTACCACCTCCCTCACCCTACCACCGCCCTCACCCTACCACCCCCTCAACCTACCACCCCCTCAACCTACCACCCCCTCACGCTAACACCCCCTCACCCTACCACCTCCCTCACCCTACCACCCCCTCAACCTACCACCCCCTCACCCTACCACCTCCCTCACCCTACCACCTCCCTCAACCTACCACCCCCTCAACCTACCACCCCCTCACCCTACCACCCCCTCAACCTACCACCGCCCTCACCCTACCACCCCCCTCACCCTACCACCGCCCTCACCCTACCACCCCCTCACCCTACCACCGCCCTCACCCTACCACCCCCCTCACCCTACCACCGCCCTCACCCTACCACCCCCCTCACCCTACCACCCCCCTCACCCTACCACCGCCCTCACCCTACCCCCCCTCACCCTACCACCCCCTCACCCTACCACCCCCCTCACCCTACCACCGCCCTCACCCTACCACCGCCCTCACCCTACCACCCCCCTCACCCTACCACCCCCCTCACCCTACCACCCCCCTCACCCTACCACCGCCCTCACCCTACCACCCCCCTCACCCTACCACCCCCCTCACCCTACCACCCCCCTCACCCTACCACCGCCCTCACCCTACCACCGCCCTCACCCTACCACCCCCTCACCCTACCACCGCCCTCACCCTACCACCCCCCTCACCCTACCACCGCCCTCACCCTACCACCCCCCTCACCCTACCACCCCCCTCACCCTACCACCTCCCTCACCCTACCACCTCCCTCACCCTACCACCCCCTCACCCTACCACCCCACTCACTCTACCACCCCCCTCACCCTACCACCTCCCTCATCCTACCACCCCCTCACCCTACCACCCCACTCACTCTACCACCCCCCTCACCCTACCACCCCCCTCATGCTACCACCTTGCTCACCCTACCACCCCCTCACCCTACCACCGCCCTCACCCTACCACCCCCCTCATGCTACCACCTCGCTCACCCTACCACCCCCTCACCCTACCACCCCCCTCACCCTACCACCCCCCTCATGCTACCACCTTGCTCACCCTACCACCCCCTCACCCTACCACCGCCCTCACCCTACCACCTCTCTCACCCCCTCAACCTACTACCTCACTCACTCTACCACCCTCTTACCCTACCACCACACTCACCCTACCACCTCCCTCACCCTACCACCCCCTCACCCTACCACCTCACTAACCCTACCACCCCCTCAACCTACCCCCTCCCTCACCCTACCACCCCCTCACACTACCACCCCCTCACACTACCACCCCCTCACCCTACCACCCCCTCAACCTACCACCGCCCTCACCCTACCACCCCCTCAACCTACCACCCCCTCAACCTACCACCTCACTAACCCTACCACCCCCTCACCTTACCACCTCACTCACCCTACCACCCCCTCACCTTACCACCTCACTCACCCTACCACCGCCCTCACCCTACCACCCCCTCACCCTACCACCTCACTCACCCTACCACCCCCTCACCCTACCACCCCCTCAACCTACCACCTCACTAACCCTACCACCCCCTCAACCTACCACCCCCTCAACCTACCACCTCACTAACCCTACCACACCCTCACCCTACCACTCCCTCACCCTACCACCCCCTCACCCTACCACCTCACTAACCCTACCACCCCCTCAACCTACCCCCTCCCTCACCCTACCACCCCCTCAAACTACCACCCCCTCACACTACCACCCCCTCACACTACCACCCCCTCAACCTACCACCTCCCCCACCCTACCACCTCCCTCACCCTACCACCCCCTCAACCTACCACCGCCCTCACCCTACCACCCCCTCAACCTACCACCCCCTCAACCTACCACCTCACTAACCCTACCACCCCCTCACCTTACCACCTCACTCACCCTACCACCCCCTCACCTTACCACCTCACTCACCCTACCACCGCCCTCACCCTACCACCCCCTCAACCTACCACCTCACTCACCCTACCACCCCCTCACCTTACCACCTCACTCACCCTACCACCCCCTCACCCTACCACCCCCTCAACCTACCACCTCACTAACCCTACCACCCCCTCAACCTACCACCCCCTCAACCTACCACCTCACTAACCCTACCACACCCTCACCCTACCACCCCCTCATCCTACCACCTCATTCACCCTACCACCTCACTCACCCTACCACCCCCCTTACCCTACCACCTCCTTCACCCTACCATTTCGGGAAACACTGCAAAACAAACAACTGGCTATCACAGTAAGCTTACTTCGAAGAAGGTCCACATGCACATTTTGTTCTATGATCTCATCCATTCGCTTCTCCAGGCCACGTAGTCGACTGTCCACCTTTGCGTTGTTGGCGATCACCAGCTTGCGCATTGCATAAAAGAACATTTAACCCGTTGTGACATGTATGTTTCTATAGTACTAGAAAACAACAAATTAACATAATAGTAGTTGTAGTTATAACACACTCCTTAGTTACATGTTCACTCCAAAATGTAATTATGCCTGAAGACCATCTGTGATTTGTCTGGATATATAAAATTAAAAACAAGTAAGATCACCAGAAATTTTACATTTTCTTTTTGACTACTGGTAATTTGAGTAGGGAATTGTTAATTGATTTATTAACAGTGCACATATATTTTACAACATATTAAAATGTTCGTTAATGATTAGTTTTTGAAAGGATTAACACAAAATATAGTAAAAATAGTCCTATATCAGGCTTGAGCCGAGATGCCCAAATTGTAAACAGCAGTTGTATCTGTAATTACCACAACAATAACAACCTGTTTGTTGGCGTCTGCTAGAGCTGCAAGGTGCTGCTTCCAAACCATACGTTCCTGCTTCAGAAATTCGGAGTCATTGACTTCGATAACTGTACTCTCGATCTAGTAAACATGAATAGAAAATACATGTTATCATGAATTAACACACACACGCACATGCAAACGCACGCACGCATGCACGCACGTACACACACACACACACACACACACACACACACAGTTGGATTGTATAGTTACAGTTTATGCATCAGGAGATTTCTATTACAGAAAAATGTATGGCTCTACTGTAAGACCCAACATAAGATTGATCAGTATGTAATTATGTGTGTGTTCGTGCATGCGTGCAAGTATGTATATGTATGTACAATGTGTTTGTATATATATATATATATGTATATATATATATATATATATATATACGTGTATGTTGTATAGTAACACAACTCTTACCGATGGTAACATGATATTATCCTAATTATTACTATCAAATCAGAACACGTTCTAAATAAGTCTCAACATTTCACATAAGATATTATACATAACATAATGCATGTTATATATTATCATAAAAACAATAGACAAATAAAATACAGATAGCATATAATCAAACAATAATTTAAACAAGCAATGTAAACAAACAATAATATGGTCATCTAAGTGACACATATTTCATGTTACCTGGTTTATTTCAATCACTGCTTGTTGAGCTGCAGGAACACGGACAAGCTTAACTGGGTCCTCCAGCAAATTGACCATGGTGTGCATGAATGTGGTCAGATCAGCTGACGACACTTTGATATTATGCGAATGCATCAGTTCATTGCGTACTTTCCTCACCTATGAAATCACAAGAACACAATTCATTTGTGATTTGACAGGCATCCAGCCAGGTGGGTGGGCAGTCAGACATGACACTCAATCATTAAGTAAGTATGTAAAAGCATAAGTATCATGAGGAATACAAATGATCACTTGTGGGTCAGGGATACAACCATTGAGACTCTCGTAGATGCCATCCGTTATATTGATGTCATGTTCCTCCAGGCCAGAATTTTGTATATATACCGATTAATTTTTGTTAGCCTATATTATCCTATATTTTCTTAACAAAGTTGCCCATTTCTATAACACTATTATGTTTTAACTGAATTCAAGTGAACTTCTTACATACACCCTTCTCAATTACCTTACTGAACACTGATGTTGGGCGTTAATACAGGTGCATACAAACGTACTGACTGTTGTAGTATGTAAAATGAGGATGGTGAAATTTTAAAGGACAAACAAAGTTAACTTTTACGTGGCATACACCCAATAGAGTTAATATAAAGTAACAATTTCCACATATACTCAATTTTTTAACGCCAGCGGTTTACCAGAAAAAGTGAGCAAAGTGACAAACAGTACGCCCGCAAATCACCAACGTGAATCCATTGCTTCAATACTACCGGTTGTTTCAACTATTATTGCAACCGTATGCCGAACACGAAGGCATCATTACTCAAGTTTACCATAGATTTAACCACAGATTTATATATACGTCTATAAGCAGCTGCTAGATGTCACGCCAACTGAACGAACTGTCGAAGACTCGAAGTTGTTGACCCTTAACGACGTCGCCGGAAGCTGACCGAGATATAGAATGCAGCGCACTGAATGGCCAAGCCAAATTAACCCTTCACCTATGGCGACGTCTAGACCATCATGGATTTCGCTAGAATTTTAGACTTTAAAGTCACATTCTGAGTAAACCGCTGACATTAAAAAATTGAGTATATGTGGAAATTGTTACTTTGTATAAACTCTATTAGGTGGATGACACGAAGCCGTAGCCTTTTTTTGTCCTTTAACCCATTTTCTTTTCTTTTGATATCGATAATTGTTGTCTTACTAAATTATTTCAATGTTCTTCGTTCACTAATTATTTGAGTTTATACAAATGGATGCAGGATTCTATGGTAAAAACGGAATGCAGCAAGAGAAGAATGTTGGGAATAATGTTTAGGGGTTTGCATTGTAATTTGTGAATCAGACCCTTTCATAAACACTCCCCTTTCATAAACACCCTAAATGCCCTTGCTTGTATAAACACCATTCCTCACTTCAGGATGTTTGCCATAGGCATATACGCCGAGGTTTATGGTAACACTATCACTTAAATATCAGAACAATTGCCTTGGCCCAAATATTAACTTACTGCATCCACCTTTTGCGGGTCCAGCACCGTTTGGAATCCTTTGAAGTTCGTCAGTAACTGCACAATGCCAGCAGCATCCGTGTCAGCCGCGTTGACGCAAGCGCTGTCCTGTCCACCAGCCATATATATCTTTGCTATCTGCCAAGGCTCCGTTTGCCACTGGCTGAAGTCAGAGTTCTGCCAGTTCAATCTAGTTGACCTCTTGGTCCTTCCTCTGATGATTTCATCCAGCCAATATGAGCAAACGTTGCTAGGACACTGAAGGGACCAATTGCCACACTGGCCATGGGCTACGACATCTCCGTGGGTACAAGGGCGACTGCAGATTCCTCGTGCTCCATGCTTGTTCAAAAGTGAGGCATGGAAGTTCTTAATCTCAGCAGAACAGACAAGGCGCAAGACATCAACGATACATAGAAGGGCTCTATTCGCCTTGTACCAGTTACGATATCCGGGATCATTGAGATCCCCGACAACAGTTGCTGCCATCACTTTCACTTTGGATCTCTACAAAAGACATCATTATCACACCAGAAGCAGGTATTTCCTAAGCATCTGCCCTGAGCACAGGTTTTCTTATCTAGCGGAATTGTCTCACCCCCAGCATTGCGACCAGCTGATGAGGGAGGACCAGGGTTTGATGCAGTTAAATAACTTAAGTTTAATTTGACCCCCCACTTTATTTTAACATTCTAACCAATTGATGTACATAATCTATGCCCAACATCACTGTCACACTGAAGATGTGATGTTGTTTAATGACAAGTTGTCATTGACATTTTCATTGCATTGGCATGAATCTGCCATGATTGGCTCTCCCTGTTCCACCAGTCCAGTGCATTAACTGAGACTTTTAACTCAGTATTTAAATTTTAATGAATCAATCTAATAGATATTTCCTGAGGGAATTCCTTCCTTTATTCGCGTTCCAAAATGTAGCCTCTCGACTCTTATGCGTACATGCATACGCCTTTGAACGTGATGCCTGATGGTGATTTATGGGAATGACTATGCTATGGCAGTATGGCACCCATATAAAATAAAACACAAAATTGCCTTAGAAAATATTCAGAGAAGAGCCACTAAAGAATTACCAAGTATGAGGGACCTATCATATATAGAAAGACTCAAATTGCTTAAACTACCTACATTAGCATATCGAAGATTAAGAGGAGACATGATAGAAGTCTATAAAATAATACACAACATTTATGACCATGAATCTGTACCAAATCTGTTGAAGAACAATGAGATATCACAAAGAACAGACAAATTTTGGTATAGCCAGGATATTTTATATGACTTCGAAGCACCGTTAAGAATTTCTAACAATAGAACCGGAACACGCGATTTAATATTAATAGATAATGAAAACGAAGAGCTGATCATAGAGGAACACAGAATCCTGCGATCAGAACCGTCCTAAGGTATCCTAAGGCTAAGGTAAGGTAATGACAGGCGAGCTTACGATAGTTATAATTAAGACAAGTATGTTACCAATTTATTTTTAGTATTTAGATTGCAGAGCACAGCATTTTGCATGTCATGGCGATCTTGGTCCGTGTATATACCGTTTTTTCCTTTTTCGTTTTTAAATTTGCGAACGAAAAACGGATAACGAATTCGTTTTTCGTTTTCAAATTTGCGAACGAAAAACGAAAAACGAATTCCTTTTTCGTTTTTCGTTTTCAAAAGTGAAGTAAGAAAAACGAAAAACAAGTTCGTTTTTCGTTTTTGGTTTTTAAAAGTGAAGTAAGATAAACGAAAAACGAATTCGTTTTTGGTTTTTGCATTTAGGATGCTTCGGTCGCACTGCCACTTCGGGTGGCCGGTAAAAATTGGTAGTTTCGGCGGGATACTTCGGTCGCTCTGGCAGCGTTTTGAAAATAAACTCGCAGAAATTGCATCGGCGAAGTGGTATGTCTAGGTGAATATTGGTCGTTTCGGCGCTGTTTTTTATGTTTCGACAATTTAATAAACTTTACTCAACCTTATATATGATCGATCAAAAGATGGATAAATCGAGAGTAGATGTACTTATTTTGTAACTGCAACTATGTGATGCAATAGTTATTTTAAATTTAGTTTGTAAAATAGTTGACTTAGGAGGCCGCTATTATGACTAATAAAAAGTCCCTATCTTAGGGGCCACTTTGGGTTTTTAAATTAGCAATTTTTTTGTATGTAATTATTGAATTCCAATGACGGACCATTATGGATAGCCCAATTGTATTTAGGAGCATGTATATTCCTGAGTATTGTTTATTAACATTTGCTACTTTACGCATATTGTAAGTAGAGGATATGTGGTAAAAATATAATACGTTAATGGCTTAATGTGTGAGTTAGTGTTAATTCATTATTATTTTGAATATGTAGTAATTTGCAACAGTAGAAGTATTTTTGTATCCGTGTGTAAAATGCTGCTTTACATAATGTATCAGTCTTTTTTAAATTGTGATTGGATATGTTTTGATTAAACAAATATAGGTATTGTTTATTGTGTGAGGCATACTATTTGTAATATTCTTTTTTACAAATGTATATTATGTCCTGAATGCATGTGTTCTGCTGTGTGCTGGTGTGAAATGATTATGCATATTTCTGGTTTGTGTTACCTGCCAATTTTGAAAGTATGCGGGTTATGTTTAATGTTTATATTTATAATAAAATTATAATATAACTACAATAAGTTGATATTCAACTTTTGCTTAAACATTAATTCTATGTGGGAGCTATATTTATTTGAAAATATTATTCTTACAAGTTTTTTTTGCAATTTGTTTATTCCATTACATTTGTGTCCCTAGATCAGTAGATGGTAATTAGTGTGAGGCAATATTACAGAATTATAGAGTGAACTATTTATTCTAGTTTGAATAATATACTTCAACCTAGTTATAGGTCCAATTGTTCGAGACATCTGTTTGCTATTTTATCAATATGTTTAATCCAGTTTAAATGCGAGATTAATGTAAAGCCCATAATGTTAAACTGGTTAAATCTCTCAATATCTACACTGTCAATTGTTAATGTTACTTCATCAACCTATTTATTAGGCATTTGAGAAAAAACTTTTGTTTTATTAATATTTTAATGATAATGTATAATAATAACACAAGTTTTATTGGCAATTCAACTGAGTTGGATTGACATTATACAATAAAATACAATTAAGGCATCTGTATGTAGTTTTAGCTATATGTTTATTATAGGTCTTTATTAATCAGATATTCAATATTCACTGTGTTTCTTTCATTGAAGTTTTGTGAAGGTTTTAATTGTACTTGTATCATCAAGTATCATGAGCATAAGTTATCATACCTCAAGATCTTACCTCAAGACCGGTCAGTAGTTGCCCAAACTGAGCATTGAGACCATCTCAAGATTTTTTTTCTGTTGTTGTAGTTCTCTATTGATGTATTTGTTTTCATGTTTTGTTTTTTATATCCGGTTTGTCAAAGCTGGTTAATTTGAAAAATTGTAATTATACAGATCTGGGTGACCTCTCCAATCTCTTCGGAGGTGTGACTTCAGTTCGTTTACTGTTCTGGCCTGAACTGTATCTTCTGAAAGGGAGTTCCACATTTTAACCATTCTGTTCGAGAAGAAGTGGTGTCTGTAGTCAGCTGCACTCTTTTTTTGGAGTTTTTCGCTGTGCCCTCTTGTTGTACCACTGGCTTTTTATAACATCAGCTTTGATGGGCACTGTGGAAATCTGCAATCCTGGTTGACCGAGTCTATTCTTTTGATAATTTTGAATGTCTGGATTATGTCTGTTCTCTGTCTTCTGAAGTTCAAGGTAGGAAGCCGTAATTCTATTAGTCTGTTGTTGTATGGCAGTCCCTTTGTTTCCGGCACAAGTCGTGTTGCCCACTGCTGAACTTGTTCACTGAGGTCTCTAATTATGTTATAGTTATGCTGGCTTTTGGAAATAATTGATATAATTATAGTAAATAACAATGTCAGTGGCACTAAAATTGATCCTTGGGGGTCGCCTCTTTTTATAGGTAAATTATATCATTGTACCTCTTCTAGTCTTACAGACTGCTTATAGTTAGTTGAATATTATTGCTGTGAGCTCCATTCCAATGGCTCCTGGCTATCTCACTGATTGGTTTGCGTTAAAAATAGAATGCATGTTTGTCACACTTGCAACTCCATACATACTCCATTTCAGTTGTTAATAAACAGTCAGGTGACACTGTTTCATATTCTATTGGAAACATGAATAAAAAATATTACAAATAATTAAAAAAATCATTAGACTGTTAAATCTTTAATTATAATGACATAAGATTATGTGCACTTCATAGGCATCCCAAAAGGCATGACTAAGTGACAGTCCACATTCGACTGGCAAACTACTCAAACTCATCCACTTCTACATAACAATAATAGTAATAACAATAATAAAAATCTGATTGTCTGAGATAAAGTCCTTACTATGACTACCACTACCACCACCACACAAATATTTATTAATCTAAACAATCTACCAGCCAAATGCAAACAATCCCTCAGCCATATATATCATGAAATGTTTGCAAGTGTGTACATCTATCATGAGAAACTGTTAAAATGTGTGTTTTAAATATCTCTGCACTGCTTGCATTCTGTATACAATCTGGGATAGCGTCCCAAAGTTTTCCAAACTTGTAAGCAAATTTACACTGGCCTAAAGACAAGTTGTACTTCTTGACAGGAATATTTGAGCAGTTGCAAGTGTGACAATCATATACACTACTGTTTAATGTGGATCACTGAGGTAGCCAGGAGCCATTGGAATGGAGCTCACAGCAATACACCTAACACAATAATATGCAACTAACTGTAAGCAGTCTGTAAGATAAGAAGAGGTACAATGACATACTTTACCTACAAAACGAGGCGTACAGATGCGTTAATTGTATTTTATTGTATAATGTCAATCCAACTCAGTTGAATTGCCAATAAAACTTGTGTTATTATTATAAATTATCATTAAAATATTAATAAAACAAAAGTTTTTTCTCAAATGCCTAATAAATAGGTTGATGAAGTAACATTAACAATTGACAGTGTAGATATTGAGAGATTTAACCAGTTTAACATTATGGGCTTTACATTAATCTCGCATTTAAACTGGATTAAACATACTGATAAAATAGCAAAATATGTCTCGAACAATCGGACCTATAACTAGGTTAAAGCATATTATTCAAACTAGAATAACAAATTCACTCTATAATTCTATAATATTGCCTCACACTAATTACCATCTACTGATCTAGGGACACAAATGTAATTAAATAAAAAATTGCAAAAAAAACTTGTAAGAATCATATTTTCAAATAAATATAGCTCCACATAGAATTAATGTTTAAGCAAAAGTTAAATACCGACTTATTGTAGTTATATTGTAATTTTATTATAAATATAAACATAAAATATTACCCGCATACTTTCAAAATTGGCAGATAAGACAAACCAGAAATATGCATAATCATTTCACACCAGCACACAGCAGAACACATGCATTCAGGACATAATATACATTTGTAAAAAAGAATATTACAAATAGTATGCCTCACACAATAAACAATACCTATATTTGTTTAATCAAAACATATACAATCACAATTTTAAAAAGACTGATACGTTATGTAAAGCAGCATTTTACACACAGATGCAAACATACTTCTATTGTTGTAAATTACTACATATGCAAAATAATAATGAATTAACACTAACTCACACATTAAGCCATTAACGTATTATATTTTTACCACATATCCTCTACTTACAATATGCGTAAAGTAGCAAATGTTAATAAACAATACTCAGGAATATACATGCTCCTAAATACAATTGGGCTATCCATAATGGTCCGTCAATGGAATTCAATAATTACATAACAAATTGCTAATTTAAAAACCCAAAGTGGCCCCTAAAATAGCGACTATTTATTAGTCATAATAGGGGCTTCCTAAGTCAAATAGTTTACAAACTAAATTTAAAATAACTATTGCATCACATAGTTTGATGATCTACTCTCGATTTATCCATCTTTCGATCTATCATATATAAGGTTGAGTAAAGTTTGTTAAATTGTCGAAACATAAAAAACAGCGCCGAAACGACCAATATTCACCTGTAGGTACTTAGACATACCACTTCGCCGATGCAATTTCTGCGAGTTTATTTTCAAAACGCTGCCAGTGCGACCGAAGTATCCCGCCGAAACTACCAATTTTTACCGACCACCCGAAGTGGCAGTGCGACCGAAGCATCCTAAATGCAAAAACGAAAAACGAATTCGGTATCCGTTTTTCGTTCGCAAATTTAAAAACGAAAAAGGAAAAAACGGTATATACACGGACCGATCTTTCCCGATTCTATTCTATATAATCATTGACATTGACTTTATCCACTAACTACTTACACGTACATTTGCAATCACTCTTCAGTTGCAGCTTGGCGATTATTTCAACGATAAAGTAAATACTGTGATGGAAACAAAACTAAAATCTACACTATGCCTATGGACGGTAGCGGGCGAGTAGCCACACATGCGATGAAAGAGCGTATCTGATTAGCGAGTAGCCAAATATTCGATGAGAGCGCATATCTAATTGGCTCACGCGTATGAGTAGCGACTTCTAGCGACCGTGTGTTTCATCGATTTTATTACAATAGTTGGCGACAAATGTCCAATAAATATTACTATAATTCTTTCGTCAACGACTCGACACTATCGTGCTTGATATTCATGAAACACTTATCAAGAACATTCCTTGAAATAGAAGAACATTCAAGACCTTCGGTGACCGGCTGTGGAGAGAACCCTGAATAAAATATTTAAAACTTTATATTTTATTACTTTAAAGTTTAATCCATATGTTTAAACATTAATCGTAGGATGTCTAAAAAATACATTCGATATGCTACTACATGGTGTACGGGTAACCGATTTTGGAATAGACCATCCAGTAAGCTTTCCACTGGTACCACGCTTTCCTGATTCCGACCGTCAACTTTCTGACGCAGAGCGTAGACCCGTAGGCGTAGTAAAATACTAAATCAAAATGGGGAGCGGGGAGGGAGGGGAGGGAGGGGGGAGGGGGGAGGGGGAGGGGGGAGGGGGAGGGAGGGGGAGGGGAGGGAGGGAGGGGGAGGGGGGAGGGGGAGGAAGGGAGGGGGAGGGGGAGGGAGGGAGGGGGGAGGGGGAGGGAGGGAGGGAGGAGGGGGAGGGAGGGAGGGAGGGGGGAGGGGGAGGAAGGGAGGGGGAGGGGGAGGGGGAGGGAGGGAGGGGGAGGGGGAGGGAGGGAGGGGGGAGGGGGAGGGAGGGAGGGGGGAGGGGGAGGGAGGGAGGAGAGGGGGAGGGAGGGAGGGAGGGGGGAGGGGGAGGGAGGGAGGGGGAGGAAGGGAGGGGGAGGGGGAGGGAGGGAGGGGGGAGGGGGAGGGAGGGAGGGGGAGGGGAGGGAGGGAGGGAGGAGGGGGAGGGAGGGAGGGAGGAGGGGGAGGGAGGGAGGGAGGAGGGGGAGGGAGGGAGGGAGGGGGGAGGGGGAGGGAGGGAGGGAGGAGGGGGAGGGAGGGAGGGAGGGGGGAGGGGGAGGGAGGGAGGGGGGAGGGGGAGGAAGGGAGGGGGAGGGGGAGGGAGGGAGGGGGAGGGGGAGGGAGGGAGGGGGAGGGGGAGGGAGGGAGGGGGGAGGGGGAGGGAGGGAGGGAGGGGGGGGAGGGAGGGAGAGGAGGAAGAGGAAAAAGACGGCGAGGAGAAGAAGAAGGCAGTTTTACTCATATGTTATAGACCAGTGAGCCAGACAAAAATAATTGTTTGAACAAATCATCTTGTATGACCCGACACCTAGTGTGCTATTCATGAACTTGTATAAAAGTAATTTTGCAGGGGCAGTAGTAGGCCTATAGGCACGGGCGTCGATCGGTGGGGGACGGGGAGGGGGGACGCGTCCCCCCACTTTTCAGGGTGGGGGCCGGGGACAGCATAGGAATTGTCCCCCCCCCACTTTTCAGTCCAGAAAAATTGCGAGGCCTATAGCCTGACTCATCACTCCTCTCTCTTAAAAGCCGCTACATAGGACTAGCTAGACAGTAAACTCGCGATATGAAATGAAGTTCCGACCACCCATTAGAAAATCGACTAGATACATTGATTGGCTGGCCATAGCGCGCAACTTGATCTTAGTTGAGTAAATAATCATCATGCCGGGCTGCGGTGTACATTTTTCCGGCGTTATAAACGTTCCGGTTGATGTTTCTGCGCATGCGCGATAAATGTAAAATCATCAACGTACAGCGAAACGACGAAGCATTTATGGTATATCTACTACGTGCTGCTCGTTATGATGTACATGTAAAGCGCCCTGAATAGTTTTTAAGCTAGATTTGGCGCTATATAAGTTTATTTTATTTATGTATATAACCTCTCAGCAAAGTTATTTGTTGTAAATTAACAAGAGGCAAACAAGTTTTGGGGCATGTTTTGATAGCACGCGCAATTCACGTGACTGTAGTGCGCCATAATTCGTGATAGTGATTTAAACAAACGTAATATTGTTAAACGAATATTTTTACACCTCTTCACAGTAGTCATCACAGGAGAGTTAACGAACAGCCCGTGGCATTTATACCAATAATGCTTTGTTATTTCGCTGCATGCACATTGATGATAAATTTGTCCCGCATGCGCAGAAAGGCCGATCGGAAAGTGTATAACTAATCAGAAAAATGTAAGCCACTGCCAAGCTCTATCAGTTTCTAAACTTGTGTTGATATTATTAATAGGCTCTAGCCATCAAGCACATTTTAAATGATGAAATTTGTGTTGCACTTTCAACCCTCGTCTGCTTGATCATACGGCAGAAGCGGCGGATTCGTGCACTTTGTGTAACTTACTCCCATTTCAGTTATGTCAAATTTCTTTGCCAAAATATTGGATTGGAAAGTTCTACACAGGCACAGCATGGGCGTCGATCGGTGGGGGACGAGGGGGATGCGTCCCCCCCCCCCCCCCCCCCCCTCTTCGGCCTGAGGTCGTCAGCATAGGAAATGTCCTCACACTTTTTCAGTTCATAAAACTAATTTATAGGCATATATATAGCGATGTGGCGCTTACATTTGTCCGGCGTTATAAACGTTCCGATTGACGTTTCTGCGCATGCGTAATAAATGTAAAATAATCAATCTGCAGCGAAGGACAAAGCATTTGTGGCATAAATACCACGGGTTGTTCGTTAGCATGTATATAACCTCTCAGCGAAGTTATTTGTTGCAAATTAACACGAGGCAAACAAGTTTTGAGGCATATTTTGATAGCAAGCGTAAATCACGTGACTGTAGTGCGCCCTAATCCGTGACAGTAATTTATATTAAAAAAACGTTCTATTTTATTGCATTGAACGACATTTTAAGAATCTCTTCACAGTAATCATCACAGGAGAGTTAACGAACAGCCCGTGGCATTTATACCGAATATCCTTTGTCGTTTCGCTGGATAGTGATGATTTTATATTTATTGCGCATGCGCAGAAACTTCCATCGGAACGTTTTTAACGACCGGAAAAATGCAAGCGAGATTGATCACTCCCCTCTCTTAAAAACACTACATCGGTGTAGTAATAATATTCATTTTAAAAAAACATACGAGTTCACATTTAAACTTCCGACTACCTAGTGGAAAATCACTATAGTCGGGGCGCACGGTGGTCGAAGTGGACACCTCGTGCTATTTTTGGTTGCCCTGTTGTTTTCTAAACTTCAAACCTTCCTTAACAATAATCCAGAGGGCAACCCTCTGAAATCAGTGTACCTCACTCCGAAAATCGCACTTAAATTCAGACGTATAGGGTACCGGAATGGCCGTTTAGTCACAATTGCAATTTGTTTTTCTCATAGTTTGTTTAGGGCTACAAAGCTAATTTTTATGGCAAACTATTCGTATTGCAGAGGAGCATAAACACAATAAATATCTTATTGAAATGTACATTTTAAGGGAATAGATTCAGCAATATGTTAAAATAAACACTTCCGTTTCGTCATCGACATCATGTAACGTTTACCGTAGTTCTCTTAATATTTATTCAAAATATATGGTTAACATATCAAAATGATCTCCATTCATTCCTCTGTTGCTATATACCACGACATTGTAAAATTTATCAGAACATCACATGTTTTTGAACTAACATATACGTCACCCCTCATTTTGGATTGACACAATGTTTTGACACAATATGGGAATAACTAGTAAAATGGGGAGCCTACAGGATCGATAGGGGGCGGTGATATGCAACTCAGGCATGTGATGTAATCGGGCTAATTACGTGCACACGCTGTTTATTTACTTTTTCAGTTTATCTTTGAATTCTTTAGGCTCCAACTGTTATTCGTGCATAGTCGGGGCGCACGGGGGTCGAAGTGGACACCTCGTGCTATTTTTGGTTGCCCTGTCGTTTTCTAAACTTCAAACCTTCCTTAATAATATTCCGGAGGGCAACCCTCTGAAATCAGTGTACCTCACTCCGAAAATTGCATTTACATTCAGGCTTATGTGATCTCTTAATGGCCGCGCTGCATATATTTCTCTTTCCACATTTTCACAGTAAATGTGTGACAACAAACTTAAGTGTAGTATCAAATAATCAGGAATGACGAGAACTAATATGTATGACAGTATCGTATTGATATGTTTATTTATTAGGAAGCCAGGTACAAAACACTGGACAATATATCGAAAAATTAGTTCGGTTTCGCAGTTGACATCACACAACAGGAGTCATAATTACCTTAATATGTAATCAAGATATTTATGTAATACATCACAATGATGTACATTCATTTACCTACTGGATTATGCAAAGCAGTAGTAAAATAGTGCTATATTATACGCAATCACGAGCCGAACATGTACCCCACCCCCTAAGTGTTGCGCAATCGAGACGTGACGCAAATAGGAGTGGATTTCATTGATTGTATCAATTTCGCGTTTCTTAGTGTAATAATACACTAGTAAAGACAGTCCTGATGCATACCCTACTGCTGGTTATTAATGCAATGTTTGTTAAGGCAATATAAAATTATGATAACACGCATTATTCGAAATAAAAAACACATCAAGGTGTTACTCAATCACATCTTATACATTGTTCTGAGTAATCTGTGTCACTCTTGTCATAGCTATTTTTTTCAACAAGACTTCAAACAGGTATTACTCGCCCATATTTGATATCTTTCCCATCGTATGGCCAAGCAACACAACACGGCACTTGAAAATTAAACTTCAATTCAGGCCTGAAGGTGTCTGAATGACTGTTAAGTAACAATGGCTAATTATAAAATATTCATGGTTTATTTAATGCAATTAGCTAGTCTCTGTACCAAAATATATCCGGAATGGTGAGAGGAATACAGACCACAAATATATTATAAAAATGTATATATTTTAAGGCAACGAGAAACAAACAATTGAAGAATAAGTAGAAAAACATTTCCGTTTTGTCGTCGATTTCATATAAATGTACCGTAGTCACCTTACTACATATTCAAGCTATATAATGAGTGCACATATCAAGGGTATCCCCATTCATTTCTCGGTGTATTTATACCATAAAATTGTCAAATACATTTGAACATCACTTGTTCTAGAATCAACATACAGTGTATACTTCTCCACCTCATTTTGGTTTGACGTTAGATTTTAACATAATCTCTGGAATAACTTGAATATATAAATACGTTGCGTCTAATAAGTAAATTAAATATAACGTATTCTTGTTTTGAAATACATGAGGTATGTTATCATGTTTGAATGACATGTTTTGCAGCGTATCAGTCATTTTAACTTAGTTTGGTGTATACGGTGTTTTACCGACAACAAATACGAAACTAACAAAATAAACACAACGGACACTTATGATTACCAATTGTATGGTATGTGACATATCACTATATTTGACAATGTCTAAAAAACGGTAACGTCTCGTCTGCATAAGCTATTTTGATTGTTAAAGATAACAATTTGATGACGGCAAGGACGAAGAATTTCGCACTGTTATCATCATAACGTATTGAATCTTTTTGTTGCCGAGCGCCATACCTTCTCAAATTGAACCACACTACATTTCTTTGTGCGAAAAGCTTAAAGCCAGATTACTTGTAAAGATGAGGACTATATATTTGCAACCTATATGTGATCAATAGTTTCAGTTGATGATTGTGGCATGGCAATTTTGCCGTTCGTCATCCATAAAGAAAGTAGAGCTCGGAAGCAACCACTATCAATGTTGGAATGCTTTCTACACAACACTGGCGTCAACAGTGCCAGCCACATGCTTTATGTATGGTTTAATGATCCATTCTGTTCAAATAGATCCGCTTAGAAAATGCAGCAAAGCTGGCCAATAAGTTTGGGGTGAAACACACAGTAGTTATGGCTGATCAGGCTTTGCACGATATTTCATATGGGCTACGGGAGCAAGCTTCCCCTGATGATGACATTGGCATCTTATTGTCATGTGTGTAGTTCCATCTCACTGTAAACGCTATGGGCGCAGTTGGAAAAATTACGCGGGGTCTTATCCTTATAGAAACTGGTTTGTGTAAGCAAGGAACGGCTAACAACGGTTTTGAACACAAATGACTACGGGAGGCACGGGTACATTTGAACAATGGGAAAATTTGGTTTAGTATAATAACATGCTCCCATTTATTGTTGCTGCTGGTCACCACAACTACATTTATTCGCTGCCAATGTGCCTAAAGGAAATGAACAACCTGAAGAACCCAACACCATATGTATATCAGTACTTCACGAAAGGTCAATATGATGTGCGAAAAAAGTCATTCAAATGTATCACTTCTGACATAGCTCATGGGCAGACATAAAGCATAGATGTGAAGGAAAGTGCGAGTGGGCTTACATAAATACCCCTGGATGCTAAAGTACGAACCAAGTAGCATTACACAAAGCCTGTGTATCTGAGGTATCATTCCATTTCAAAGAAGTGATGAACCATATGCAGTCTAACAATCCCACGAAGATGGAAACCAGGAAATGATCAATCAAGCAAGCATAAAAACAGCACTTGATCAATCCCGTCAAGGTAGACTCCAGCAACATACTAAATATTGCCACGAAACAGTGAGCCACTGTAACTATCATGAAAACTTTGGAAACTGTGAAAAATATTTGCAAAACTGAGCTCCAGGAATATTTTAATGACAACGCAAAGTCCAAAAGGTACGTGACAACATATTTGAAGAACCGCATCCTCAATAACATCTTACTGTGCTGCAGAAGCAGACGTAGCAGCTTATCAATGAAGTTCATGCTGATACGCCTTCTTCATCAGAAAGGTATTGGGGGAAATGTCAATCTTGAGGAAACCATCGGAGAATATGAATGTTCTAAGGTACCGCAAGCTTTGTTTGAGTCAAATGGATCGATGCGTCAAGGCTGTAAGGCTTGAGGTTGACAGCTGTGCTGAAAGAGACTCACTTGAAGATGGAGGAGAAATTATTAGATATCGGTTGGAAGACGGGTTCCACACATTTGGAACCAGTATCTTTGACGGTGCCGCCTTTACCAGAACTTTCACAATGGTATACAAGTTACGTGTCGCCAGCAAATGCCCTTGTAATTGTTCTTTCGCTAAATGCCAAGTGCCGCGTTGTGCTGCTTGCAAGTGCAAACGGAACGATACCAAATGTAGACGAGTAATACCTGTTCGGACTCTTGTTGAAAACAATGGCTGTGACAAGAATGACACAGGTGACTCAGAACAATCTTTAAGATGTGATTGAATACCACTTTGGTATGTTTTTATTTTCGAATAATGTTATCATAATTTTATGTTGTCTTAACAAACATCGCATTAATAACCAGCAGTAGATTATGCATCAGTACTCTGTCTTTAATAGTGTATATTACCCTAAGGAACGCGAAAATTATACAATCAATGACATCTACTCCGATTTGCGTCACGTCACGATTGCGCAACACTTAGGGGGTTGGGTAGATGTTTGGCTCGTGATTACGTATAACGTAGCACTATTTTTCTATTGCTTTGCAGTATTCAGTGGGCAATTGAATGCACATCATCTTGATATATTACACAAGTATATTGATTACATATTAAGGTAACTATAACTCCTTTTGTGTGATGTCAACTGGGAAACCGAACTGATTTATCGTTATTTTTGTCCAATGTTTTGTATCTGGCATCTTGAAAAATAAACGTATCAAAAAGCTATTGCCATAAATAATAGTTCTCGTCATTCCTGATTATTTGATACTACACTTAAATTTGTTGTTATACAGTTACTATAAAAATGGGGAAAGAGAAATGTATACAACTGGGCCATTAAGGGCATGGCTATAAACGCAATTTTCGGAGTGAGGTACACTGATTTGAGAAGGTTGCCCTCTGGAATATTGTTCGGGAGGGTTTGACGTTTAATAAAATACACGACAACCAAAAATAGCACGAGGTGTCCACTACCTCCAAAATTTGGACCCGTGCGCCCCGACTACTAGTAGTGGACCAGCCAAACATTGAAAAGTGCTCTAGAATTATTTTCATCGGCATTGTTTGTTAATAGCGGGCATCCATGCTAGATGAGTCACACATGGTATGCGGAAAATGACTAAGGTGGATGCCACGCCCGATTTTGAATTTAAAGGTCATTTTGAAGGTCACAAAGTCAACTGGGGTCAAAATGTCGGTTTTTATTTTCGTGATGATTTGAACTCTATATGAGTAGATCTTTACAATTCAGTAAGGATCTTACAGTTACGACAAGTATTGGCGGAGATATAAGGTATTAAACTTTGCATTTACACAGAGATGTATAGGATAATTCATCACACAAATGTGATTATCTCGAAATGTTGTTTTCTTGTATGTAAAAGTTGTTTGCATATCCATTATTGCATAGTTATCCTGTTTTCAAAACCAAACACCTATTGTGTGTATGTCAGTGCACATAACATCGTTCCTTGGCATGATTTGGGATTAAATCAAACTAGCCAATATGTGGGAAAATTATTTAAGAAGTGAGGTGACAACCGCAGAATAGAACTCTGCTTCGCAAGTGGCCAACTATGCCATGTTCTATCGATCGATAGTGTTGAAATCAACACAAACAAATTCTTGCTACGTTGACCGTTGGTAAGATAACACAACCGTGTGCGATATTACCATCCATTATTTTGAACATGAAGGTCATTTTGAAGGTCACAAAGTAAACTGGGGTCAAAATGTCGGGTTTTATTTTCGTGATGATTTGAAGTCTATGTGAGTACATCTTTACAAATCAGTAAAGAGTGTACGTTTATACCAAGTATTGGCGGAGATATAAGGTGTTACACTTTGCATTTACACAGCGATGTATAGGATAATTCAACACAACACAGGTTTGCATACCTGTTATTGCCAAGTTATCCTGTTTTCAAAACCAAACACATATTGTGTGTATGTCAGTATACATAACATGTTGCCATGGCTCACAATCTATGACCACACAAAGTATGCTCGATGGGGACCTGTGTATCTTGCGGATATGAAACTGCTTGAAATGACAGCACCATAGGTCTATGCAGAGTTCATGCAAGGGAACTTCGTTGTGAAGAGAACCAAAAGACGATTCAACCAAGTTCCCGCTGACCAGGCAACTGAGTGGATAAACAAGCCATGCAAGATGCAGAACGGCATCATAGGCATTACAAGAAATGCCCAAAGTAGGGACAAGCTTTGTGTCACCTGGGCCGAACGCTCACGAATCTCCCAGGACACGCGATACCTCTTCAACCTGGAAGATGAGGAGGAAGAGGCCACTTTCACCCGCAGTGACAGCCTTCCTTCCCAGATGAAGCGTGATGCTGATGACGTGAAGAAGCTTATCACACAGCTTACACGTTTGGACGTATTCAGAGTAAACACTGCTTTGAGAGAAGAAGAAGATGGAGACATGGATTTGATAAGTGGCGACATACCCTTGTTATCTTTGGCATCCAAAGATTCTGCCCCGACTGACGTGGTCAGTGATCTCCTCAGAACTGAAGAACGGGGGACACTGCATGTTATCACCAACGTGAAGCAACGCCTAATTGAGAAAACTGTGGGGTTTCATGATGTGCTTAAGAAGCATCGCTCGAAAACCTTTGCCACTCTGTACAAAGCAACCGTGTCTAGCAAACACAATGTACAAAAGACTGTCATAGCCGACAGAAAACATCTGCAGCGATTACTCAATGCTGTCACCGCGGGTCGAACAGTTGAAATGGGGAGTATCCTGAAGCATGTGCTGTCCCCAGTCCCACCGTCTCTGGCCAAGCATGGAGGCGACACGAACTCAACACAAAAGTCAGTGCTAATCAATGTCTGGCGGATGGCATTCCTATACCCTGGGCAATTCCAGAAGCCAACATGAAGACGTGTGTGAAGATTGACGGTCATGACTTGATCCAATCTCTTGGGAAACCTCATGGGTGTCAGACATTTGGCGACTATGCCGACGTATTCTTGAACAATGTCACAAGTCACTTCAGATGTCACACAACAAGAGTTGATGTAGTGTTTGTGGCTACACCGGGCAACAATCGATCAAGGCAGTGACAAGGTCAAAGCGAGTGGGGAAGAAGAGGCCAATTCGTAAGGTCATCGAAGGACGAAATGTCCCACTTCCACAGGTATGGAGCAACTTTATTGCATCTGATGAGGACAAGGCCGATCTCGCCAGGTTCTTGACCGAGATCATCGTGAGAAAGGGTACTGATCTACCACAACAATGTGAGCTTGTAACAGGAGGCAGATTCTCGTGTGCTACAAATGCGAGGTCAACAAGGAGGAGCGAAGTCAAACTTCAAGGAAACCATGAAGAGGCGGACACCAGGCTGGTACTCCATTCGTGTGAGGCAGTCAACCAGGGATACAAAAGAGTGTTGGTCATCTGCAGAGATACGGATGTCATGCTGCTTCTAGTCCACTTTATACCAGCACAAACAGCAGAAGTGTGGATGATCTCTGGAACAGCAAAGAAGAGGAAATGCTATCCAATATATGCACTGTCTGAGAGACTTGAAAAACCTCTGAGGGATAATCTGCTGGACTTCCACGCGTTAACAGGTTATGACACAACGTCAGCGATTAGTGGCCATGGCAAGCAGTCTTGCTGGACAACTTTTCAGAATCTTCCGCATTTCGTGCAGGGGATTGGTCGTGATGGAGAACTCGCACCATTGAACAATTTGTATATCACTTGTACGGCACACCTGAGCAACAAACCGTCGACAATGCCAGACTCCAACTCTTCAGTAAGGGCAAGCTTGTTCTGGAGATGTTACCCCCAACCAGAGACGCCCTGGAACTTCACACCGCATGCGCCAACTATCAAGCAAAGATCTGGCTGCAGGCAGACCAGGAACATATAGACATCCCTTCTCCCACCGACATATCTGCATGGATGATGGAGTCAGACTGCTTGAAAGCTGTATGGACAAGACTGCCTCCTATTCCAGATGCGTGTCTAGAGCTGGTCACTTGTGGATGCAAGGCTAAGTGCAGAACGGCTCGATGCCGTTGCTTCAAAAAGAACCTCAACTGCACCTAAGCTTGCAGGTGTGATGGGTGGACTGCTGCAACCCAGCTGGCCAACAGACATGGGAGGAAGTGAATGTGACACGTTATTGGACATCATAGTGCATATGGGAACATTAGAGTAAAACGACGAAGTGTTCAACACAGTTCTTAATTAAAAACCGTGTTTTTGAGAAAAACATACTTTTGTGTTTCGTTATCCTATACTTTAACATTGTAAAGTGAATGTATACTTGTCAATTACACTAGTTAGATGCAAGTATGTGATCATAAAAAAGTACTTCATTGGATAGATCTATTGATTGTGGTCCAAATTAATACAAAAAACTAAAATACCAATTTTGACCTTTCTCGTCCTTGAAAATGACCTTCAAATTCAAAATCAAGGGTGGCATCCACCCACACCTTTTCCCACATGCTATGAGTGATCTATCTACCATAGTTTCATGCTATTAACAAAAATGCCGATGAAAGTTTTATATCACATATTGGCTGGTCCACTATAGTTAAATTGCTTGGTTGGCCGCAGCCCGCAACTTGATCTTAGTCCAGTAAATATTCATCATGCCGGGCTCTGTCATTTTGCACCCTTGAGTTGATATATCAAGCACATTATAGATTATTAAATTTTGTTTGCCTTGTCACCCCTTGGATTGTAGCCTGAACAACCTGGTGGATATTTATATCGCCTACGGCGGAACCAGCAGATTCCTGCACTTTGTATAATTTGATCTCATTTGAGTGATGACAAATGTCTTTGCCAAAAGGTGGGATTGGGAAGTCCTACACAGGCACCCCTGTAACCTCTGCATCTTGTCACTTGTGAATCAGGCAAGCA
>OZ024867.1:13814719-13977219 GCA_964017155.1 Oasisia sp. SBJ-2009 | reverse complement strand
AATCAGAGAACAATATGCCTCGTACGGCACAACTTCTTTCAGCACAATGTACTGTGACAGTATCTTTGTCACAGGGCGCTCTGGAGCGGCGTGTTTCGGGGTGAACAGCGTATGTGTGTGTTCCCCGACAAATGGCCCCAGTAGTCAACCCGTCAATAACACACAGTATAGCCCGTCAATAACACACAGTATGTGCCTTGACTGCAAGCATGTCGCAGGGCCCTCTGGAGCGGCGCGTCCCGGGGTAAACAGCGTAGGTGTTCCCGGTAATAGGCCCCAGAAGTCTGCCCATGCAATATGACACACACATCGTATATTCTGTGACAGTAAGTCTGTCACAGTGTGCTCTGGAGCGCGTGTCCCGGGGTGAACAACACATGTTCCCCCGGTAATAGGCCCCAGAAGTCCCCCCATGCAATATGACACACACATCGTATATTCTGTGACAGTAAGTCTGTCGCAGTGTGCTCTGGAGCGCGTGTCCCGGGGTGAACAATACATGTTCCCCCGGTAATAGGCCCCAGAAGTCTCCCCGTCATTAAAATACTCCCTATTTATACTAGTGGTACTGTAGCCCGAGGACAGACGCTAGACGCCTTACCTAATATTTTGTCCAGCGCGTCTACCCCTAGAAATCTTGGCAGGGTGCCAGCGGACTCTGCACCCTGTGGTTTCCCCCAACAACAATAAAGTGGAGCATCTTCCTAAACCAGATGGCCCTAGAAATTAGCATAGACGAGCCTGCAGTGCTAGTGAACTTTCCCTCCCCTGGTAGCGTCCCAAAATACCAGGGTTGGTCCTCTGCCTCAGCCAGATGGCCCTAAAATTACCATATAAATTGCATAGGAAACCTTCCATACTGGTTATAGTCTCTTAACCGGGTAAACACCCTCCTTGTGATTATGTACGTATTTGCATATATGCATGGCTTTAGTAGCCCTAAATAGTGATAGATATATCTATATATAATTATAATAGTTATCGCTGAAAAATCCCTACATTACCCCCGCCCCACTAAAATTTCGTCCCGAAATTATAACAGGTAACATGCATGCAACATTATAATAATCAATACAATGCTGAAAAAGAAAGCATACAATTTATACTCAAATGTTCACTTTTCACAAATGTTCATGTCCGGTTGATGTGGCTTCCATCACGCGATCGTCAGTCGCATCTGTTGAGCCGATGGTATCCTCCGTCGTAACCCACTTCATGGACGCACGGTAGACGCACGTCAGTTCACCGCTAGTAGTGGACGCTCAGCTCAATCTCGCCTGCGTCTTCTTCCATCTTCTATCTTCTTTGCAGATAACGCTGCAGCTTGTGACCAGAATGAATTCTGGTTCCTGCGTCTTCTTCCATCTTCTTTGCAGATAACGCTGCAGCTTGTGACCAGAATGAATTCTGGTTCCTGCGTCTTCTTCCATCTTCTTTGCAGATAACGCTGCAGGTTTGACCAGAATGAATTCTGGTTCCTGCATTTTTGTGTGTACGTATCTCGTACGCAGCACTGTTATGGTGTTTGCCATAATTAATGTCATATGACCGTCGTGGTCATACATCGTTCGCCATTGCTTGACATGTCACAGCACTGACATGTACCAGGAGAATAACGGACAACCCTTGTCACATCCACAAAGATAGAACTTCATCATATCCTTGCCCTCAGACAGTGTCTGCACCTTAGGGACTTGAAGCTGCCCTGTGATACAGATTCCTTGTGGCCAACTACGGCTGAGATACTGTTCTCAGGCCTATGCACTACTAACTCTTCTAGTATAGTTTCTCTGTGTATGTAACAGTATAATCTTCCAAGATATCTATATATATGACCAACAAGAGCTAACACATGAAAACTAACTCTAATCAACTTCATCCTATTCTGTTTAGTAGAACACACCCTGTGCCAATTAAATATCTATTAAGCCAAAAGCTGCCCTGAACAGAACTGTGTTGATACTCGTTAACTTCTCTCATTACACCACTGGGCCAGTCATTGACCCCTAGACTGCAGCCATGCTGTGTGTTGACATAATCTAACCAGATGGTCTCACAGCCTGAAACAGCCACAATGACCAGTTCACTGACTGGCTGGTCAAATTACTTCTGTTTGACCAAGACTACTCGCTATAATTGAAATAAATGCATGAACTATGCTTCAAGACCTAGCTGGCAAAAATCAGGATGAGAAGATGAACAATTCGAAGTGATGATGACATAAAACGCAGAAAGTTGAAAGCTGTATATGGCATCATAGCAATGAGGATGGTGATGATGATGATGATAAAATAAATATAGCTGTCCATGTCAGCAAGTGATTCCGTCCTCTTTGACTGGGCAGATATGTGCAGGAACTTTTTGTTGGAAAGTGCTTGAACGAAAACAATCACTTATTTTTAAACAATCTTTGAAACCAAACTTTCATGTGTTGAAAATAATTGGTTACAACGACATAGGGTAGACACGATTACACCGTAACATTTGTCATGCTCGGTTCTGTTTGTCACAGACCTCGTGTTTTGTGATGTTCGGTTCTACAAACTGTAGACCTCGCGTTTTGTGACTAGCTCACAAACCATATGAACGATTACACCGTGACATTTGTCATGTCCGGTTCTGCACGGGGCAGACCTCGCGTTTTGTGACTATTTCACAAACCATATGAACGATTACACCGACTTATATGTATTGTCCGGTTCTGCTTGTAGCGCAGACCTCGCGCTTTGTGACTATCTCACAAATCATATGAACGATTACACCGTGACATCTGTCATGTCCGGCTCTGCTTATAGCAGACCTCGCGTTTTGTGACTATTTCACAAACCATATGAACGATTACACCGAAATATTTGTCAGGTCCGGCTCTGCATCTAGCAGACCTCCTGTTTTGTGAATCTCACAAATCATCTGAACGATTACACCGTGACATTTGTCATGTCCGGCTCTGCGTCTAGCAGACCTCGTGTTTTGTGAATCTCACAAATCATATGAACGATTACACCGTGACATTTGTCATGTCCGGCTCTGCGTCTAGCAGACCTCGTGTTTTGTGAATCTCACAAATCATATGAACGATTACACCGTGACATTTGTCATGTCCGGCTCTGCGTCTAGCAGACCTCGTGTTTTGTGAATCTCACAAATCATATGAACGATTACACCGTGACATTTGTCAGGTCTGGCTCTGCATCTAGCAGACCTCGTGTTTTGTGAATCTCTCTTAGGCAATAAAACATACCATTGCCGACTATCATACTCAGTTGGGTGTGACATATCCTGATGATAATATGTGTTAGCGCTGTCTGTCATAGACAGCGAATTAAGCCGTTATTTCTATATGACCATACATCAAATCCAGAATCCGCCAAACATTCTACTGTATACCCTAATTCCATGAAACTATAACTAAGCAAACACCTATAATAGTAACTTGACATTATATCAGATATAACATCTCTTCAAAACATCCAGCTATATCCCCTGAAGAAACGATCTACCATGGCCTGAGTTGCTGACCCTTGAAAACCTGATGCTGGGAAGAGAGGACAACCATTGACCTGCTGTGTTGTCGATTGCATCACGGCTCAAGGGGTCATTAGCAGAACCACTATCTAGTGAGTGTCTGCTGACCCACTGACCGTCATTAGCCAGCCTGTAGCCAGCTTTGTCCACAGGGCGACAAGCTGTAAACAGTGGCCTTTCATCTGCCGGGTTGGATGGCCCCCTGCCATTGCAGACAGTGTCCAGTGTACCGAAAATAAACATCGGCCACTGAGGAATTATCACTACGAGTTTAACATTTTACGTATTTATTTTGCTGCCACCAGAGAAGTAACTTCTCACTAAACTATTCTACTTTAATCTATCTGAAGCGAGTAAACGTGCGGCCCGTGTGAGTTCTTTCAAGTGAGATTTTCAAGATAGATTAACCAAAAACCGTTACTACGGAACGTAGAGGAATACGGTCAGGTTTATCTACCGAAATCCCACCCCGGCTGCCACCAAATTGTAGCGTTTGGTGCGAGCGGTCGGCACGGGGTAAACAGCGTAGGTGTTCCCGGTAATAGGCCCCAGAAGTCTGCCCATGCAATATGACACACACATCGTATATTCTGTGACAGTAAGTCTGTCACAGTGTGCTCTGGAGCGCGTGTCCCGGGGTGAGCAATACATGTTCCCCCGGTAATAGGCCCCAGAAGTCTCCCCGTCATTAAAATACTCCCTATTTATACTAGTGGTACTGTAGCCCGAGGACAGACGCTAGACGCCTTACCTAATATTTTGTCCAGCGCGTCTACCCCTAGAAATCTTGGCAGGGTGCCAGCGGACTCTGCACCCTGTGGTTTCCCCCAACAACAATAAAGTGGAGCATCTTCCTAAACCAGATGGCCCTAGAAATTAGCATAGACGAGCCTGCAGTGCTAGTGAACTTTCCCTCCCCTGGTAGCGTCCCAAAATACCAGGGTTGGTCCTCTGCCTCAGCCAGATGGCCCTAAAATTACCATATAAATTGCATAGGAAACCTTCCATACTGGTTATAGTCTCTTAACCGGGTAAACACCCTCCGTGTGATTATGTACGTATTTGCATATATGCATGGCTTTAGTAGCCCTAAATAGTGATAGATATATCTATATATAATTATAATAGTTATCGCTGAAAAATCCCTACATAAGTGCAATGCCACTGGCACTGGCACTGATCGAAAGGCACTGTTACTGTACGTGTTGTTTATGCATGTGCTCTAGCTACTATGTATATATTATGTATCAATATAATTATGTATTTGGATCTGAAATCATTAAATCTGCATGATGAAAATGCAAGGCTATATTATAGAGAATAAACTGGCACCGGACCATGACCAACAGCTGGTAAATACGTATGTCCCTCCCCTGGTCCCACTGACACCATCAAGATGTGGGTGGAATGTTTAGACTGCCTTATGACTAACATAAAATAAATAAAAACATAAAAATACTTTTTATAATCATGAAGCTGACTGCATCATAAAAAGTTCAATGGTCGAGCAACTGCTAAGTGCAAAATATATGAGCTGACAGGCAAAACAGCTTGATCTCCAGCAGCCAGCCAGCTTGAAATCTATCCTGACATGTCTTCCAGAAAGTGAGTTAATTATTGTATAGGTATCAAATACTTTAACGTGTATATATATATATATATATATATATATATATATATATATATATATATAGTAATTTGCTGTAAATAACAAGGCTGTTGTACAGTTGTAGCAGCTAGAGTAGAGCTTTGTATTAAGTCAACAATTAAATCCATATAATATACAATATGTACATGATAATTAACAGCAAACTTGAAGGGAACCAACCACACACAGGTAGCTGGACCCACCAATAAAATGACAGAAGACAAGCTTCAATTTAAAGAAGAAATCCATTTGTAGAAGGGGAAAGCGTCAATGCGCCCCAAAACCCCTTCATAACTATGTATAGCTTGGGGTCAATAACATACATAATGCATTTTCAATTAAATCCATATAATATACAATGTGTACGTGATAATTTAACAGGAAACTTGAAGGGAACCAACCACACGCAGGTAGCTGGACCCACCCATAAAATGACAAAAGACAAGTTTCAATTTAAAGAAGAAATCCATTTGTAGAAGGGGAAAGCGTCAATGCGCCCCAAAACCCCTTCATAACTATGTATAGCTTGGGGTCAATAACAACTCTCTTCTAAGTGAGATGTGCCATCTCTTACAATAATTTATTGTCTAAAGGGCTAAACATATAATAGTTAAATTTCTTATGTCAAACACATTTTAGGCACCATCAGCTACATTAGGAAATGAAAGAAATAAAAAGAACAATTGTAAGAATTGCTAAGCCCAGGCTAAGTCAAAAACTAAATTACAAGGAAAGCAGAGTCCCAATTTTAACAACTCTGCTTTATTTAATTAGAAAACTTTGAACCAGGGCCCACACTGGTCACTAAATTGAGACTCCAAGGCCTGTTAGAGGGAGAAAGCCACTATCATATTGATCTCTTTGACTTAGCCTTAGTTCTTAGACAACACAAACATTTCTTTCTCAATGTTTCTTCCCTGACCTGGCTGAATTAAACTGACTGCTGGTGTATTTGAACTGACAACTGGACTAACGGTAACCACATCAATTTTCTTAACTCTTGCATGGTGCGTTAATGGGTGTACAGCTGTATTAATTAATATTTAATTTCCTTGAAGCTTTAAGTGCACGAGCTATTGCTAACTTTTTAAGTTTGAAAGCTAAAGTCTGTGTGTTTTCTAAAGCTACTTCACTTATTGTTAGTCCTCGTTTCTTACGCATGCATCTTTTCCTCCCACCCCACCTTTCTCTTGCATTGTGAGGAATTTTAACTAGAGGTCATGTGTGCTAAATATAGGACATTTCAGTTGATAATCACTATTTCTGGTAAGAATGGCTCCGCCCTTCCTTCTAAATCCTAATTTATGAGGATGTTGCTTAGGGAGCTTACCAGGGAAGAATGTTGGGGCAGCTTTCTTTTTATGATCATGTAGAAGTTTAAGTAAATTACCCTTTTTAGCTTGTTGTACTTCTGATTTAGTTGCTTCGTGAGACCTTTGCAATAAAGAATTTATACCACTGAAAACATAAGCCCGGTCACATATATTACTATTTAGCGGAAAGAGTGTAGATAAACCAGAAGGAATTCTTGCTACAGTATCAAAGTACAATTCTAACAATTTTAAATGGTCATGACAATTATTTATAGTTGCTTGCACGGCATGTAGATGTTTACAGAAATATGGCTGTCCCTGGTGAATGAAATCTAAGCATGTACATATGGTAAGGAATATATTTACAATGTAAATCCCCTCATCTGGTACCGGAACAGGCAGGTACTGGGCAACAACCTCATGGAAAGTATGAGCAGCACTTGCATTTAATTGTGAAAGTAAAGTTTCACTAGCTTCATTTAGAGAATATGCATGGTCATTTCCAGATTGCTTTTTATCCTCTGAAGTGACAAATGCCCACCCATGTTGAGCCCAATTTGGAATGAGACTGACTTTCCGAGTCTTAACTAGACATAGGCCTTTCATGATACAGTTAAGTAGTTTTCCCTTAGACGTGTTTACCTGGTTTTTAAATCTGGCTAATTTTGTAGCATCATGAACTGTGTCATTTGCATGCCTGGGCAAAGTTCTGTCTAATAAAGTTCTAATTTGAAATGCTATAGATTTGTTTAAATGATTTGCATTTTCTCCTTGAACAAGTAACCTGAATTGATTTTCTGTTATATTATTGGTCAATAACAGAGGGTTACGCCTATCTTTTTCTGGTACCAGCATTGCGGTCTCGGCAGTAAATGTTGTTTGCCATGCACTATGAAACCAACATTTATCGAGGTAGTCAGCAAAACTATTCTTTGATTGTACACTAACAATATAGTCTGGAATTTCATTAGTTAAATAATTGAAAAATGACTGTACCATGCTTGTCCGGACAGTTTTATGCCAACTACGCATTACACTTTTCAGTGCAGTTATGACAGGGTTAATTACTATTTTAAGATCTGGATAAGTCATAATTTTGTCCTTTAGAGCTTGCAGAGCATGAAAGTTGCACAAATCTGATTGCAAAATTAAATCGTTGCATGCTGTTTTAATGTCCCATGCCTTATCATGCTGTATTATTGGTTGGAACACCGAACCGTATTTCAAGGCGCACGGCCTTAAATGAAAAAACCCATTGTTGTCATTAAAAATGTAAAGATGCTTTTTATGTGCACAATTTGAATGATGACATGGCATGTTGGCAATGGTAATTTCTAACTGCATTGTATGTACTTCTGAAATCTCACAATTACTGATAGCTGCCATACCTATCCTACCTTTATTTGTTGAATCACAATAAGTTAAAATACTAGTTTTAAATCGGGCTGCATTTAAATCATGCTTGACATCATACCCACAGATCACACCAAACTTTTCTAAATACCTGATGTTTTCATCACTTGCGAGAACAATGTGATAATTACGATTTAAGTTTGCATCACCCCGCTGATACAAAAGTACTGAATCAAAATTATTTTATAAAATTATTTCAGCATTTCTCCAGTCAGAGTTAGTGAGTCTGTCCTTAGAAAGATCCTTTCCTAAATAATGACGATCAATTAAATGGCACCTGTTTGAAATCTGACGTAAATTAACAGACTTGGGTGAATTATTAGTGTCACCATGTGTAAGTATACTAGTGGGATTTTCTGCAATATAAATCTGACTTGGAGCTGTCTTTCCAGTCATTCTAGCCCTGTCAATTTTATCTTTCATTGTCTGGGACATATGCCTATCTTTCTGGTTAGGTTCTGATGAGTGAAATTGTGAATTTTGGCTATGTTCAAAAATTTCCCAATTGTTCATGTTATCCTCTTTTAAAATAAGTTTTAATTTCCAGCCACACTCATTTCTACACGCTGAAGTATGAGATGAACAGGACACATACATAATTGCTGCAATTTTGCTACCAGAGCCTTCTACATTTTCAGAGTCTATTAATTCAAAGCTGTCATCTGTTCTGTGAAACTGTTTGTTATCTATTCTGCCCATATTTGAAACTAGTAAAATGTCATCATCTCGTTTAATATTAACACTCTTACTATGCTTTATTAGTATACGTTTATCAAATAACATATTATCTAGAAAACGTCTAGCAGGAATGCCAGTGTGAATTGAACCAGTGTGAATATAACCAGATTCTAGCCAAGTGTTGAATGATACACTATCTACAAAAGTTTGAATCTCTGCAATTGCTCTCTTATCTGTTTTACCTGAGGGTAAACAATGGAAAAATTTACTTTTCTTTACGCCGCTTTTCTTTAGGCAAGTTAGGCGCAAATATTTACCATAATCAAAAGTAATACTAGCAGACAACAAACAGGTAGGCCAATCAGAGCATATCACAATACCCGATATATTTTTAGTGCTATTATTCTCGGTATTTGTATAACTCTCCAACCACACAACTGCCTCCTGTGACTGCACATATGACTGCATGTTTGCTACGGCTACACCATCACGTTTACCTTCCTGTGAGCATGCGAACTGTTTAGAGACTTTTTTTCCATTATGTACTATTACGCCTAGCCTCAGAAATTTGGACTTTGTGTAATAACTCATGTGGCCGCCATTACCTCTGAACTGGATTGATTAAGCAAACACTGTTGCCTAGTTCATTGATGAAACACAGTAGACACACAATTAATCCTCATTCAATAACAATTTATTGTAAAAATAAAAATAATCCAAAATCCAATCTATCTTGCGTGGCTGTGGCTAAATTGAAATACATGCTGTATATAAAAAATCAATGAATTCTTGGGATAAAAAAATTAAAACATTCGTCTTAAAGCAAAATAATTGTACATAGATCGTCTGTATAAAATGTTCAAGATCACATCACATAATGACTAAAAATAAACATATATGCAACCAATCATGCATGCATATTTTAAAAACTGCAATATGCATTAAAGTGGTTAGATTTCACGATTCCACAAAAATGTATTGCCAATTTGTTTTAAAGTGTCTTATGTTATTTATTTACTGCTAAAATTGAAACTGTTTATTTACTAAAATGCAGAAAAGCGTGCTAAGTTTGGTCAATTTTGAGGGGCAGAACACATGCATGCATTTTAAAAGAGCCTGAGATATGCTTTTTTGACGAAATTTGATCAGTATATCAGTGACATGACTGCAGTGATTGTGTTAAAATTTAGATTTTTTCTCAGGTCCAGTTTCCTTATAATCTGACAAAACGTTAACATGGCCGCCAATGGGAAAATCAACTGTGCTCTGTGCCCTATTGTTTTAATAACTGGGTTAGGAAGCTCCATGGCAACAGAAATGCTAGGTGCCATTTTTGCATTTCAGATGATGTTGCTGCTACAGAGGTGTGTGAGAAATGTAGTTTTGTCCACAAATGGTCACTGTTATGTGTGAAAAAGTTCTTGAAAATGTAAATATATGCCAAATATGAAATATGGTGCTAGTATAGCTTTACACAGGGGACACAAACAAAGTTATGATGGCTGGCACATGTATCGTGACAGCTATTTTGATTTTTGTAGAAAAACAGAATCATTCATGCTGACTCTATGTACGGTTTAGTCTAAAAAAGACTCAATGCATGCCATGTATCAACTTTATTATTTTAGATTGACACTGTGTTGGTAAAAACAGGAGTTACTGTCTGCATCAGGACATATGCTTTGGGCATGGGCAATTTGAAGACTACTTATTAAACGTGGACATTGAAATAATGCTGAAGTCAAACTTACTATTTTAAGTGGTGTAGAATGCTCTGGACTGTATATAATGAAGAGACTGCTGTCATTTCAGCGTTGATGATGACATTTTTGTGTTGGAGGTTCTCTGCATGCATGACTCAGATGTAACGCTCTTAACTGCATAGGCCAGGTAACTCAGCTATATACTGTATATTGAGTGTACAGAAGCGTTGCATTGAAATGTGCATGTGCATGTGCATGTGCATGTGCATGTGCATGTGCATGTGCATGTGCATGTATGTGCACACACATATGCGTGTATATACGTACATGCACGCATGCACGCGCGGGCACACACACACTCTGTCTGGTTTTGTCTAGTCATTATTTGCCTTGAGTAGTTGTGTCAGTCTTCATCCAACTGTGTTGAACCCTGTGAGTAAGGAGGCTCACCAAGTTGTCAAAGTTGTCAAAATTGTATATGTTCTCTCCTTTTTATCATAGGTATCACTGCTAATATGAAATATACGTTTCAGGCCATGTATTTTCTGCTTTATCAATGTGTGAAATAAAATATATGTCCTAATTACCATTTCAATGCCAGTTGTTATAAGCAATGTGCATATTGCCTATGGCCAAAGTAACTATCGTTGTCATTGACACAGTGTGGTTTCAATGTAATATTTTATTCTCTCATACATAAAGTGTTATGTCATAGGTTCATGATATGGTTGACTTTTTTCTCAAACCACCAGCATTAAGTCTTATTTCCACCACACTACAGAATGCATTCCCAATGCTTATTTTTTGCATCCTTCATTGCACCAAATGCAGACCAATTCCAATGAGTATTGTCACTGAATACCATAATTCAACTTTTAGGAGCCAAGGCCATCTTGTCAGTCTAAAATCCTCATCAAGAGTGCCTGGATGGTCAGTTTTTTATGGGGGGTGGGGTAACATTATAAGCTATGTATTATTTGCTTAAAGAGATATGTCAAGACTGAATACATGACATGAAAGAGGAATAAGTCATCTGTCTATCTATACCACTGACACATGTCTGTCACTAGCTGTCCTCAAAGGAAAGTCCAAGATGCATCAGGTTTTATGACAGGCTTACAGGAAGTGTGACTGGGGATGCCTTTGATGTGATATTGGCCTGTAAGCTCTGTGAGGATACAGCAATCATTGATCCATTGTTCTGAGCATGTGCACTAATTGGGCTGTGTAATGGCATTACATTTGACAAGTTGTGTTACCTCACTTTTCTGAAATCCCCATTTTAAAGTGAAATATGGACATTATTATGTAGGGTAGGAGTGACATAACTGTTTTTGTAAAAAAAATTATTTCACAATATGGTAACAACAGACTATGCATGATTTTCTTGCAGATTATATGGTTGGCTGTCACAGACATAATCTCTATGCATATATATGCAAGCTGTCAGTTGCAGTGTGGTCAGCACCATAAGAGGGTTTTTGTTTATTTATACAATATTGGCCCATAAAATAAGGCGCGGGTGGTCATTTGTAAAGTGGGTAAAAAACTACCAGATTAAGGGATGACATTGATTTTTTGGCCTCCTGCATGATATATATGTAGCTTTCAAAAGAGCCTAAATTAAAGGTTTTTAAAAAAAATCAGAATTCCTATTAGGGGTCAGAGCACAGTTAGACTTCCTGGTGTAACCCATACGAATGTAGTACCTTAATAATGGTGTTATTTGAGATTTTGAAAAATTCTTTTTATGTGAAATGAGTACAGTAGGACAGGCATACTAGTAGGTTCAGTGCTATGATATATCTGCAGTGCAATGACGCATGTTAGGCAGAGTGTAGTTGGCGTAGTGATTTTTAGCCATTTTTTCTTACATGACCCTGCGAATGCAGAAAAGCGTGCTAAGTTTGGTCAATTTTGAGGGGCAGAACACATGCATGCATTTTAAAAGAGCCTGAGATATGCTTTTTTGACGAAATTTGATCAGTATATCAGTGACATGACTGCAGTGATTGTGTTAAAATTTAGATTTTTTCTCAGGTCCAGTTTCCTTATAATCTGACAAAACGTTAACATGGCCGCCAATGGGAAAATCAACTGTGCTCTGTGCCCTACAGCGGCACCGTCTGCTGAAATTCCTAACATAAATACCTACTTTCTACATGATGGTCGTCTTTAAGCTTATTGTTGATTATTTGTCAAAGATATATCAAGTCGTCAGTATCCGGTAATAATCATTTATTGGCTGTAAAATGTGAATACGCTTATGTAGATCAATTTATTAAACTTATTAGTATCACCCATAAAGGGCAAAATAATACTCCGAGGAAGTGCGTATTAGCTGCGAAGGGGTTATATAACATTATTTTACTCGTTCATCGCCGCAATTGCCTCATCACCCATATGCTAGCCAGAAGTGTACTATTTTACGATAGTTTATTAACTAATTAGAATTACCACATGTATGGTAACACTATTGTATAATACATATAAAATTATATACATTGATACATTGTTGTTTCACTATATGCATGCCTCATTGACAATAAACTATCTTACCTCGGCGAAGGCCCTTGACACCAACTCCTCGTCTACAGTGCAGCTCAAACTGGACACCATCTAAGCTCTGGGGCAGATACTTGAAAATTGAATCCGCAAAGACAGCCACCAAGCGAGACATGTTGTAGATCTGCAAGAATAAACGGCAAACCAGCAAAACTGCAACAATACAAAGGTTTTAGAAACACGCAATCCAAGCAGCACTGCAGTTTGTAACTTGTCGAATACAAATTAAGCTAAATGCCACTATTGATTAAACACACAGCACACAACAATATATTGTGTTACAGTGGTAACAATTGGCGCAACTGATGAGCAAATCGTTTAACAGTCAAAAGAGCAGTTGAATTCGTTTTCCAGAGAGCAATCTCAAGAAACTTCTATCTCATCCAAAGACCAGGCAGAAGTGACTAAGGCTAAGCTGGACAAGTCATCACTAACACGCATTAATGATTGACACCCAGCAAAACATGTCCATAAACAGTTTAATATGTACTATTTATCAACTATTGTATTATTATCTATTTATAACTTGTAATATAGTTAATTTTGTCAGTATTAGTATTTTAGTATTATTAAGAGTAATATTAATTATTTATATTGCAAACAATTATATTGATTAATTAATTGTACAACTACATCTACTTTTTAACTGTAAGGTAATCTCCACATTCCTATAAAGTGTAACGCGCCTCTGAATGGCTTTATTGCTAGAGATATGGCGTAGACAAATACTATTATTTATTATAAAATCATTATAATATTATTATGACCAGCACACATGTGATCGGCGGAATCAGCCCTGTGGCACTTATTGTGAATTTTTATATTAATTTTAACATTGCATATAAATAGTACTCCATATTATATTGTCCACTATTCTACTATTTTCGAGTATTCTTTTAATGGTCAACCCGATACGAAAACATAACCTGCGAGTGTGAATATATCGTAACTTATAGACGTAGGCGTCAAATGGAGAGATGGTAACATGAAGAGAAACCGCAGAAAGCTAATGGAACCGGAAGGTAATTAGCGCCACCCCACACCGCGCGCGCTCACTGCTTATCTATATATAGATAAGAGGAGGTACCAACTGGCAAACTTTAATGCTCTTGCCGGCGTCTCCGCTGCTGTGATTAGTCACACGGTGGCAGCACTAAATCATCCTCTCCCTATATTCGCGCTATTGAGTATTGTATTATTATAATAACATTATTATTTTATACATACCCAGTATTACAGATCTCTTAGCGTAGACGAAAACTGCACCTCGGGCACCAAACTGTATACAACGCAACAAAATAATTTACCTTTTTTATTCGAGGATAAAAAAGTAATATGTCTTCATTCACACCCTCTCGCTAAGGTAGGCATTTTAGTTCCTAGTTCGTACAGTTGTTTCCAGCATGTGACAACATTCTGACTAAAAACTAGTGTAGTGTATACTTTTATGACTACAGTGTTGTGATCAACATTCTGACTAAAAACTAATATATAATTTATGGTTACAGTGTTGTGATCTTAATAATTAAGAGGTCCTATTCAACAAATAGTCAGCCGTTTTCAGAACACAATCGTCAAGCCGCGACACTGAGGATGGCTACTGAAAAGACGTGTGTGTGAGTGTGTCTGTGTCTGTGTGCGTGTGCGTGTGCGTGCGCGTTCGCGTGTGTGTGTGTGTCTGTTTGTGTGTGTGTGACACCGTGTGTGTGTGTGACACCGTGTGTGTGTGTGTGTGTGTGTGTGTGTGTGTGTGTGTGTGTGTGTGTGTGTGTGTGTGTGTGTGAGTGTGTGAGTGAGTGAGTGTGTGTGTGTGTGTGTGAGTGAGTGAGTGAGTGAGTGAGTGAGTGAGTGAGTGAGTGAGTGAGTGAGTGAGTGAGTGAGTGAGTGAGTGTGTGTGGGGGGAGAGTATGTGGTGTGGTGTGGTGTGGTGTGGTGTGGTGTGGTGTGGTGTGGTGTGGTGTGGTGTGGTGTGGTGTGGTGTGGTGTGGTGTGGTGTGGTGTGGTGAGTTGAGTGGGTGGGTGGATGGGTGGGTGGGTGAGTGAGTGAGTGAGTGAGTGAGTGAGTGAGTGAGTGAGTGAGTGAGTGAGTGAGTGTGTGTGGGGGGGGGGAGAGTATGTGGTGTGGTGTGGTGTGGTGTGGTGTGTGTGTGTGTGTGTGTGTGTGTGTGTGTGTGTGTGTGTGTGTGTGTGTGTGTGTGTGTGTGTGTGTGTGTGTGTGTGTGTGTGTGTGTGTGACAGTTTGTGTGTGTGTGTGTGTGTGTGTGTGTGTGTGTGTGTGTGTGTGTGTGTGTGTGTGTGTGTGTGTGTGTGTGTGTGACAGTGTGTATGTGTGTGTGTGTGTGTGTGTGTGTGCGCGCGCGCGTGCGTATTTCTTTTACGCCCAAAATTCAGACGGGTGTGGTGGGGGTGTGGTGTGGTGTGGTGTGTGTGTGTGTGCGCGCGCGCGCGCGCGCGTGCGTGCGTATTTGTTTTACGTCCAAATTTCAGACGGGATTCACTGTAGCGTGGTATCACATAGTCACGAGGGATACACAGTCCCCAATGTTGAGAACCCGGTTTGTACATCAACTATACCATGCGTCTGTTTTAGATTGAACTTGGGGCGCCGGTTTGGCAGGAGGATGTGCTAACCACTACACTGTCGCGCGCGGGTGATCAGATGTTGGACGTGCGTAAACTAATGTATCCATGGCAGGTTGCTTAGATTAATTAAGCTTCCGTCAAGCGGTCAACAAAATGGCTGCTGCATATAGACACGTGCTTTTCGTCGTATATTTTGTTGAAATTCTAGTTTAAGAAGATCATCTTTATTACAAAAATAAAAGGGAGGTGTCAAATGTTTGCAGTAATGTTTGATTTAGGATATGTCAACTAGCAGTAGTATTGTAATTCACCTAATAAACCGTTATTAATATTGCTAGAAAATGAAACCTTGGCGAAGCCCTCGCGCATAATTTCGACTGTTAGGTAAGCAAACTGTGACGTACGCCCTATGTCATGACATTGCATGTATTTTCTTTGCCAACGATGCTGATTACGATTAATGTCAATTACTTTACCACAACGACATAATATCTCCTTGCGCAAACATCACTGCATACATTTAATTTTACGTTTTTGTTATAAATATAATCTACTGAGACCATATTCCCAACAAAACACACGATCGAGGAACAACACGTGTTCTGGAAGTCATTTTGTTACCGGCTTGACTGAGATTGTTAAGCAACCTGGATAGGTCTACGTCAATTAAAGCGATTGCTCATATCCATCACGTGACACGGTTGCTTTGCCTTAGCAAATTAACCCCGTCAAGCGATCAAAACTCTGCCTGAACACTTGCGTTCCATCCTATATGGGTCTGGTTTGTTTAAGTTATAGCTTAAGAAGCTGGTAAATGTAAGCAGGTGTCATGTCGCAGTAAAAATGTAATTCTCATAATTATTTAACGGTAATCAACATTGTTGGCAAAGACAAATGTTGACGGAGGTCACGCGCATAATTTTGATTGTGACGTAAGCAATTGATGTATCCAGTACGTCTCGATTTGACATCGTAACAACTTTCCCGTAGATTTTTGTCATAAAGATAAACTTGTGAAACCAGAATTTCAACTGAACATAGGGGCCTACGACGAAAAGTACATGTTCAGGCAGTATTAACAAAAAATTCATTATAATGTTCCCTCGAAGTCGAGATAGGGTTAGTTCAGCCACAACATGAAGTGAGGTTTATTTGAACATATAAATAACGTACGAAAGGTGTGAGCTGCCTTACTGGACAATAGTCTACATCACAGAGTTCATGTACTCGTGATAATTGGGAAACTGGTATATCTGATAGCGAATACATACCTGATACAGTCGAAGGGTTACGTAAACTAAGACATTTACCAATCTGTGGCTTAACTAACCCCCGCCCTCTGGCTCAACCTACATCTCATATAGGGTTAGATGAGCCACGTGACCAGCTCTCTTTGCATTAGCTAAATCTAGTTACCTATTCATGTTGGACACATTTTATGTGGCGTAAGAGATTTATTGATAATCATTGTTTTTTTTATTTTGACAAAGACACATAATTTTGTCGTAGATATTAAAATAGTGACCTAACACTGCCTTCCCCTAATAATGTCGCCCAAATAAAAACGACTCTACTTGAACGCTCAATACAAAACGCAGTGCAATAATTCTAAAGGCAGCGAGCACAAACAAAAATGAAATATATATCACAAGTGTTTATCACAGACAGATAAACACTTGGGTAAGAAAAAAAGGTTACAGACAGACAAGTCAGAAGACGGAATTAAGTGACCCTGGACAGGGCACGTCAGTAGAATACGAGGTAACCGATGGACATCGCGTCACATGGAAACCCTTCGAAGAGAAACGATCCAGAGGAAGACCGGCGAGATGGTGGAAAGACGAACTAGACGACTATTGGAAGGGCACCATCTGGCAGAGGATAGCGCAAGATAGACAGGTGTGGAAACAGCATGATAAGCCTAAGGGACACTACGGCTACACAACGATGATGGTACTGATGATGATACGTCACGTTTCAATTAACACTGCCTTCATCTAATCATGTAGCTGAATTAAACACGAGTCTACTTGAACGCACACAACAAAACGCACTGCTAAAGGCCTCGAGCATGTCGTACGAAGCAGGACGTCGGATACATAAACTCTCCTGCTACACCAAGCCGGGAGCGGTTTTGCACCGCAGTTATGACAGCGACCGGAAATTTACGACATGAATGTGAGCGCTAATTTGCATTTCGACCGACCGCGGGAGACTTCATATCGGCTACGGTCTTCATTAACTCGACGAAAATTGCGTTCGTGCTACGAGGCGATTTCGCGTTGAGTAACTGGCATCGCCCATTCAAAATACGTGGTTGGGCGTGGCGGGGTTCAGCGGAAACGACGTCATTTACCGCGGCCGAAGGTCTACCGCTACGTACACGCGTTGTGCATGGAGACGACGTGACTATTATTCGACGTGTTCTGGTTTTAATATCGCCGAGGTCCACAGAGCGCCAAGTCACCGCTTGACGAAGTTAGAAGCAGCCGGGACAGCGGGTTTGACTTCCGGCAGGTTCCGTTGGCCGTGTTGTAGGTTACTCGGACTGAGCGTTGGAAATTTGAAAAAATTGTGGCGTGGCGATAGTTTTGTATACACAGTCACGTTTAATCGAAAGACGGTGCTTAATTCATCTACTTCACTGCTGGATTAATGAGAAACTGTTACGAAGAAAGCGGAAGTTACGATTTCACGACCAACGACTACATTGACAGGGTAGAGTAGGGCAGGATTGTCAGTAAACTTACGACTAGTTCGTTCTATTTATATAGAGGAAACTGGACTTTCTCGCCAGTTTATTTAGTCAACACAAATATTGTTAGAAAACCGAAGCCTGGACTGGGTTGGCCTGTATACCGGATATGACGACGGACGTAGCTACGTCACCGAGAAGTGGCGTTAGCGTGGTGACGTTCACGACAGGCTACAGCGCCACCTACATGGGTCACGTGCCTACGGAGAACAGTGCAGGGCGGGAATATATAGACTACTGCATTGAGAAGGTGCGTTGGTCTTGTTTTGGCATTTTGCAATATGTTGTTCTTCTTTGACAATCTTGCATTTTAACCACCCGTCTAATATGTACTATTTGTCATCTCTTGTTCACGAGATCATGTGTTGTATGACGAATATCCATCTCAGGACAAGAAAGTGAGTTGAATAATCACTAACCAACTAAGATAGTTGGCTACTATTTTTGAATCATGATTAAATTCACACTAAAACAAATCTACTTACATATTATTATATAGATACTATGTATTCGCTACGATCCAGTAGGTCTATATTTGTCATTTACCGACATCGTCAGTTTGCTAATAACGAGTCCTGTGACATCGCATTTGCATCATAGATACAAGTCATAATCAAATAATTTTGTATCAGTTACATCGCATCGCGCCATGGCAAACGCCTGTATTTTGGTTCTATGTCTATGTCTGGCAGATCCCTTTGCAAAACTTACTTTATGGCCCGCCAATGAAATCACTCACGAGGAGCGTGGTCGGCCTCCGACCGATCATGTGATATAATTTTGGGTGATTTCAGCCACACGCTGCTCATGTTACATGCAGTGTCAGGGATATCGAATTTACAAAATCGTTCATGTCCTCGTGCGGGTGTTCTCACGGGTGAAGCAGTCACGACTGACGAAGTCAATAAACTAGTTCGACAAAATCGTGCACTTCCTGTATGGGATCTGCCATGGGCCCATGGCTAGTTCGACAAAATCGTGCACTTCCTGTATGGGATCTGCCATGGGCCCATGGCTAAACTAGCCATGGGCCCATGGCAGATCCCATACAGGAAGTGCACGATTTAGTCGAACTAGTTTATTGACTTCGTCAGTCGTGACTGCTTCACCCGTGAGAACACCCGCCCCATAGTAAACAGTCCTAACTTGCGTTGATTGTACAATCGCACGAAACAAACGTCATTAATAATAATAATAATAATAGTAACTTCTTTTGCGCCAATATCCTCGAAAATCAAGCTCAGTGGCGCGACAAAACCAGGGGATTAATCAATCTCATAATCGAAAGCAATGCGTGAGTCGTCAACGGATGGATGAAGAAGCTAGGAGGCTAAGGAGGATAGGCAGCATTAAAGAGATAGGTTTTTAGATGTCGGCGGAATGAAACTATATTACCTTGTGATTTAACACTGGCAGGAAACGAATTCCACACCGTTGGAGCGGCAACCGAGAAAGCTCGGGTCCCGGCTTTCGTTTTCACCCGAGGGATGTAAAGAGGGTTACTACTGGTTGAGCGTAGCTGTCTGGAATTTCTTGTTGGAGTTAGCATTGAATTTAGATATGCTGGTTGTGTAGATGAGAGTGCTTGATAGGCTATTGTACACATTTTTTAAATGATGCGATAGTGCACAGGTAGCCAATGCAGTGATTTTAGAAGCGGCACTGAGCGAGAAAAACGAGGAGAACGCGTGACTACCCTTGCTAAACAATTTTGGACACGCTGAAGTTTTGCTATGTCCTTGTTAGCGGTATTGTAAAGGAGGGAATTGCAGTAGTCGAGTCTGCTACTTACTAGAGCTGTGGCGATGGTTTTAGCGACGGAAAGTGATAAAAACCGGCGGATACGGCGAAGATCACGGATATGGTAAAAACTGCAACGGCATGTTTTCGAGATATGTTGTTTGAAATTGAAGTTTTCATCAAACGTTACTCCGAGATTTAAAACTGAGGTGGCTGGTGTGATACTCTGACTCAGAATATGTGTCGGGAAAAAGCCATTGAGTTTTGCCCGCTGCGTTGAGGTACCAATGGTGAGAAATTCAGTCTTATCTGCATTTAGTTTTAATTTACTATTTTTCATCCAGAGGGAGACATCTTGGAGACAATCCCTGAGCTGGTTTAGGGAGCGACAAGTATCTGGCGTGGTCAGAGAAACATAGATTTGTGTGTCATCTGCATAAAGGTGATGATCCAGGTTGTGACTCTGGATAACTGAGCTTAATGGTGTTGTGTACAGAGTGAAAAGCAACGGACCCAAAACAGAACCCTGGGGGACACCACAAGAGGTGGGCAGCATGTCTGAGAAGCAGTTACCTATTTTAATGGCTTGCCGTCTGTCAGTAAGGTATGAAGTAAACCAGCTCAAGGCTGTGCCAGATATCCCGTACCACGTTGATAAGCGTGTAATGAGAATGTCGTGGTCAATGGTGTCGAAAGCGGCGGATAGGTCAAGCAGGGTCAGTGCAGTAACTTTGACCCTATCCCCGGTCTATCGACGCAACGCAACGCAACGCAACGCAACGCAACGCAACGCAACGCAACGCAACGCAACGCAACGCAACGCAACGCAACGCAACGCAACGCAACGCAACGCAACGCAACGCAACGCAACGCAACGCAACGCAACGCAACGCAACGCAACGCAACGCAACGCAACGCAACGCAACGCAACGCAACGCAACGCAACGCAACGCAACGCAACGCAACGCAACCCTCTCGAGACCGTTTTATCTTAACGTCCTTAAACATCCGACAAATTAACAAGTTTAACGCTAACCATCTCCCTCCAGGTGCTTGACCGGTGCAACGTCAGCGAGTCCAACATGGTCGCCGCCTACGTCGCCGTACGCCCATGCGCACTGCTCGTCTATTTCGTCGACGCGGACCGCCGAGTAACGCACACGAGACACTTCGATCTCGCTCGGATCGCGCAGTGTAGCGCCGCTAGCGGCAGTCACCTGACAACGCTGGCGTGGCTGTATCGGGAACCTCTCAATGACGTCATTCAGGTGAGATTTGGCTCATCAGAGCAACGTATTATGACTATTGTTAGATCGACGATAGTACGTCATTTTACATCTGAATATTGCTGACAAATGCTATTATTTCTGTACTTGAACTGGAAATATTGTCATAAAATACGTCATGACATGCATATATAAACTGTAATGACACTTTTTTTATTTTAATCTTAATTGGATCTTGGACATCAAGCATAAAGGGAATACTAATGTTATGTGACACCACGCATATGAAGTTAGACCATTGATATAAATAGAACACACTGGTAGAACTATAGGGGAAAGATTAATGATCTAACTCTGCGAGTTAGACCTCCTCTATGAGTTCGGAATAAGCTACTATATTTAGATCATCATCTTTAATGGGATAAATCAGTTCAGAAATATAAAACATAACGAGTAATGTTGCTATTAGCGGTTTACCATTTTCTTTCCCATGTTCACACATTAAACACAGCAGCTGTTCTGTGACAAGTTAAAACTTACTACTCACTAGCTGGCTAATTCCGCGTCGATGAACCGAACTGTTGCAGGTGGTGTGTCACGTGACGAGATTTAAAAGTGAGAGAACAGCGAGAGTGGTCGCCGCTCAGCTCTACGATGCCTTCAAGAGTTTGTACTCTGACTGCCAGATGGCGCTAGCATCTAGTCGTCTGTTTGCAAAGATGGCTGAACGACGTCACAGAAATGTCGGCCACAACAACACGGAGGGATTTGTCTGTGATGAAAAAGAATGAACCGAATTTTTTTATTTACGTTTATTGGAACATTTTACAAGAAAGTTCAACCTGTGTGGCCGTTTAGTTGAAATAAGGAGCTCATTCATCTTTAAAACGTTTACTGGATTTATGGAGGATTTCTTAATGCAAAATGCTGTTGCTTTATTACAAAGCACAATGTATATTTTTTTTTAAATTATGTGCAGTTAAAACAAAACAGTATTTCATTGATATAAAATATTTTACTGACCAGGAACATATGATAATAATGGTCATTAAAATGAAGCCAATAATAATTGCATCTTGGTATTATCTAACCGTCAACACAAATCATATATAGAATCATGCAAATGTTGAGCAATATGTCTCACAACGGAATGTGACACATGCATAAGTCAAAACCATCAGCACAATATGTAGCAAGTGGTGAATAAATAGCCTTATATACATACATACATACATACATACATACATACATACATACAATTGAATATATACATCCATACACACACATACACACCTAGATGCTATTGTCACAGTGGCCATTTGTTTGATGCCTTATAATATTACTACAAAACCAGCAATTGGTTGCTTGTTGAATGTTGAAATAAGACTAACTTAGCGCAGCTGCACCAATAAAAACTGTTTCCTTCACTTTAAATCACCGATTAAAACAATAAAAAACTAAAACGAACTGTGCATGTCCATGTACAATGCATTAGCCCTCAAAGTACAACAGCTATGACATTTGCTATGCTGAAATGATAAAACATACTATATTAGTTAGATGCTACACTACGACCAGTTGGATTGAATGCTGTTATGAGCACTTCTGATGCTAAGAAACATCTGATTTTTAAAAGCATGTGACTCCAAGTAACCCATTGTCATAGGGGTGTATACTGTATAATTGACCAACCGGGTGCTATTTGGGTCTCAAAACAATTTTTATGAAGCATAAATATACCCTGGATGATGTGCAATATTTCAATAAGTGCATTGACGTATGAAATATTGACAAAAAGGTTATTCATCAGGAAAGTCGAGGCGGGCCCAGATTCGATACAAACGCGGATTATTGTTTTCGGTATATTCGTTGATTTCAAGCTAACTCAAAGTAAAACTGTTCTCAGAATTCTGGTGTCATGGTGATGGGTAGATGAAATATCTAACAACCCGTGGTTCCAAGTGGCAACATATCAACAGATTGTTGATGTACACTTTACAACCAGCTCACAACACCAGTACAAGGCTACACAAAACTGAACCACAAAGTGACATTACACATGACATTACCGTGACTTCTTACTGAATATTCTGAATAATGTGATCTGATCACTTTCACAAGTTGGCATCATAATCGTTAAACACATACTATATTATTTATAAATGCAACACATTCCAAATATTTATAAAATATATAAAGTCGGTTTATATAAAATTCCTTTTTAACTTATAAATATTAAAGACAAATAAGAACCATGTACACCTAAATGAAATTATTCCACTAGCTACACACTTTTTCATAATATACCCTAGAATTGTACAACATGATTATGACATCACAAACCAGTGACTTCCCGATAATGATGACACCACTGTGTAATGACGTCACAGCAGTGAGAAGTGACGAGGAAACTGGTGACGAATCCAGCGACGGCGCCAATGACACCCGCCCCACGTCGGTCGTGAACTCTCATGTCCTTGGTGTCTGTCGGGAAGGCCGCCAGGAGGCTGAGCTGGAACATCAGGAGGAGACGAATGATGGACCTACACATTTGGATCTAGATGTGGGCTTAGGTGTGGATCTAAATGTGAACCTAAATGTAGACCTAGATTTAGACCAAGATGTAGATCTAGATTTAGACCTAGATTTTGACCTAAATGTAGACCTACATATAGACAGATTTAGACATAGATGTAGACCACTAGACCAAGATGTTGATCTAAATGTAGACCTAGACACAGAGCTTGATGTAGACCTAGATGTAGACATAGCTGTGGACTTAGATGTGAACTTAGATGTAGACTTAGATGTGCGTCTAGACATGGACCTAGATATGTGTCTAGACATGGACCTAGATGTGTGTCTAGACATGGACCTAGATGTTTGTCTAGACATGGACCTAGATGTGTGTCTAGACATGGACCTAGATGTGTGTCTAGACATTGACCTATGTGTGTCTACACATGGACCTAGATGTGTGTCTAGACATGGACCTAGATGTGTGTCTAGACATGGACCTAGATGTGTGTCTAGACATGGACCTAGATGTGTGTCTAGACATGAACCTAGATGTGGGTGTAGACATGGACCTAGATGTGTGTCTAGACATGGACCTAGATGTGTGTCTACACATGGACCTAGATGTGTGTCTAGACATGGACCTTGATGTGTGTCTAGACATGGACCTAGATGTGGGTCTAGACATGGACCTAGATGTGTGTCTAGACATGGACCTTGATGTGTGTTTAGACATGGACCTAGATGTGTGTGTCTAGACATGGACCTTGATGTGTATCTAGACATGGACCTAGATGTTTGTCTAGGCGTGGACCTAGATGTGTGTCTAGACATGGACCTAGATGTGGATGTAGACATGGACCTAGGTGTGGGCAGGGTAAAGAGACAGTCACTCACCCAGCCGCCCTGTCTGTAGACCCACTTGTCTAGCCGTAGACGTGTGACTTGTGTGAACACGTCTATGACTTCACTCACATAGTCTGGGTGCCCTGAAATTCATATATAATGGCAGATGCAATTTAGTCAAACAAAACAAACAATGCATGACACCTGGCTTCAACAAAGGGCTTGCTCAACTGAGCCAGGCTTCTTCTATCAACACAAAGGGAATTAGCAGGCTAATGTCTAAAAGTGCTTATCTATGTAGAGGCTGGTCTCACATCAGCTAATTTGGCTTTACTATTACACTGCACACTTGTTACTGAGTGAATTGCAAAAGGACACAGTAAAATTACTTGACTTTTCAGAATTCAATCAAGAATAATTTTAAATTGCAATTTATTGATAACCATGCCCTGCATTTTGACAATTTCAAATACTTCAGAAATGTATTTAAATACAAATAATTTAAATTCCTAAATGTGAAATACAAATACTTTTTTAAAAGTAGTTAAATAATTTCAAATACAAATATATTTGCCCCAAGCATGAAAGCAACATATGTTATCTTCATAAAATAACAATCATACAAATATAAAAACATGGAATAAGGCAGTATCTACAAAGTACTAAAGTAGTGCAATTTAATATTTAATCCACATCGATATGTGGGTGTGTAAAGATACACAATCGATGCATTATAACAGCAACCAGTAAGTGTGTCAATAATATATAAATATCAATAGTTATCACTGATAGTGCACTGAGTGAACAGGTCTGTCAGGGAAGTAAAGTGTAAAGCGCTTTGAGCGGTCCTGAGGACTGGATACTGCGCTATATAAGCACTGCCTTTACCTTTTTTTGCACACATCCGTTTTCAGTAACAGTAGCAATCCTAGCTCACCAAGGGTCGTTGCAGTGGATTACACCAGTACCAGCTCTTCTCTACCCCGGGCACACCCCTTTCAAAAACTCCTCCTTTTAAATCAGCCAATCAAATCACCCACGAGGAGTGTGGTCGGCCACTGGCCATGTGGTAATTTTGGGATATTTCAGCTGCTCAATTTACATGCAATGTTTAGGATGTGCATTGGTCATTATACTGGGATTTCCACAAGTTGTGTATCAGTCATCAAATTGCAGCTTTACAGCGACTTAATAAATGCTGTTTATAATAATAATAATAGTCTCATACACGGATGCTACAGTGAATTTTAACTGACGTGTATTCCACAGTTCCTCACCTTGATTGACGCAGTCCTCGGCCAAACCTGCCGCAATGGCAAACAGCGCCACCACGCGGCCCCAGGTCGTACCAGAGCGGGACGGAAGCAACACCTGGTGGCCAATACGAGATCGTTAGAAAGCTTAAAGAGGATTCAATACATGACCACTTTAGTATCACACTTTCCTTTTGTCAGGTACTGCCGGGGACCATTTCAATAAGATAAAAGAGCTCCTAAGGAAAATTCATCCTTAAACAAAATCCATTGCTAAATTAAATTACTTTTCAAAACGCAAATATCCATTGCTGTGTGACTGAGGACTCTATTTCTATGACACACCAGTGATAATGTTCTGCTGCCAGTCATGGGCTTGACAGCTTTCAGGTATTCAAGATCACTGTTAAGGATCAAAGCTGGTTTTAAGAGCAAAATCAGGTTTAAGAAACATTAGAATCTTTTATTGAATAAAAATGAAATGAATAGGTAATTCACTCGTTTTTGTTTGCATGTAAACATTAGTTCCACAGGAAACTTGAGTAGGTGGCACTACTTTAGATCTCTTTTGACAAGATTTATATCACATGTTTACATGTGATATTAATCTTGTCGAAATACTTAAATTGGCACCACTTACCAGAGTTTCCTGTGATGAAAATAATGCATGTGTGTAGCAATTAGCATATTTTGTGTACATTTTATTAACAAAACTGTTACTTTAATTTGTTATCACATCACAAGAGTATATGTGTATAAAAGGTATAGAAGATGCAAGCTGTGAAATCTGATGATTGTAACTAAAGTGGCTATTTTTATGTTTTTTTCAATAAAAAAACTGCAAAAGTACCAAGTTTACTTCACTTTGTAACTTACTTTGGAACACAGTATTTAAAATGTACATTTCAAATACTATGCAGTAACATATGTTAATATCTTGCAAAACAATAACATGTTGAAATCATGAACAATATATTCCATATCTTTACTTCGCTTCAGTTTTGTCAGGCATTTAAATTTTGCATTAAAAATATATACAGCTAGTTCCATGCTTGTTATTTTAATACTTTCAGGACTTTTTAATGAACTCAGTCAAGTGACTATGCATAATTTAGGCTACGTCTAAAAATGCAGTCATGTTGTTTTTCCTGTCAAGTGTCAACATCTGAAACACTGAAGTCTGACTTAGTAGTGGTGACTGGTGAGACAATAAATATTTTATTCAACATCTTCCTAGTGGGTCATTTTGTGAGTGATGAAATAAACAGTTTATATGTATCAGCGTGAATGCTGCTATCAGATTCGGTTAAATTCATAATTGTAATTAACGTTTAAGGTAAGTTTCCAAAATCCAAGGTTCTCCTAAGGAGTTTTCTATATCTCCTCAAAAACTTCATCAGCATTGAGTGCTGATTACTCAGTCATCATGTGACTCTGTTTTTGGTCGCCACATGACAGCAAATCCATGGGAAGGTTGTAACCAGAACTTTGATTGCCTCGCCCATTATTTCTTCACCAGAAGTGGTTCTCTCTGGCACACACTGTTGCTTCTCTGGCCGTGATGCTGTGGTCTATGTTCACTGTGTTCTCTGACTGATGCATAGCTTTATGTCGAGACCCGTCCACCCATCATTAGGACGGGTAAAAACGAATAAGGATGGGCAGAAATATGGGTGGATGGGTGGTGGACGGGTAATGAAATGAAGGAGCAAAAAAGGGTCTTCCAAAACCATAGATATTGTTAGTTATGCCTTGAAAGTGGGTGTAAATGGTGTCATATGTGTGTTTGTAGTCCATTTCAGGTGATCAGGCACATCTGAAAGTTTGTAAACTAGCTTAACAGTTAACATCCATGTGTCCACCAAAACGTGTGTGACTGGCAATCATTTTATCCTGCATAAAGCCCTGGACTGATGTAACTGGTCTCCTGGGTTCTCACAGACATGCTCCCTGGGAGGGCGAGGGTAATCAGAAGGCACCCAGCGATCAAACAAGATTCCGGGTACAACCTTCCTGCGATCTTCATGGAATTGCTCTCACATGACAACCAACAACAGGGTCACACGATAACCGAATAGCCATCAGACCAACGCTGACGAAAGGTTCGAGACGACACCGGAAGCTCCTTGGGAGACAGGAGAACCCACCGGATCCAGAGAGGTATCCTCAACTTTACTTACAACTAGTTTATATGTGACAGGTCAAATGAACAGTTTATATGTAGTGTATATGACGTACTTCAGCAGCTGTGGTCAAGACGTCGTGTATACACTGCGTGGTCCGAAGACAAACACCCGTGTGTTTCGCCACATTCCTGTAGAGGTCAGGGTAAGTTGTTTCTAGGATGCCTCCGATGTGCTGTAGTCTGACAGACACATCTGACGGCTGGACGTTGCGAGCACAGCCCTGTGGAAATACCAAATATTTATTATTTGCATAACTGTTTGGGCGATTTTCATAGTTTTACATTTTAAATTCTTAAATAATACTCATAAACAATGTTACCAATAAATTCAGTAGGTTACTGGAAAGGTTTATGAATACCAAAGTTTGACGGCATGCTTGAACACATTTAAATCATGCTCTAAAATTCACTGTATCAAATTTGCTTTTAATATCTTGTTATTTGGGTGTTTAGTATTATATTACTATATGATTTTAATAATAATTTATTTAATATTATGTTATTACAGTATATGTCATAATTTGATTACATTTCACGTTTAATTTATGTTATAATTCATCACATTTAATTTATTATTACAAACTGCCCGATGTAAGGACCATTTCCGTGTAAATATATTAAACCAGCATCAGATAGGACAGATAATGAAGTATACACACACAATTTATTTGGATATTAAAGAACAGTTATGGGTAACAACCAGCTAAGAAAGAAGCTTTAAGAAGCATGTATGGCACCACACCTGTTGAACTATCTGCACCTGATAAACTCACTTGAACCTTTTATGTATAATTTAAAAACATATTTTTAAGTCTGCATTTGTGGACTACTTGCAGTTTATAACATAATGAATTAATTTTAACCTTAATTATAGTTTCTAAAATTATATTATCTTACTTTATTATTAACTTAGTCATATATTTTTATTATTCATTTATTATTTTATTTTACCTATTAATTTATTGCTCACAAACCTAGGTTATACATTAGGACTTTTAGAAGCTTTATTTATCTATTTATTTACTATAATCATTTAACATTTTGTTTTTAAAGTGTGTGCTTAATTTATTACATATTATTTATATATTTATATTTTATCAATGTTGGAATTTATGCATCTCTGAGCAGAAGTATAATCTGTATATATGGTGCTCTATATAATAAAAGTTATTACTATTATTATGCATGCATGTATAGAGGGTCCGATGAAAGGAGTGATTACTATACACGTTACAAAAGAACATGTCCAGACCTCCAGTTGTTGTGGCCAGATGGATGCAGCCTTCAGTCGACTGTGAATGTATTCCTGGCACAGAACCTACAGCAGAATACAGGCACATTTGGCAAGGCAGTCATTTGTAATGGGAAGTCTGCTGTCTAAAAGGCAAATCAGCAAGTTCTTATATAGCGCAGTATCCAGTCCTCAGGACCGTTCAAAGCACTGTACACTTCACTTCCCTGACAGACCTGTTCACTCAGACACCATCTCGACTTCTCTGGGAAGCATCCAGCGATATGCTACAATTAATGCACGAAGGCTGCTAATACACATATGCACCACTGTCTAAAGCCAGGCTCATTTATACAGCTGAGTTAATTGGAGCAATGTAGAGTGAAAACACTAGACCAGTTAAACATCAAAGGTTATTGCGGTTACTTATGTTCACCTCGGCTTCATTGCCAATCAATTTCTTTTTGAAACTGGGCATTTTTGAACATGTTACAGGCGGAATCTTTCAAATTGCGATCATTATTCCAAGTTAGTAAAGTAACTAAACACAAATTGGCAAGCGGTATACCTTCAGCATGCATGCTGTAGTCATAATAACATAATACTAAATGAAAACAAAATAAAACTGTGAACTGGCAGCCTCGCTTGAATTCCACGACTGATTAAACGAGATTAAACTACACCATCAATCACATGGCTATGGTTAGCACCGTCTGTTGCCCTGAAATAGTGTTACACTGTATATCGTGTTCAATTCTGAGCAACATTCCTATTCACATGCAGTGTATTCTCACTCCTCAACTCACTGCGTCCTTGTAATAGTTAAGCCTGCTACTTGCTGTTTACTGTACAGTGATTGTTGCCTCTAAGTGCCAACTCTAGCCCAAACCATAGCATAACTTCGCCAGTCCTTACCCACAGATGGCTCTACCTGTCCTATTTTAATATGGCATACTCCTGGGTGACTCTGCCTCAATTACCCAGGTGGCAGCACTTTCTAGCCCCTCATCGTCTGGTAGATTAATGCTCTACCAATGTTGCCACCAGGGCACCCTTACCCCAGGATAGGGCAAAGATGCTGATTGCCTCTCAGACCAACTACATCATACATTAAAACAATTACAAGACAACACTATATTATTAAAAGTATTCAACATTAAACTTAAAGAATATTGACACGAAAATAAACTGAAATACAAAATGCAGTTGTTTATGAACCAGGGCTTATGGCAGGATTTGTCTTGATTACCCAGTCTCCATGGGGTGGCAGCACTTTTTAGCCCTACATATTACACACGGATAACATTCAAAAGCTGGCTAAATCACCAGTATATCTTCTTGGCGAAGTTACGCACCTGAGTGAGAGTCAGTTAAGTGAGACTACCTCCTGGCATGACTGTTTTATCATTTATTTTACCATGCAACAGACTAACAGTGAATTAGGAACCACCTACAAGTGATACATTTACACAAACATGGCCAAACACCTGCGCTGACAATGTGGTATAAATCACGATGAAGAGCCTCGGCTGTGTTACAACAACAGCTTTACCAGATGCTGCTGTTTCTCCTGGGTAAATGATTGGTGAGGTGGTAGGGTGAGCCAGTGCCTCACTTCAGTAAATGTTGAAGGCACAATGTGACGTTGTGGTGGTGATGACAGTGTTTCCTCTGCTATGTGATGAGCAAGGTGGACCAGCTCGCTGTTTTTCTAAGCGACCTCTCTCAAAATATGTCAAAATTGCAACCTCATAACTATTTATTACTATAAACATGTTTACATGCTGCTACATTGTAGTTATGCATTTGTTTCCTCTATATTTCCTATGGACCAACTGGTATATGGACCAATGGGTACATGGACCAACTGGTACATGGACCAACTGGCAACTGGTACACGAGCCAACTGGTACATGAGCCAACTGGTACATGAGCCAACTGGTACATGAGCCAACTGGTACTTGAGCCAACTGGTACTTGAGCCAACTGGTACATGAGCCAACTGGTACATGAGCCAACTGGTACATGAGCCAACTGGTACATGAGCCAACTGGTACATGAGCCAACTGGTACTTGAGCCAACTGGTACTTGAGCCAACTGGTACATGAGCCAACTGGTACATGAGCCAACTGGTACATGGACCAACTTGTACATGGACCAAATGGTAGATGTACCAATTGGAAGACTAAAACTTCAGGAGACTGATTATATAGACTATGTTAGATGTTTGTACTTGAATGATTAGAAGTCTCAATTTTTATTATTTATTTTTATTTTATTAAACAAAATTACTATTATTTTTTTAAATAATATATTTATCTGTATATTTATTGTAATCACTTTTATATTATATCAATATAATATGTGTAATTGTGTATTATGTTGAATATCTATACAAACTTTCAGTGTGCCTTTTCATGTACTGTACAGCACCACATACTATTAGAGTGGTCTACAGAAATCAATAAACATTTACAGAGGAATAAAACTTGGACAGTTGATTGACAAACCTTGGTTTGAGCTGCCAGTTGGTCCACCTCCTTCTGTTCAAACTCTTTCTTCTGCTGTCGGCCGTGGGCAGTGCCTGGGAGGAAGACGACAGTCACTACATGATGACTTGATAAACAGCAGCACAGAATCATTGTTATTATTTAGTCTATATTTACTCAGGCAGACTCACGTCATATTTAATGTTGATACACGAGGAAGTGTGTCAAGGTCATCATTTTGACATCGACGAACATGTTGTCATCAATGTCTCTAGGCAATAACCATTTGTTCTTCCTTGTACAGATTCCTAAAATAGTCCTGATAACATCCAGTCACATGATCAGTGCAATAATAATTAGATATCTTCTACTGTGCCTAAATCCTAAGAAATCAAGTTCAGTGCAGTTTTATGCACAGACCCGTCTACCCATCATTTGGACGGGTAAACCTGTTGTAGATGGGTAGAAATATCACTGAACAGGTACCAAAAAAACTAGCAAAGTAGTCTTTAATAAAAATAATCATTAGATATTGTCAGTTATGCCTTGAAAATGGATCTCACACGCATGTTTATAGTTTACTTCAGGTTGTAAAACACATCTAACCTGGCTTGTATGTAGTTAACAAACACATGTCCCCCATAAAGCCCTGTATAGGGTGAAGTATTTTGCCCAAAGGTCTTTTAGTTGCCAGTGTGAAAGTCACAGAAGACTCACTTGCCTAGAAACAAAATGGCAAATCTAGTTTTGATTTTTGTATTAAACAAACAACATTTGAAAGACCTAATTTAAGTAGCTGAGTAAGCACTTATGGGAATTATGTTTTGATACAGTAAACCTTGAATGTATATAAACTTATAAATAATCCCTTTAAGTAACTCCATACAGTCCACACTGCCACAGCACGTCACACATGTGTGTGACACGTCTGATAAATGACAACAACAAAATGACACAAAACCAGGACCAATGTGGTGCCCCAATTGTGCTGAGTAATTAATCAAAAGCCACCAATGTGTCAACAGCACAGTGTACTGCACTATGTGCAGCACATTCACTTTACAGGGGAGATCTAGTTGGCACAATTCATTAGCAGGGTGATATTAAACCTGGGAAGTTAGTTTACAATCTAGTAGTCACTGGACAATCACGTACAATGCGTGTAGCAGTGAAAATGTAAACACGGATGTAGGTCAACTATGTGCGAGAAGTGAACATTGTCACACAAGCACTTTCATGTAGGCAACAGCATATTTCTTTCATGCCTTACACCTTGTATCAGTATGTGATTGGCTGCTTTTATTACTTGGCTATACACTATGTCTGCGAACCTACATAAGTTCAGTACCAATGTTTCCCCTGCTATTAGTGCTTTACGATGAGCGAGGTGGACCACTTCACTGTTTTTCTACGTCACCTCACCCTAAATATACCCAAATTACCACCTCTAAGCCATTTCCTGTGTCCATGGTGATTATTTACAAGTAATGCTACAAACAAACTAATTTCTTTCCCCACTATATAGATGGTAGGGAATAGGTAAAACAATTCATACTGCATAATTTAAAAATAGTTCTAGGGGCATACGTATGTCTCCAAGTGGCCTTAGCATTACATTGCGCCTTCGTAGCTTGACCACTTCACCTTACCACGCAAAGCGCTTTGAACGGTCCTGAGGATTGGATATTGCGCTATATAAGAACTGCCTTTTTTTACGGGAAACACTCAGGGCTTTATGAATGACCAAATTATTGCCAGTGAGTCACACATGTTTTGGTGGACATATGGTTGTTAACTGTTAAGCCAGTTTACAAACTTTAAAATGTGTCTGATATGACCTGAAATGAACTACAAACACATGTATATATGTACAAATACATGTGACACCATAGCTTTATGTAGAGACCTGTCGACCCGTCATTAGGACGGGTAAAAACGAATATGGACGGGCAGAAATATGGGTGGATGGGTGGTGGACGGGTAACAAAATGAAGGAGCAAAAAAAGGGCTTCCAAAACCATAGATATTGTTAGTTATGCCTTGAAAGCGAGTGTAAATTGTGCCATGTGTGTTTGTAGCCAATTTAAGGTCATCAGGCACATTTGAAAGTTTGTAAACTAACTTACACAGTTAACATCCATGTGTCCACCAAAACATGTGTGACTGGCAATAATTTTATCCTGCATAAAGCCTTATTGTGTGACACCACTTACTTCTAACTTCTAAGGCATAACTGACAATATCTATGCTTTTGCTCCTTCATTTTTTTACCCGTCCACCCATATTTCTACCTGTTTACCCATCCAAATGACAGGTGCATGGGTCTCTCTGCATAAAGCTATGGAAACACTGATTACCAGTCCAAGTGACAGGTCTCTGAATACAGCTATGGTGCTAGCTGATCAAGATAGCTGTACCAATACAACGCAAATTGTACATGTAAATTGTTCATGGCTCGTGTGACATGAAAATGCCAGCTGGAGAACAAAACACAGTTCAACACACCATGTAGAGCTACAAATAGTAGAGGATGTTTCATATCATAAACAATCACCTAAGTACTGGTTGCATCTATAATTATACTGGGAGTGACACATACTGTCATGTCCATTAAACATTGTGGTGAGAATACTTCCTGTTAGACAGGCCCGTTGTCAATTTTATGAAAGGCACTTGAAATTCAGGAAGTTAAATATACTTGAAACATAATGTCTGGGGAAAACCACTTATGCATACTTCCTCATAGATAAACTATTATGGATTTGTCATAGACATAGTTACGTCATATTTTTATTCACCCTACTTGTCCAAAAATACACAAAATTATGATACATGAACTGATATGCTAGTAATGCTACATGAATTGTTAGCCCACTTAAAGTAATTACATTTCCAATTCAGACCAATATCTATCAGCCCAAAATTAGGGAGGTCAGACGAATTTGCTGACCCTTATGACAACATGGAGAGACAGGGGTCTGGGTTTAGTGGCCGTAGTTTATTAGCATGCAATATACCTGTTCGTTTATAAATGTTCTGATGTTATTAAAATGTTAGTCCATGATTCTACACTGATAACTAATTTTTTGGTGGTGTTTAAGAGTGGTTAATGATTTTTTTCTCTCTGTGCCATATTTTGGTTTTCATTATTTATGCCATATTGGATCATGTTGACAGGCCCCATCTTTCAAAATTATTTGTGAGATTATGTTAATGAGTACGACCACTTTGAAAAGTTGCAAACAAAGAAGAAAGATAAATTAATGTGATCCTACAAATATCATGATAATCCATTGATAAAAAGTTGTATAGTAATTATAGGCAGTTAAAAAAGGCCTATGTTTGACAATGTTTTGTGACTATTTATTTAATTGGATTCAGCGGGATTTATATGCAGAAATGTAAAGAATTGTGTGAACGAAAATATGATTATAGTGATATCTCACCAACTGACAGCACAATTAAATGTGCACAAGGTCTGTTTGTGGAGCCCCTGTCTCAAAAGACTTCACCGTTTTGCCTTGTTCCCCATGTGCGCAATGCATTGTGGTATCCCAACAAACAAGGACCCATGATTTGTTTGCTGGGATACAAAGCACTTGGATACCGATGTGATCGACAGCCGGTGTCTCTGATTAATAGTATTATTAATAGTTAGCAAGTACTTATCACTGCACATAAAACGTAAAACAATTCTGATTCATTAACTTTTCATCTATGTACTTGAAGGAAGCACCCCAATGTGACCATTGACATGTTAACAGACTAATTACTATTATCAGGGGGAAAATAAAAGCAATTCTAAAGATTTATTGGCAAGATCAAAGCTGTCAGAAATTTGTTTCAAAATTTTTTTTATTTGAAATTTCATAAAATTGCAGTTACCTTAATATTTCAATATTTCGACTACGTACATGAAACATGCATCACTGCATTTCAATTAGTTATTATATGACCAGAAGAAGAAAAATGTTAAGGGCTGATATGCAAAATTACATATTATTAGCAAACCGTCAGAAAACGTCATGAAATTTATAACTTTACACATCTGTAGTTTGCTTAATATTTCATGAAACACCCTACCAAAATGTATTACTATTACCACTAATTTCAACAAGTCCACTTCAAAATAAAAAATTGTACCAAACAAAATTATAGGGTTTTAGTTTTACTTAAATTTTGGGTTTCACAAAATACTGCTACAACACACCTAGGCTATACTATAGTTACGATCATCAACCAAATTCAATAAAATAACGACCATAAAATGTCACTGTCGATGCTTTTGAGTGACTCCCTGAACACGGCCAAGTTTACCACTTGGAAGTTTGACAGCTCGGTGTCTCGGCCTCGCCTCGCTTGAGCCTTGAAAGTTGACAGCGAGGACACCAACAACGCAGCTAACGCATAACTCACCCTGTGTGATCCTTTTTAAAATCATCAGCGTCAAATTCAGTAGATGAGGCTCTCCGCCTAACGCATCTCTCCGCAAACTCTTCTTTCCCATTACCGTGTCGGTGACTTAGTTAACCAGAGCGGGAATAAAACAGGTGTCGTCTGCCGTTTACCGTTGTTGTCGAGTCCACCGCCTTCGCAGCGCCTACGCACCAGATGCCTCTGTAAACAGAGTCGCTCGTGACCCGGGGTCGTTCCGCTTGAGTCAGCAGCTCATCTGGCGGGGAAGTAAGGCACACAGTAGACTAGTATACAGGTTATATATGTTTGTATGTAAAATTCTTGTTGCAATGTGTTTATTTATTTAATATTTCAGTACATAATGTACAGATATAGGATGTTTCGGTAATAATTCTTGTAATTTTGGAATCATCGCATATCACGTACTTTATGCGTATTTTAAACTAGTTTATAATTATCTAATTTATTTTACCCTTTTACATTGTATCAATATATAAGTATTATGTTGAATGTTTATTATTATATAAAAAAAAACTTCTATTGTGCATGTTCGTGTATGGTACAGCACCATATAGAATGTTATTGTATAAATATCATGGTATATAAATCAATAAACATTTACATTTATTCAATTTTTTTGGGCACAATTTCAGTACTGTTGTCACGATATTATTGATTTATATTGAATAATGTGTGGCGGAGACAAATATTATCAGGTTATTATTATTATTATTATTATTATCAAACAATCTAGACTCTAGAGTAATTAAGGTCGGAGAGATGGCTCGGTGGCGAACTATGTTACATATATAAATATAATTATACATAACTACATGTAAAGTAGCTTGCAGTAGTGCATAGGCTTGGGGGCGAAAGGCCATCTCCTCACGTTCAAACTACGTAGATATCAGAGGCGCCACGTGGTGCATAAAAGACAAACTACCGCCTGCACACCGTCTGAACACGCCATATAGATAGATATTCGGAATACACAGCGTAAGTTCAACATATTATTCGTAACTGTTCACATCAAAAACGTAAAAGTTGACGAAGTTGTTGTGATGTCTATGATAATTAGACAAATGGAAGCACATGAATGGGTATTTATATTAAATTCCTCTCCTCTCTCCACCCTCTCGCTCTGTCTCTGTCTGTCTGTCCGTGTCCGTCTGTCCGTCCGTCCGTCCGTCCGTCCGTCCGTCCGTCCGTCCGTCCGTCCGTCCGTCCGTCCGTCCGTCCGTCCGTCCGTCCGTCCGTCCGTCCGTCCGTCCGTCCGTCCGTCCGTCCGTCCGTCCGTCCGTCCGTCCGTCCGTCCGTCCGTCCGTCCGTCCGTCCGTCCGTCCGTCCGTCCGTCCGTCCGTCCGTCCGTCCGTCCGTCCGTCCGTCCGTCCGTCCGTCCGTCCGTCCGTCCGTCCGTCCGTCCGTCCGTCCGTCCGTCCGTCCGTCCGTCCGTCCGTCCGTCCGTCCGTCCGTCCGTCCGTCCGTCTCTCTCTCTCTCTCTCTCTGCGTTAATTGTTCCAGTTCGCTTAGTACCTGGATATAGTGATATTCGCGCATTAATTGGAACGTGGCTGGATGCTTCCTGGGGAAGTCGACCTGGTGTTCGATTGAACAGGTCTACCAGGGAGGGAGTAAAGCGTAATGCGTTTTGAGAAACCGTTAAAATGGGATACTGCATTACAATTATTAAACCTTATATATGTTCAGCTATTTCTACAATAATATTATACGTGCAATTACAAACTGGGCACGATCCAGGCTTACACAGATCTGTGGTCAGTCGGAATGTTATAGTTCTTACAAGAACAACTGGCCCACCTGTGGTCGTGGAAGTGGCTATTTGCTACCCCTCTACGTACAAATCCACGTACAAATCCACGTAAACGTCTGATGTCAATCTTGTCAAAAGTACCTTCAATCCAACTGAATTTAATCGAATACAATCTAACTAAAGCGTAAACCTAATATTAACCCTAAAACTAACCCTAAACTTAAATATGTTTGTACATCGGAACAGCCATAAAAGGGCATTTGGACGTGGAGGGGTAGACACTAGCAAATAGCCATCGCGTGGAATCGTCGTAAGCAGGAAGGACGCCAAGTTAACAAACGCCTACGTATGTTAGGCCAGTGAAAATAATAATAATATTATGATCGCGAGAGACCACCGTCTTGCTTTCGGAATCCGAAATGTCAATACTGATATTCATCGAAGTTTTGTTTACTGTATCGTGTGATCTGAGTAGAAATCAATTCAGTCATCAACATGTTTGACACCTACTGCCTACTCAAAGTACAAACAGAAATACCTTTATGCGCACCACTATTGAGCAGACTAATTTTTAAGATGCCTGTTTGTAGAGAAGGCTTTAAAAGGAAAGTACTGACAAGAAGGCAAATACACATACCCAAGTACACAGCATGCACACAACATGCACGCACGCACGCACGCACGCACACACTCAGAAGTTATGACCAGAGGGCTGCAGAAATGTGTAATCAGCACCCATGCGTCTCAGAACAATGGCGGTTTGAGCATAGGCTTGGGAAAAGAGGAGGTTCTCAGCCCCACAAATTAATTTCATTTGTCATCAGTGCATACGCAATTATATATGAATAATGATCAAGACAAATACTGGAATATATTACTTCTCTGATAAAGGTATAAGGGACCTATATGGTACTTCTTTTCATTTCCCTCACAACGAGAGTAAACCAAACTGTTAAAACATTGGAAGTACAATATAGAGTTCTAAGTCTGCTTGTGACAGTTTTGTGCATTTCCCTGGTTTTCTTAGTTTACTTCTAAATTCACATCATTGGCTCATGCGCACTGCACAACTCATATGGTAGCCCCAGAAGGGGCTATGTGGAGTCTACACACACCAATTGCAAAGAACTGACAGCGATAATAATATACCACCCTGCACACATTGCGTCTTCCTTTTCATGTGTTGGCTCTAGTGGAAATATATTAATCCTTTACTAAGATAAGAAGATGCTTTGTGCGGAAAACAGAAGTGTCTGTTCTTACCTTTCGCAGAGGCACTATATCGCCTTGGATACGCGTCACGCACTGTGAAGTGACGTAGTATCCGAAATGCTCGCGAACGACCCGCGTACGCCATTTTTTGCATTTCGCGCCAAACCTGGGATTATTCACAATCACGTCAGGCGATATATATATATATATATATATATATATATATATATATATATATATATATATATATATATATATATATATATATATTATATATACATCATATGTTATTCCAAGAGCTAGGTAAGAAGGCCCAAAAAGCTATAAAAAAAATCCACCATCTAAGGCTCGCCTACAAATTTAACTGGCCGAATCATATCCATACATTTTACATTTAGTGGTTTTAGTTATAGTATCACCATGATTCCGCTGACTTGATGCACATGTCGACCCTATTTAATTTAAACCTCGGTTAAATCCTTGCAAACATTCATACAGCTTCTCCGCCTGTGACGTGGGTTGTTCTCACGGTATAACGGTTCCGCTACGGTGACTTTTTAAAGAGTTTTAGGCACTTTGTAAATTTCGATTTGCACCCCCTTGGAACTCCCCAGAAATCCGACCTTCACGCTCCCCAAACATGTATAAAACAAAAACTCATCCCTTCAAATCCTTGTATATATCGGGGGCTAATCTTGCCACCAGCCCCCGCGAAAGCAATAAGAGTATAAGTTGTGACCACGTGATCCTATCTTAGATATTGAGGTGTTGACACTTGATGCTCCTAGCCCTCCAGGTCTCCACGCAGTGGGCGTTTGTGTGTCACAGTCACTTGTAGGCTTGTAGTTTCGTGATTTATAGACTCAGCCTAGATACTGTCGAATTTCGTAGCGACCTTATGAGCCTGCCTAGCACAACACGTCATCGGTCGTATCGGGTTCCAGAACGACCACTCCAGACTGGCTGTGTCGTCCCCCTCCTGTCACGATGCGGTGTCTAGACGCTAAAGTTACGTAAAAAAGTTCTACATAACAGACGAAAGTTACGTTTATGAATATAACGTGAGTGTGTAAGAACACCACGGGCATCATGTGATGTGAAAACCGGGAACATTCAGCGCAACATTGGCCGAAAGATGACTGGATATTGGCCACCAAGCATCGCTCGAAGATGGACCACGTCAACATAGCCCGTACGTGTTTCAGCAGCCACGGTCCAGGGTTCAGTCTACTTGCGATGACGTGTAGTGGTTGCAGCATGCAGTGAGTGTTGGTTTATTGGTTACCGGAGAAAACGAGGACAGACAGTGACTGTATGCTTTTTTAGTTAGTAACTAAATTGGGCAACGAAAAGTGTAAATTGTTTAATAGGGTAATTAATATGTTACTTAACCAGCCTAACTAAGAAACTAAAAAAAGATGAAAACTAACAATGACAAAATCACAAATTGTCATTTCTTTACTAAATAAATTAAGACTAGGCCTACGCGCGTGTGACACATTGTAAAGAACCACCGCTATAATTTTATAAAAGCGTATAGAATTATCTATGTAGTGTAGAAAAGCGTTATTACGTTTATAGTTAACATTACCAGCTATAGACACAAATAAACAACTTCGACATTCCAAAGTATAATCTACAGGATCAGGATGTATGCTTTCGGTAAACTTTCATATAATCAACAGGATAAGATTTAAGCCGTCGGTAAACGTTCATCAGAGTTGATCGCTTCAACGTTTGCTGTTATCAGATTACGCTCGATTCCATGTTGATTGTTTCCGTAAATATCATCAGAGTCGATCAACAAGCTATATCAATCATCGCTTCTCGGCCTTTTGGCTAAGATCAAAGTGTAGTATCTGTTCTTATCAGCTTAATATCTGATACGTTCCCCGCTGGGGAACTTCGATATTAAACTGATTTTTGGAACTGGGAGAAGATGCAGGAGCTTGCTCCGACTTCTCCACGGGTTGGCCCGGTATTGCAGTACCTCCGGGATCGGCCCACTCCCAACAGGGAGAAATCAACTATAACAATTCATTCACTTTCTTTTTCGATTGCTCGCTTTGTTTGTCGCTTCGCTTGGCTTCGCTTGGAATTATATAGATTGGATCAATACACGTACCAACGTTCACCGATGTTAAGCTAAAGCCGTATATTATGACAGGATAAGATTAAAAGGAATCACCGCCGGTCAATTGTGAGACTAAACTAAAGTAAGATTGTGTGTGGTTTGAGTGTTGACTCGAAAGTAAAATTGTGTGAATAATCCCTGGATGGCGATCTTGCGGACGCCATCTTGAGAAAGCGGACGTCACTGGGACGCCATCTTGAGAAGGCGGACGTTAAAACGTCACTGCATGGGACGCCATCTTGAGAAGGCGGACGTCACTTAGCCTCGGTTACCCAGACTCCGTGAGGTGGCAGCACTTTTAAGCCCCCTCAACTGCGCCTGGGACAGTATATGGGGGTAAGTTTCTACATCCGGGCAGCCTTACCCCAGATTAGGGTAGAGACGCTGATTGGCTCTCAGGCCAACTATGAAATAAAAATTAAAATTAAAATAACGATATACTTTTACAAGATAATAATACCATATGAAAAATATTCACCATTGAACTTATATTAACACAAAAGTAAGTAAAAATTCAAATTTACCGTTGTTTATAAAATAAGAATTACGGCAGGATTAACCAGTATCCGTGAGGTGGCAGCATTGTCTAGCTCGACACGGATAGCATACAAATTAAATAAGGAAACCTTTTGATCAAATAATGCTGTATTATAAAAACTATTAAAAATTAAACTTATATTAACACAAAATAAATAGAAATACAAATTTGCAGTTGTTTATAAAAAATATATATTTTACGGCAGTGTCCGTGAGGTGGCAGCATTTTATAGATCACGGCTGCTACCCAAACAAAAGCCGTTAATGTAGCCAGACTGTCTTCTCGGCGTAGTTCCGCAGCCGAACGACAGTCGGTTAAGCGAGACTAGACGTCACTGGGACGCCATCTTAAGAAGGCGGACGTCACTGGGACGCCATCTTGAGAAGGCGGACGTCACTGGGACGCCATCTTGAGAAGGCGGACGTCACTGGGACGCCATCTTGAGAAGGCGGACGTCACTGGGGCGCCATCTTGAGAAGGCGGACGTCATTAGCGATTAAGAGAGGGACTTTAAAAACGACAGAAAAGGAAGCAGAGGGGGAGATCAGAGGAGCGGGAACATGCCTCTGGTCTACAATTTCAGCTTCTAAATTATTATATTAATATGAGACTGTCGGTCATGTTTTGTCATGGACTTATAAATTTACCGGCGAACTTGAAGTTGAAACATGTCAAATTGTAGGACCTTCTGAAGGAAGTCCTGAAGTATAGTAGGGAGTTCAGAGTTTCGATGTTATCTTATAGAAAGTACCCCTTTACTGATTCCTGGCGAGCGCAATTAAGACTGCACGACAACGACTACGATTACTCGACACGTTCTTCTAAATACGCTGAGAGTGACACCCCACATGCACGCGACTCAAACGGGGTTCACGCTTACAACATGTTTCAGTATATAAAATATAATTTTTTTTATTTTTATAATAATATTTTTATATTACCAGCTAAAATATCATAGTTACTAATATGACACTATCTTAATTTAATTTGTATTTAAAATAAGGCCTGCAAGTCGGTCAACGTCTCTACCCTATTTTTTTTACCAGGAGTAAGACATCCTCGCCCGCTAGGTATCGCTGCGGCTGACTGTTGTGGTAAGGCCGTCATGGCGGTCGTTGTTGTGTCCTTCACCATTTTAATGCTAACTGTGAAGCTAAACGCTAGCCGAAGTATTGCGCACACAGAAGCTACCCTCGATTTACCAACTGTCAGTTATCTGCCGGGATACTGTAAGTGTAGCGCACTGTGACTGATCGTCATGTAACGGCTTCTTCGACAATTGATCATTGCGACAACGTCGACAAGCCGTAAAGAAAAGAGGTGAAGTGAGGTGCGTGGTCGTTGTCTGTACGTGTAAGAGCGAAATGAATCGTGATCGTTTATGCCATGAAAGCAAGTATGATTTTCTGATATGATATGGACTGATGGAGATTTGAAAATTCCTAGTTCTAGTCCTATGTACTGGATACGATGATTACATAACGTGTCGGTAACTAAACTAGTAATGCTATATTAGTATGTGGGTACATTTGTTAATTGTACATGCGCTAGGCCGCGTAAAAATAAAATAGTTTCTCATCCGATTTTTTCACAGAAAGCGGAAGGCTCTTATTACTTACACTTTGTGAACATTTTATTATTTGTCTTTATAAACTATGAGTGCCCAGTCTAAACATTAAATGGCTAATGTGACTTATTTAAAAGCCTTTTAATTATTTATTTGTATGTATTATTTAAAGTTGCATTCTGACTTCTGCCATGTTTAAAATAACATTTTCCAGTAAACCAGCATTCTCCATACACTATATATTGTTTTCCTCAACTACCTATCAACTTATTTTCACATAATATGCCATTTTAAGATAAAAAGGAGCAAAAGACGAAAAAAAATCCTGGCAAGCTTCGCCAGTTAGAATTCACTGATTGGTTTAGACCTCGAAGAAGGGAATTCCAGTGAAAAGCGCTGTCAGGAGGGGGCCACACTAAAAGGCGGGCCACAATTGGCAGACTGCACGGAAACGCCATACCACATTCACAAAGATGCCACCGCTCAATACGCTCCATATTTACGGCATGCCCAGTTGCCCACATACAAACTATCGCTGGCTATGCGCCTGTACGGTCAATGGCTAATTGAGGATGATTTAAACAACTAGGGTCTAGTTGCCTAGTGGCGCCCCTAGCGACTAACGTAGATTTGTGGAACCCCATTGTGGCCCGCCTTTTAGTTTGCCCCATCGTTTACTTACGTTGACCGGAGATTTCCGATGGTAAAAATAGATCAACTTTTGGGAAACTCTAGAGCCGTTGTTTGTTGCAAACTTATATTTGATCAAATAACGTATAAAACCACAAAGTGAGACATGTGGTAGGAAGTATACTAATAACCAAATATCGGTCATGATGTACATTGACTTTTCTAAAATGCGTTATAAATGGGAAATTATGTCAGAATGCAACTTTAAAGGATATTTAAAACGGCCTGTGTAAAAGGCCCTAGGGACTAGGCCTAGTTTTCTGATGTAACATGGAACATACCAGTAACCAGGGTTGTGATCAATGCATTATTGTATATCTGTGATTTATGTAACGTTTTCCATTACAAATGTACACATTATTTGTTGCTGAAACGACGGATGAATAGAAACACTGGAATATATGTCTCGTGTTACAATGGAATATAAACTAATAAGAAGCATATAATATACAGTATGTGTATGGTGCAGAAAACATAGAAAGTAGCTTTTTGTCACTGCACGCTTCCTTCTGCAGTATCCTTATCTTGCTATTTACTATGACAACCTTTTTTAACTAGTGAACAATTATTTTTTAAACGCAATTCAGATATGCATGTGTGTTCTACAGAGCATAAATAGGAGTGATGTTGGCTAAATCAATGCATCCAATTAGTTAGTTAAAAGTATCTGATTAATATAAAATTGGTCTCGAGCACTTTACAAAGATAGTTTTAAGATACGCACATATACATAAAAACACATACTAAGTATGAAATAAACGTAGAAATATAGCTAACAAATTACTTTAAAAATAAAGATCATTAGTCTGAACAAATTGTTTAAATATTAACATGTACACAAATTAGGACATTTCTTTAAAAAAAGTACTTTAAATACAATGATTTATGCAAGATTAATACCTGTAGAAATGCAAAAAAAAATAAACTTACAGGTTATAACCTGCTGGTCTACCATTACCCGACCAAATAGTACCCTATAGAAACAGCAGTAATAGTAGTAGGTAGTAGTAATAATAGTTGTAGTATTATTAGTAATAATAGTAGTAGCAGCAGTAATAGTAGTAGTAATAATAATAGTAATAATAGTTGTAGTAGTAGTCGTAGTATGGGATTAAAGGTTTTTTACCACAATATGTTGATACACATGCATGTTTTTCCAAAGAATTCAGAGGAATGACGTCTGATATCAGGAGACCATTTCACTAACCTTGTTAAGAGCTCTGTTTTTCACCCTAAAATAAATGTTGATCCTTAACACTAACAGTGATCATGAATACATGAAAACTGTTAACACCGTGACCGTGATCACCTTTAGTTTAACTACGGATTTTGTTTACGGATGAATTTTCTTTAAGTCTAAGAGCTCTTTATCGTAGTGAAACGGTTCACATAAATTCTGAGATGGCCCCTAACCGACTGTTTGTTTTGGCACAGATGCAGGTACCAGCACGCACGGACTTCACAAGGTTCAAGGTTCCTCTCATGAGCTGAGAGGAGGCAGACATTTTGGAGAGTTTAGCAAACATTTCCACTGTCACCTTGAAGTCAGTTGACAAGTTGACTGCGGCCTGAGACGTGTCTCCTTGTCCTGTATGTGGGCTGTGGTAGAGGACATAAAATATGTGTGGTCATTTATCTGTGTGGTCAGTGGATAGACTCCTGGCCAGGACTTAAATGTGTCCAGGATGAGAGAAGTCAAAAGATCTTCTACCATATTGCCTACACATTATACCGGACAAGTGGACACTGTCAGTGTGTCAACTCAGAAGTGGACAAAATAAGATGACAACAATGATGAGGTAATGTCTACTTTGTAAATTTATTCCATAATGACTAACTTGATATTGAAACCCAGCGTTTTTCTAACACTAAAGATGTGCAAAAGTGGTTATTTTGGTGTATTTTGTGCGTGTTTTTGAACACCTATGTGTGTTAATATTATATGGGTCGTTCCATGCTGAACTCAACTAAACCAACGTGTCGTGTTTGAAAATTGTTTCAATTGGGACATGCAGGGTAGCATATGAAAGTAATATTCCCTTGTTTCAAGTATCACATTAATTTAATATAATATATAATATCTCCCAAAAACACATTTATTAAATATACAAAGATGACTTCATATATTCCACAATTAATGCCAACGTTAGTGCTGGTATCCACTAATTTATGTTAAACTCAAAGTGAGGCTGAAACACTTAAATAACAATTGCGCAAACATAAGAACATACTACTACTACTTTACAGGATACGTGACCTATCCACGAAGACGAGGTCATCAAAATTGACGGTAGTGGACTACCGGAAGAAGAAGAAGATTTGATGTTCACGCCTTCATGGAGCCATGATATCTTTAAAGTAATTTTTCAAACGTTGATATCTTTAGCACTGGTTGCAACCATTTGTCTCAAGCTGAATTTGGTTTGAGTCCTATATCTACTTTAGTAGATTTTCAAATTTTTAAAGTTCATTAATAGACACTTGTGCATGGAAAAAATAAGGTCCCCTATTATATCTGGTTTTCAACCAGTTCAAATTGTGGATCTTGTCAGCTTTGGGACACACAGCCTATCTAGACCAGTCCACTATTATAAAATAGGGGTTAGGTTAGGGATATAATTTATGGTCTTTGGACTCCACACAGCCCCTTCTGTGGCTAACATAGTGCATATATATTGCATAGTGCAGCAATATTAGACCCCTATTTTATAATAATTGACTGGTTTGGATAGGCTGTGCCGATCAAAGATGACATGATCCCAAATTGCTAGCATGGACCCAAAGGGGATTAGTGCTAACTTTGACCTAATTAATGCCACATGTTGAAGCCAATGATTGTTGTCACCTACTGAAATGTGATTTTCATTTACAATAGCTGCTTACAAAATTGAGTGTTGAAAATGCGAAGAAATGTACAGATCGCAGGGAGTTTAGGAGCAAGTCAAACCAAAGGCAGCTTCAGAGTAAATGTGGTGACTAGTGCCAAAGTGTATGGTTCATGTAACTGTAAGGCACCATTTCATAAATCACACTGACATGAGACACCTGTCATCTTTGTCTGACAGTTATGTAAATGTGTCATCTTTGTCTGACATGTCATGTGATGTGTCATCTTTGACTGACGGTCATGGAATCACGTGTCATCTTTGTCTGAAATGTCATGTGATTTGTCATCTTTGTCTGACATGTCATGATGCATCATCCTTGTCTGATGGTCATGTAATCATGTGTCATCTTTGTCTGAAATGTCATGTGATTTGTCATCTTTGTCTGACATGTCATGACCATCATCTTTGTCTGATGGTCATGTAATCACGTGTCATCTTTGTCTGAAATGTCATGTGATTTGTCATCTTTTTCTGACGGCCATGTATTGTGTCATGTTTGACTGACATGTCATGTCATGTGATTTGTCGTCTTTGTCTCATATTGTCATGTCATGTGTCATATTTGTCTGGCAGGTGATGTGTCATCCTTGTCTGACAAGTAATGTCATATGTTATCTTTGACAAGTCACATATGTGCCATATGTCGTCTTTGTCCGACAGGTCATATGATGCGTGTCTTTGTCTGACAGGTCATGTGATGTGTCATCTTTGTCTTACAGGTCATGTGGCATGTTGTCTTTGTCTGACAGGTCATGTGATGTGTCATCTTTGGATGACAGGTCATGTGGCATGTCGGCTTTGTCTGACAGGCCATGTGATGTGTCTTTGGATGACAGGTCATGATGTGTTGTCTTTTTTGTGTGATGAATTGTCTTTGTCTGCCAGGTCATGTGATGTGTCATCTTTGTTTGACAGGTCATGTGATGTGTCATCTTTGTTTGACAGGTCATGTGATGTGTCATCTTTGTTTGACAGGTCATGTGATGTGTCATCTTTGTTTGACAGGTCGTGATGTGTCATCTTTGTCTGCCAGATCATGTGATGTGTCATCTTTGTTTGACAGGTCATGTGATGTGTCATCTTTGTTTGACAGGTCATGTGATGTGTCATCGTTGTTTGACAGGTCATGTGATGTGTCATCTTTGTTTGACAGGTCATGTGATGTGTCATCTTTGTCTGACAGATCATGTGATGTGTCATCTTTGTTTGACAGGTCATGTGATGTGTCATCTTTGTTTGACAGGTCATGTGATGTGTCATCTTTGTTTGACAGGTCATGTGATGTGTCATCTTTGTTTGACAGGTCATGTGATGTGTCATCTTTGTTTGACAGGTCATGTGATGTGTCATCTTTGTTTGACAGGTCATGTGATGTGTCATCTTTGTCTGACAGATCATGTGATGTGTCATCTTTGTCTGACAGATCATGTGATGTGTCATCTTTGTTTGACAGGTCATGTGATGTGTCATCTTTGTTTGACAGGTCATGTGATGTGTCATCTTTGTTTGACAGGTCATGTGATGTGTCATCTTTGTCTGACAGGTCATGTGATGTGTCATCTTTGTTTGACAGGTCATGTGATGTGTCATCTTTGTTTGACAGGTCATGTGATGTGTCATCTTTGTTTGACAGGTCATGTGATGTGTCATCTTTGTTTGACAGGTCATGTGATGTGTCATCTTTGTTTGACAGGTCATGTGATGTGTCATCTTTGTTTGACAGATCATGTGATGTGTCATCTTTGTTTGACAGGTCATGTGATGTGTCATCTTTGTTTGACAGGTCATGTGATGTGTCATCTTTGTTTGACAGGTCATGTGATGTGTCATCTTTGTTTGACAGGTCATGTGATGTGTCATCTTTGTTTGACAGGTCATGTGATGTGTCATCTTTGTTTGACAGGTCATGTGATGTGTCATCTTTGTTTGACAGGTCATGTGATGTGTCATCTTTGTTTGACAGGTCATGTGATGTGTCATCTTTGTTTGACAGGTCATGTGATGTGTCATCTTTGTTTGACAGATCATGTGATGTGTCATCTTTGTTTGACAGGTCATGTGATGTGTCATCTTTGTTTGACAGATCATGTGATGTGTCATCTTTGTTTGACAGGTCATGTGATGTGTCATCTTTGTTTGACAGGTCATGTGATGTGTCATCTTTGTTTGACAGGTCATGTGATGTGTCATCTTTGTTTGACAGGTCATGTGATGTGTCATCTTTGTTTGACAGGTCATGTGATGTGTCATCTTTGTTTGACAGGTCATGTGATGTGTCATCTTTGTTTGACAGGTCATGTGATGTGTCATCTTTGTTTGACAGGTCATGTGATGTGTCATCTTTGTTTGACAGGTCATGTGATGTGTCATCTTTGTTTGACAGATCATGTGATGTGTCATCTTTGTTTGACAGGTCATGTGATGTGTCATCTTTGTTTGACAGGTCATGTGATGTGCCCTGATGATGTGATGCAACAATTTCTAGTCTGGAAACCTTTAGAGGAGAAGCTATGAACCCTCCGAGAGGTTATGGGGAGTTCATGAACCTGAGGGGATAGATGCCATGACAGACTGCCCAACCACAAAGAACAGACCACGTCACTTCGGGTGAAGTAAAGTAAGTGACTATTAAAATGGGGCGGATTTTGCAATGTTTTTCGGCGGATATAGTTATGTGAGCCATAAAAGGAAACTGATAGAAATGTCATTCTGTTGTCACAGCAATGACTGTGTTATGTAAGAGCAACAACCATTGTTCTTGTGTGATAATAACAAGTTTCAGTGGCAAGGCAAATTTGAATGTCACAAGATTAAAAACAGCCAGTCTGCAAGATTCTGGTAACATGATGGCATTCAGCAAGGATCAAACTTGGCATGATATCCATTGTGCACTGTATGTATGAATTTGCGTTTCAGTTCCCACAAAAGAAATGTTACGGTAAGTTTATATCAGCGTTTCTCAGATATCATCTTCCATGGTTCTTCCTCACTTTATTGGTTATCTTCCGTGGTTCGTCCTCAAACTTCATGGTTGTATTTTCAGCGCAGATATCATCTTCCATGGTTCTTCTTCACCATTTATGTTTGTACTACAAATATCTCATGGTTCTTCATGTGGTTGTGTTTGCACTACAAATATCATCACCCATGGTTCTTCATCACCATTTATGGTTGTGTTTGCATTACAAATATCAACTCTCATGGTTCTTCATCACCATTTATGGTTGTGTTTGCACTACAAATATCATCTTCCATGGTTCTTCATCACCATTTATGGTTGTGTTTGCATTACAAATATCAACTCTCATGGTTCTTCATCACCATTTATGGTTGTGTTTGCATTACAAATATCAACTCTCATGGTTCTTCATCACCATTTATGGTTGTGTTTGCATTACAAATATCAACTCTCATGGTTCTTCATCACCATTTATGGTTGTGTTTGCATTACAAATATCAACTCTCATGGTTCTTCATCACCATTTATGGTTGTGTTTGCATTACAAATATCAACTCTCATGGTTCTTCATCACCATTTATGGTTGTGTTTGCACTACAAATATCAACTCTCATGGTTCTTCATCACCATTTATGGTTGTGTTTGCACTACAAATATCAACTCTCATGGTTCTTCATCACCATTGATGGTTGTGTTTGCATTACAAATATCATCTCCCATTGTTCTAATGTTATGTGTGTTTATGTCAGTGTGTGCGCTGTGGTAAGTCTTAATGGACACATGGTAACTGTAATTGCTCAACGACTGTATCCTTGGATTGGGTTTGGTTGTCTGAGATGAGGACAATTGGGTGTAGTGCTCCCTCATACCACAATACAGTGAAGAGACTGACCCGTGCTTGTTGACAGTGAGCACTTTGTAGTTTGTCCTGAAACACACAGATATATGAAGTTCAAAGTTGTTCATTGCTAATAAATCAATTTATCTAGTGGCAGGCCTAATATTATTATACAAAGTCGCAACGTCTAGCCTAGGCTGGTTTTTATTATTGGAGCCCTGGCAGTATATTGGAACTGTGGCAGTATATTGGAGCCCTGGTTATGTATTGGAGTCCTGGTTGTGTATTGGAGACTTGGGTTTATACTGGAGCCATGGCTGTATGTTTGAGCCATGGCTCTAAATTGTAACCCTGGTTTTAAATTGGAATTGTGGCTGTAGATTGGAGCCCTGGCTGTATATTGGAACCATGGCTGTATATTGGAGACCCACACCATGTGCTTCAAAGCACCACTGATACCATTAATACATCCCTTGTCATACATATCATGTGGCATAGACATTCCAAGTTATTTTTGTGCCATGTTTCTCCTGCAGATGTTTCAGAGCAGCCAGTAGATTCTCTGAAATTTCTTCCAGAAGACGATCAATGTAACTGTAATTGCTCAACGGCTGTATCCTTGGATTGGGTTTGGTTGTCTGAGATGAGGACAATTGGGTGTAGTGCTCCCTCATATCACAATACAGTGAAGAGACTGACCCGTGCTTGTTGACAGTGAGCACTTTGTAGTTTGTCCTGAAACACACAGATATAGTTTTCTAAGAAATCCACCCACAGAAGGCTTTATAATCAGATACAGAGTGTTCATCACCTGCTGCAAGTCTTTGTCGTATGACTCTGTCTGCTTCTGCTTAATGCAGCAGTACTCCATCAATTTGGGTATGATGCTGCATATGCGATCCATCAGATCATCAGTGGTACCCTCCTTCATGATTTTTTCAAGTTTCCCTTCACAAACAATTTTCTAAACTGCCCAGGATGTCACATGATTGGATTCATCAACTGGGAAGGCATCTGTGAAACCTTTCTCATTAGAGCACTTCAAATTCATTAAGCTAACATTCATGTGAAAATATATGTATATATTATATAAATATATATATATATATACATATATATTATATACATATATATATATTTAACAGGGATATTATGTTATATATATATATATATATATATATATATATATATATAGGGATATTGTAGGGATAGGACCTAGTGTAATCGTAAACGACTGGAGCACATGCGGTTGCCACCACCGGATATTTCCTTGGTGTTAGCCCAGGTAGCTCCAAGCTGGGACGGCCATAGACTCGAGGACTGCGTTGACCGGTCACCAGATGGTGTTGTCACATGTGTGACATGATGGGACTAGAGACGTGACACAGTTTACCTGTGGCGGTGGTGACTCAGTCTGTCTTGGCCTGTAGCTTGTCTTTATAGATTGTGATGGGCCACTGCAGCTCAGCCACATCGTCACCCCAGTGTTCACCCCTGTCTGCCAGGTGTCGTCCCTGCCCCAGGGTGAGGGTGGCCTGGAGCTCCTCTACCTTACGTGTCCACGTCACGACCCAATCGTCGTCCTTCCACCTCTTCCCCGGCTGCCTCTGCCAGCCGATGCTACAAAACAACAAATAGAGTGATGACGATGGTGTGAATCTAGATGTTACCAAATTCCAAAAGCTGTTTTTACCAACACAACTCATTCCTCATATTTTTTTAAAGATGATATCGTCTATCTCAAAGTGAAAAGATTCCACTCCCTTTGTCTGTCGGTTCTTGTAGTGCTTAGATTGGCATAGGTCATCACTAGAGCGAGCAGAAAATTAAATGATATATTACGTACCACAGTCGTTGCGTGGGTCATATGAACTCAGACTCGACATTCCGGCACGGAGTCAAAGTTGATCGGATATTGGTGGCCGTTCGGGCATAACACGGCAAGCTTGGCATAAACAACTAAACTAGTATAAAGACAATGGAAGATTAAAAAAATACTTGAAGAGTCCAGTGCATTTTGCCATTGCCAGGTCAATGTGTCATATATTATATCCAACTGGTGTTTTAAATACACGCCTCTTCAGTATTCATAAAATCATGTCAGTACATACAAATTGCCAACTGTTCATTGTCGTAGTTTACCTGTGGCGGGTGGTGACTCGGTCATTCTCGACTTGTACCTGGTCTTGATAGAATGTCACAATATGGTATTGTCACATGTGTGACGTGATGTGACAAGAGACTTGATGTAGTTTACCTGTGGTGGGTGGTGACTCGGTCACTCTTGACTTGTACCTGGTCTTGATAGAATGTCACAATATGGTATTGTCACATGTGTGACGTGATGTGACAAGAGACTTGATGTAGTTTACCTGTGGTGGGTGGTGACTCGGTCACTCTTGACTTGTACCTGGTCTTGATAGAATGTCACAATATGGTATTGTCACATGTGTGACGTGATGTGACAAGAGACTTGATGTAGTTTACCTGTGGTGGGTGGTGACTCGGTCACTCTTGACTTGTACCTGGTCTTGATAGAATGTCACAATATGGTATTGTCACATGTGTGACGTGATGTGACAAGAGACTTGATGTAGTTTACCTGTGGTGGGTGGTGACTCGGTCACTCTTGACTTGTACCTGGTCTTGATAGAATGTCACAATATGGTATTGTCACATGTGTGACGTGATGTGACAAGAGACTTGATGTAGTTTACCTGTGGTGGGTGGTGACTCGGTCACTCTTGACTTGTACCTGGTCTTGATAGAATGTCACAATATGGTATTGTCACATGTGTGACGTGATGTGACAAGAGACTTGATGTAGTTTACCTGTGGCGGGTGGTGACTCGGTCACTCTTGACTTGTACCTGGTCTTGATAGAATGTCACAATATGGTATTGTCACATGTGTGACGTGATGTGACAAGAGACTTGATGTAGTTTACCTGTGGTGGGTGGTGACTCGGTCACTCTTGACTTGTACCTGGTCTTGATAGAATGTCACAATATGGTATTGTCACATGTGTGACGTGATGTGACAAGAGACTTGATGTAGTTTACCTGTGGCGGGTGGTGACTCGGTCACTCTTGACTTGTACCTGGTCTTGATAGAATGTCACAATATGGTATTGTCACATGTGTGACATGATGGGACTAGAGACGTGACATAGTTTACCTGTGGCGGTGGTGACTCAGTCTGTCTTGGCCTGTAGCTTGTCTTTATAGATTGTGATGAGCCACTGCAGCTCAGCCACATCGTCACCCCAGTGTTCACCCCTGTCTGCCAGGGGTTGTCCCTGCACCAGGGTGATGGCAGCCTGGAGCTCCTATATCTTACGTGTCCACGTCACGACCCAATCGTCGTCCTTCCACCTCTTCCCCGGCTGCCTCTGCCAGTCGATGCTACAAAACAAGAAATAGAGTGATGATGATGGTGTGAATCTAGATGTTACCAAATTCCAATAGTTGTATTTACCAACACAACTCATTCCTCATATTTTTTTACAGAGACGATATCGTCTATCTCAAAGTGAAAAGATTCCACTCCCTTTGTCTGTCGGTTCTTGTGCTTAGATTGGTATAGGTCATCACTACAGCGAGCAGAAAATTAAATGATATTATGTACCACAGTCGTTGCGTGGGTCATATGAACTCAGACTTGACATTCTGGCACGGAGTCAAAGTTGATCGGCAATTGGTGGCCGTTCAGGGCATAACACGGCAAGCTTGGCATAAACAATTAAACTAGTATAAAGACAATGGAAGATTAAAAAAATACTTGAAGAGTCCAGTGTATTTTGCCATTGCCGAGTCAGTGTGTCATATATTATATCCAACTGGTGTTTTAAATACATGCCTCTTCAGTATTCATAAAATCATGTCAGTACATACAAATTGCCAACTGTTCATTGTCGTAGTTTACCTGTGGCGGGTGGTGACTCGGTCATTCTCGACTTGTACCTGGTCTTGATAGAATGTCACAATATGGTATTGTCACATGTGTGACGTGATGTGACAAGAGACTTGATGTAGTTTACCTGTGGCGGGTGGTGACTCGGTCACTCTTGACTTGTACCTGGTCTTGATAGAATGTCACAATATGGTATTGTCACATGTGTGACGTGATGTGACAAGAGACTTGATGTAGTTTACCTGTGGCGGGTGGTGACTCGGTCACTCTTGACTTGTACCTGGTCTTGATAGAATGTCACAATATGGTATTGTCACATGTGTGACGTGATGTGACAAGAGACTTGATGTAGTTTACCTGTGGCGGGTGGTGACTCGGTCACTCTTGACTTGTACCTGGTCTTGATAGAATGTCACAATATGGTATTGTCACATGTGTGACGTGATGTGACAAGAGACTTGATGTAGTTTACCTGTGGCGGGTGGTGACTCGGTCACTCTTGACTTGTACCTGGTCTTGATAGAATGTCACAATATGGTATTGTCACATGTGTGACGTGATGTGACAAGAGACTTGATGTAGTTTACCTGTGGTGGGTGGTGACTCGGTCACTCTTGACTTGTACCTGGTCTTGATAGAATGTCACAATATGGTATTGTCACATGTGTGACGTGATGTGACAAGAGACTTGATGTAGTTTACCTGTGGCGGGTGGTGACTCGGTCACTCTTGACTTGTACCTGGTCTTGATAGAATGTCACAATATGGTATTGTCACATGTGTGACGTGATGTGACAAGAGACTTGATGTAGTTTACCTGTGGCGGGTGGTGACTCGGTCACTCTTGACTTGTACCTGGTCTTGATAGAATGTCACAATATGGTATTGTCACATGTGTGACATGATGGGACTAGAGACGTGACATAGTTTACCTGTGGCGGTGGTGACTCAGTCTGTCTTGGCCTGTAGCTTGTCTTTATAGATTGTGATGAGCCACTGCAGCTCAGCCACATCGTCACCCCAGTGTTCACCCCTGTCTGCCAGGGGTTGTCCCTGCACCAGGGTGATGGCGGCCTGGAGCTCCTATATCTTACGTGTCCACGTCACGACCCAATCGTCGTCCTTCCACCTTTTCCCCGGCTGCCTCTGCCAGTCGATGCTACAAAACAAGAAATAGAGTGATGATGATGGTGTGAATCTAGATGTTACCAAATTCCAATAGTTGTATTTACCAACACAACTCATTCCTCATATTTTTTTAAAGAGACGATATCGTCTATCTCAAAGTGAAAAGATTCCACTCCCTTTGTCTGTCGGTTCTTGTGCTTAGATTGGTATAGGTCATCACTACAGCGAGCAGAAAATTAAATGATATTATGTACCACAGTCGTTGCGTGGGTCATATGAACTCAGACTTGACATTCTGGCACGGAGTCAAAGTTGATCGGCAATTGGTGGCCGTTCAGGGCATAACACGGCAAGCTTGGCATAAACAATTAAACTAGTATAAAGACAATGGAAGATTAAAAAAATACTTGAAGAGTCCAGTGTATTTTGCCATTGCCGAGTCAGTGTGTCATATATTATATCCAACTGGTGTTTTAAATACATGCCTCTTCAGTATTCATAAAATCATGTCAGTACATACAAATTGCCAACTGTTCATTGTCGTAGTTTACCTGTGGCGGGTGGTGACTCGGTCATTCTCGACTTGTACCTGGTCTTGATAGAATGTCACAATATGGTATTGTCACATGTGTGACGTGATGTGACAAGAGACTTGATGTAGTTTACCTGTGGCGGGTGGTGACTCGGTCACTCTTGACTTGTACCTGGTCTTGATAGAATGTCACAATATGGTATTGTCACATGTGTGACGTGATGTGACAAGAGACTTGATGTAGTTTACCTGTGGCGGGTGGTGACTCGGTCACTCTTGACTTGTACCTGGTCTTGATAGAATGTCACAATATGGTATTGTCACATGTGTGACGTGATGTGACAAGAGACTTGATGTAGTTTACCTGTGGCGGGTGGTGACTCGGTCACTCTTGACTTGTACCTGGTCTTGATAGAATGTCACAATATGGTATTGTCACATGTGTGACGTGATGTGACAAGAGACTTGATGTAGTTTACCTGTGGCGGGTGGTGACTCGGTCACTCTTGACTTGTACCTGGTCTTGATAGAATGTCACAATATGGTATTGTCACATGTGTGACGTGATGTGACAAGAGACTTGATGTAGTTTACCTGTGGTGGGTGGTGACTCGGTCACTCTTGACTTGTACCTGGTCTTGATAGAATGTCACAATATGGTATTGTCACATGTGTGACGTGATGTGACAAGAGACTTGATGTAGTTTACCTGTGGCGGGTGGTGACTCGGTCACTCTTGACTTGTACCTGGTCTTGATAGAATGTCACAATATGGTATTGTCACATGTGTGACGTGATGTGACAAGAGACTTGATGTAGTTTACCTGTGGCGGGTGGTGACTCGGTCACTCTTGACTTGTACCTGGTCTTGATAGAATGTCACAATATGGTATTGTCACATGTGTGACATGATGGGACTAGAGACGTGACATAGTTTACCTGTGGCGGTGGTGACTCAGTCTGTCTTGGCCTGTAGCTTGTCTTTATAGATTGTGATGAGCCACTGCAGCTCAGCCACATCGTCACCCCAGTGTTCACCCCTGTCTGCCAGGGGTTGTCCCTGCACCAGGGTGATGACGGCCTGGAGCTCCTCTACTTTACGTGTTCACGTCACGACCCAGTCGTCGTGCTCTGACCTCTGTTTAGGATACATGGATAAACAACAAACAATTCTTACAAATTCTCCCCTGTCTCCATAGCCACATGATCACCAGCAGTGGCAGTACATGCCACAGCAGCAACGTTGTCAGCTGAGGCCTGTACTCGCTGCTGAATATAAATAAACAAATATAAATATGTGCTACTAGTTCGGATACTTTGGTTATTAGTAGATATCTAGTGGTAAGTCTCTCGTAACAGATGCTTCTGTATGCTCATATAATTTGTTTTAACTGACTGTTAGTAGTCTCACATACAGGTTTGAGCGATTCATGTGACCCCATTCCTTTATTTGTTATGGTGTGTCGAGTTGTGCTGGAATTAACTCAAGGACTTGACCTGTTGATGAAGAACTGCACCAGCATTAAGGACAGTCACTAAATGTAAGACATAATGGTAGTATTATATATTGAATGAATCATTACAATTCTAACCATCTTATCTATATATCAACACTACTACTACAACAAACACAGTTCAGTGGTCGGGTTTAAGATGAACCAAGTCTTACAATGATAACATCTGTGAACACAACCTTCTGACATTCACACGTGTCAACTGTAGGTATGTTAGCTGTGACACGGGTAAACGAAACACTGTCATGTGAGGAAATATCAACAAGGATGCCGCCGAAATTATACAGAGAAAACATAAAATGTTTCATTATGACTCGTTGAAGGCTTTCCTGTAGTCGACGAACAAATAGGATGTAAGATTTCCCTTTTGGTACCCTTTATGAAGTATCGTGACCGCTCCCCTAATGAGTGTTATGCAAGATTCCACCCTAGAGGTAATCAGTCATGATATATTACACTAACCTGCATGTCAGAGAACCTACAACTCGGGAACTACTACAAGATCGGCCCACCTTCGCAAATCCTCATAACACACAAAGAAGTGTCTTGTCTCTCCACGATTCAACAATAGCAGAAGTCTAAGTTCGGCGTAGTAGCCAACACGTTTTTATTCCGTCCTAAGTATAGCGCTACCGACTGACTTCAGGACTCTGCTCACCCTAACATCTTCAAAGACGTCATCGACGACAGTGTTGTCACCAGACTGCTGACGTCATCGTCACGGAGCTCATAGTACTCCAGGCTGTTGACACAAACAACTGTTTATGTCCAACACGGAGAAGTAAACAAACCAGTGTCGTCGTCGACATGTCACAAGACGTCAACATCAACTCTAACAACAAACGTCTCAGTTACTAGAATCCGTTTGTGAAATGTCGTCACGTGTTTATAGAGGCTGTGCGTGTGACGTCACTACTTTTGCGGTCGGCCATCCCGGAGTACTCTCTTTGAAGTTGTCTGTATTCTTACATTTATATACTTTTAATTAAACTATCCAGTATATTATGTGTAATGTCCTGCATTGTTCAACATCTTGGAAGTTTTTCCTGCTCACATGACCAGGTTGATTGTAGCAGACGACATTCGTTACTGTTTGTCAAAGATCCGTTGGAGCATTGGTCGCATGCGGCGCTCTGGAAGATGGCGTCACGGGGCAAGCGACGATGCCTTCTCCCGACAATAATTATGCCCCAGTAGTAGTCGCCCCGAATGACCATGCGTACCCTTTTAACATGGGACCTTTGTTATATCTCTGCCGACGTTTGTCTTTTCGGCATTCAGGGCAAAACCACTTTCCCTTCGGCTCAGAAAACACGCCGACACAACTATAGTGGAACCACTCATACACGCAGCTGCTACTGTCACAGGCCACCATTTCACCCATACTCCTCCTTTCAGCAGTAACACCACACAGTCTGCGCAGCCTCACCACTGATCACACTCGCACTGTCAGTGTTCACACCGGCTTCACCTGTGTTCACACTTACAGTGTCCGTGTTCACACTGGCCTCACCACTGATCACACTCGCACTGTCAGTGTTCACACCAGCTTCACCCGTGTTCACACTTACAGTGTCCGTGTTCACACTGGCCTCACCACTGATCACACTCGCACTGTCAGTGTTCACACCGGCTTCACCTGTGTTCACACTTACAGTGTTCGTGTTCACACTGGCCTCACCACTGATCACACTTGCACTGTCAGTGTTAACACCGGCCTCACCCGTATTCACACTTTCAGTGCCTGTGCTCACACTGGCCTCACCACTGATCACACTCACATTGTCCATGTTCACACCGGCTTCACCAGTGTTCACAGCGCAGCCAACCACGTGTGTGGCATTTCCCGAGCAGTTCGGGCCGTACACCTACTCGGAAGAAGTGTTGCGCTTTTGGTAGCATATCTTCCCAGAGATCATCATCTCTGTAGATGCGTTCGCAGTGATATGACCGCTGCGTCCACAGTGATATGACCGCTGCGTCCACACTACAAAGTCTCCATAGCTGTGACCACACACAAACAGCTGACACTGAACCTGGTAGTAGTAGGCGTGTGTCTTCCTCAGGTGTAGGGTGCCATCTGTGTTCTTCACCAGACATGTGGCGCCATCTTTCACCTCAGACAGTACCTCGTCACGCACGAGGTAGGGGCATTTCACTTCAAGGCTGCCTTCCCCACAGCAATCACATTGTATGACTCCATCGGGAGAAGCATCAATCTCTGGGTCATGCTGGTCAATGACAAACCCAGAGTCCCGCATACAAAAATTGACATGGCCAGTCATCGTCTTTCAGTAGGCTGCCTTCGCAGTGTTCTCGTGTGTGACACCCCATCTTATGGCTGGCGTGGTCAGGTGTCGGTCCGGGTAGCATATGTCTTTGATGGTACTGGATGCTGGTTGGGTGAGGTCTGTGTGGCACACTTTATAAAAAAAATGTGACGCAGTTACTCTGCCAGCTCGGAACTTGGGCCACAGTCGTGAATTGGCCTGAGTCCTCGTCGCCATCTCCACTGCCTCCACCTGTTGAGGTGTCACAGCCAACGTGGTTGTAAAACACTTTTCCGGGACAATGTGGAATGGCTGTATAAATTGTCCTGGAACATGTCACATAGTATTGCCGGAAATGATTCTTGGGCCTGTTTTGGAACGAACAAATCACTGTGTGGGGACAGAAGTGACAACACCACAGGCTTTGTATCAACCAGGCTAAGGCCATGGAAGAAACTGTCAAGCTCGGTGCTGCTATGTTCTTTGGCTGGCGAACCCGGGAAGACACTGGCGACCAACTACCAATGGCTTCATCTAGTTGCTTCTTCTTCGTCATGGCAGATGTGAAGTCTATTTCACCAACCTCCCTATAGCGAATCTGTCGATGCGTAGCTGGCTGCAGCCAATAAGCTGGCTCTTGGGTGACAGTTTTGCTCTCCCGGATCTTCACTGTGGTATCCACAGCAAACAGAAGTGTGGCGATGTGGGTGCAGGTCTCACCCAACCCAGCCACGCAGTCACAGTGGGCGGTGCACACAGTGCCAGCTTTATGTGCAATAACCCATGGCTGCAGCGGCTTTTCGCGAAACCTCTGCGAATGAAGAACCTGTCATACAGTAACATGTTAGCAAATTAACTATAAAATTCAATTGAAAACTTATACACAAAAATGAGGCGTTACAATTCATAAACATATAACTATATAAGACATGCAATTAGTCATGACTGTACTTATGTTGTGTTTAACTGAGTTGGTAAATAAACATTTTAACAATTTAGGGGCTTGCTATTCTATATTTATTTACAAAGACACCTTGTCTCCTATGTTTAACTACACTTTTTATGACAGTTAATTTTTTAGTTATTTTCATTAAAATTAGCCAGTTGTATGGAGCCTATAGCTACTTAAAACTCAAATTGAAGCTTAGTTTCGCTCGTACAATGTGGTAGTCATTCTTCACAAATACCATCACGTCGCTGATCCAGCCTGATGTCAACTGGTTGTATGCCTCTAGGCTTTTCCACGCCTTCATGTCTTCCATCGTGTAGAATGACTTGTTAAAAAATAGATAATTGACTATGTCCGGGAATGACACAGCTGGGAAGCATGCTTCCTCCTTACTCCATGCCGAATTCGGCAAAGAGTATGGATCTATGCCATCAACGATTTGGATCTTAGCTAAATACCTCTGCTTCGTCAATACGTCTAATGTGTCAATATAAGGTAAATTAACAACAGCCTTTGAAGCCATACTGCGCGGTGTAATCACAATGAAAAGAAGTTAGCGGTTCGATGAAAATCCACAATGCGGGCGGTTGCTACCAGTTCACTTGTACACCGATATGGTTGCGGGGGGCTGTGTACACGCATAGTGCTGACGTCATTGCACACCCTCTATAGAGCATGAGACAAACCAAGTTAACTGTAGTTAATTCGACGGCAGTCATTATCAGGTCAATATAAAGTGACCCTTACTACAATTCCTCCATCTTAATCCACGCGCCAACTTGACCTGTCAACGCCCTCAATGGCCGTCCGTGAAGGTCGTTGTCGAGGAGTCAAACACCGAAGCCATATCTCAATGACTGTGACATCAGTTAAACATGTCACTGGGTACGAAACATTACACATGTCACATGAAACTCACCCGACATTTCTCTCTTCACACAAACCTGAATAAAGCGACTTTGTGAAGGAACAATCCGTGAAATGTCAAAACAAGGCACGCCTCGTTGAAGCATTTGGTCATTTGTTTCTTAAACGTAGATTACCTCGAAATAATACGCATTGAGCAAACGATAATCTACAAAAAATCGTGTTTCTCCATCTTTCTTTGGAACAAGTAAAATGGGACTTGCAAACGGCGAATTGCAGGGCCGAATTACATCGTCTGCTAACATTTCCACGATCAGTTTATCAACTGTAGCACGTTTAGTCAGTGGCATTCGATATGCTTTTTGACAGATTGGGGGACCGGATGTTTTGATTTGTAATTGACCAGTGGTGCAACAGCCATTCTTTTCACCTTTCGCTGCAAATACATCTGCATTATTGTGTACTAACTTATCGATCGCAGCGCTACCTGTTTCTGGAAATATTGGTCCAACACTCGCATACCCTGGCGATTTATGCTGACGTAATGGCCAAGTGTTGTGATTCCATGAAAGAATGTTTGATTACAAATCAATTACTCCGTTACCAGATCGCAAGGCGTCATTGCCTAGAATCATTTCATGAGGGACGTTACGACAGATTACTACATTAAGTGGGGTTTTAACACCTGCTACTTTAATTTGTGTCTGTCCATCAACCTGTAATGACAGCCCACCAAGACCCCTGAGTGGCAGAGGTTTATGGAGAACATTACTACGTTGGGTTCTGTTCACGACCAAGTTAAATACATCACGTCTCAGCAAACTTCAAGTAGCCCCTGTATCTACTAACGCTGTAACCTTTATACCAAATATAACCAAGTTAACAGTAGGGCGTTGCTCATTACCTGTGTGGTCGGTTAAAGCCGACACGTCCGGCCGTTTCCCTGCCTTGATCCGACTCGTCTGGGACAGGCGGTGGCGAAGTGACCCGGATGACAGCATTCGTACACAGCGTTGGCGAGGTCGCTGACCTGTGTTGAACGATGAGCGATAGTCGACGGATTGTGTGTTGTGTCTGCGGTCGACGACGGGCGGGCGACGGTCCGACGGCGTTCGGTGGCGATCGGTCGGTGGACGCGTCTCGTTGACGTCACGGGGGTGGGGTCGTGTGGCACTCGATCGAGGCTGCGGTGGCCCCGGGTAGCGGCGGACTGACTGTGCGGACGTTGATCGATTGTCGTGCGTTTCAAGCTTAGCTATTTTCGTAGCCAAGTGTTGCATGGTGGATGTTAGCGATTCAACGACGCAGTGAATTTCTCGTATTTGCTAGCATTTGCGGAACCAATTTCCATAGGAACTTCTCGCCGAAGTCTTGAGTAAGCGTCGTGACGCGAGCAAGCATGAGTAACAATTTTAATTGACGCTTCAAGACTGCGGATCTCCCTTGATAAGCATAGCTGCTATTGTGTCAGAAGACAGACCTCTAGCAAATGTTTTAACTAGCAGTCGTTCCTGGTCAATGTTGCTTTGCATAATCGCGAAAGCGGCGGACATATTGTTAGGTAGGTTCGAACGCTGATTGTGTCACGCGATCTAGATCGTCTTTTAATGCGGCTGATTCATCAAAGTTAAGAAACTGCGTTGCTAAATGGTCACGTAAGTCGGCCCATGTAACGGCGGTGCGTACAATGTTGTTCGGTGCTATTTGCGATTCAATGAAACGTTCGAAACGAAATGGACCAGTAACCATTAACTATTTCAATGCTTGAGTTGCCCGCTTGATAATATAGGCGAGAGTTATTTCACGGATCCACGTTCGAACGGCAAGTGAGGAAGACCCGTCACCGGTTTGTGTTTGAAGAATCAAATCGCGAATAGTTTCTCGATTTCTCTCGATCTCTTGATTTCGGATTCCAAGGACAAAGTCCTGATACAGTTCCCGCTGTGTCATTTTCTAAGTTAAGTAAGAGTCTCGTTAAAAGTATAGTAGGGTAGAGTTCAATTTCGACGTAAATATTTGTGACCGTTCATAATGTAGCGTTCGTGACAACAGTCAGTAGAATGTGTAAGATCAAACGTAGTCACAGTAGTAGTTGTAGAATTGGTAGTCTTCCTGCAGTCTGATGACTGAATCCTGCTGGATGAGACGATTCGAACTGGCGCGTTACGCCGATGTAAAGGTGACACCCCGTCTGGGTCGTGTGCGTGGGGGTGGCCATCTTCACGGTGTGTATGAGTGACGCGATTATGTCATGTCAGAACATACGCCTGATTCAATGATGAAGATACGATTTCGAATTTATTCATCGCTACAAGTTCAGCATCATAGAAGCAACTAAATAAACAGAGCATTGCGTTGGCCATACATTTTACAATATAACATCAAGGCTTTGAGATCCCTAATATACTTCGGGTCTCTTACAAAACCTCTAAAATTTTACATCTTTAAAAGTTGACGTCATCGTCACGGAGCTCGCAGTACTCCAGGCTGTTGACACAAACAACTGTTTATGTCCAACACGGACAAGTAAACAAACCACGTCACAAGATGTCAACACGTCACAAGATATAAACATCAACTCTAACGACAAACGTCTCAGTTACTAGGTTCCGTTTGTGAAATGTCGTCGACGTGTTTATAGAGCGTGAGATAAACCAAGTTAACTGTCGTTAATTCGACGTCAGTCATTATCAGGTCAATATAAAGTGACACGTACTTCAAGTCCACCATCGTGGTCAACGCGCCAACTTGACCTGTCAACGCCGTCAGCGGCCGCCCGTGAAGGTCGTTGGTGCCGAGACTAAACAAACGACACATCTGAATGACTGCGACATCAGTTAAACATGTCACTGGGTACGACACATTAAACATGTCACACGAAACTCACCCGACATTTCTCTCTTCTCTCGGGAAACTCACCCGACATTTCTCTCTTGTCTTGGGAAATTACGTTTCTATCACTTAATGCAGCATACTGAACAAAGCCAAATGTATATATTTCAAACATGCGGTGCTTTAACACCAACAACAACAACGGTGTCTGTATGATATGGCCGGAACCACTGTATGTTCGTAGTGCTCTTTGAATTTATAGTTACTAACCACGTCTACAGAATACCGTCTTTCTGACTGTAACACAACATCCTAATTGTATATTTCTACGTCCGAATGATAATACGCAGACGGTAGTGTAGCTTTGTATTCTTTGAACACTTTCTCCCGCATCTCCTCTCGCCAGGTGGACGTCACCCACTTGGCGAAGATAAGCGACAAGGCCGCATCGAGCACGTCTGGTAAATGCGTCGTAATTCTATCGTACGATTCGGCAAGACAGCCGGTCATATGTTGAACTTGGCTGGGATGATCGATCTTACACCCAGCACATGTCTCCCGAGCCCGTTCGTTAACGGCGACGATGGCGTAGTGAACGAAGGTGTCTTCTAACGCATCCACGAGTTCTGATGTTGGTTCGATATCGTTCTGTGATGATGTCTGCATTTCGTGGTAAGTTTTCGTTTTCTCGGAGTCGCTGGTTCTCTGCATTTCGTGCTACGTTTTCGGGTTCTCGGAGTAGCTTGCTGTCTGCATTTCGGTGGGGCTCGGTGACGAGTGGTAGGAAGCGAACTCGTTGTCGTCGTCGTGGTTGCCTTGCCCGTCATCCCCGAACAATTCTTCATAGATTCGTTGATCTAGTTCCGACTTCCACGAAGACGGTGCTGGGAACGCGTGGAGGCAGACGATGTCTTCGGTATCAACATCATTAACCTAGGTGGACAACGAGAAAATTTAGAATAGTGTAGAACAATTGTACATAACTTAAGCGCTAATCACGTTATTATTACCCGATGTTAAGAGTAAAGAGGGTGTTTTATAAAGAGCACATCGTACCTGAGGGCGACAAGTGCCGGCAACTTCACGACCGCCCCAGTGACGTGTCACGCGGTGTCATCTGTCAGGTTATTTCCCCCGAGTCTACATCAGAAGCGTTCGTGGACGTTGCGACATTTGGCTGTGACAGGTGCTCGTGTGCGTTACTGTGTGTGTACACTGCGGCTGAAGCGTGAACGTGGTTCCTAAGTGTGGACGTTAGTGCGTGTGTATGTGCATGTATGAATACACATGTGCACAGAGCACGCGTGGTTGTTACATGTTAGTGTGAGTGTTGTCGCCTTCAGGACTCTGCTCACCCTAACTCCTTCAAAGATGTCATCGACGACAGTGTTGTGACCAGACTGCTGACGTCGTCGTCACGGAGCTGACAGTACTCCAGGCTGTTGACACAAATAACTGTTTATGTCCAACACAGACAAGTAAACTAGCCACGTTACAAGATGTCAATACGTCACAAGATGTAAACGTCAACTCTAACGACAAACGTCTCAGTTACTAGAATCCGTTTGTGAAATGTCGTCGACGTGTTTATAGAGCGTGAGATAAACCAAGTTAACTAGTTAATTCGACGTTAGTCATTATCAGGTCAATATAAAGTGACACGTACTTCAAGTCCACCATCGTGGTCAACGCGCCAACTTGACCTGTCAACGCCGTCAGCGGCCGCCCGTGAAGGTCGTTGGTGCCGAGACTAAACAAACGACACATCTGAATGACTGCGACATCAGTTAAACATGTCACTGGGTACGACACATTAAACATGTCACACGAAACTCACCCGACATTTCTCTCTTCTCTCGGGAAACTCACCCGACATTTCTCTCTTGTCTTGGGAAATTACGTTTCTATCACTTAATGCAGCATACTGAACAAAGCCAAATGTATATATTTCAAACATGCGGTGCTTTAACACCAACAACAACAACGGTGTCTGTATGATATGGCCGGAACCACTGTATGTTCGTAGTGCTCTTTGAATTTATAGTTACTAACCACGACTACAGAATACCGTCTTTCTGACTGTAACACAACATCCTAATTGTATATTTCTACGTCCGAATGATAATACGCAGACGGTAGTGTAGCTTTGTATTCTTTGAACACTTTCTCCCGCATCTCCTCTCGCCAGGTGGACGTCACCCACTTGGCGAAGATAAGCGACAAGGCCGCATCGAGCACGTCTGGTAAATGCGTCGTAATTCTATCGTACGATTCGGCAAGACAGCCGGTCATATGTTGAACTTGGCTGGGATGATCGATCTTACACCCAGCACATGTCTCCCGAGCCCGTTCGTTAACGGCGACAATGGCGTAGTGAACGAAGGTGTCTTCTAACGCATCCACGAGTTCTGATGTTGGTTCGATATCGTTCTGTGATGATGTCTGCATTTCGTGGTAAGTTTTCGTTTTCTCGGAGTCGCTGGTTCTCTGCATTTCGTGCTACGTTTTCGGGTTCTCGGAGTAGCTTGCTGTCTGCATTTCGGTGGGGCTCGGTGACGAGTGGTAGGAAGCGAACTCGTTGTCGTCGTCGTGGTTGCCTTGCCCGTCATCCCCGAACAATTCTTCATAGATTCGTTGATCTAGTTCCGACTTCCACGAAGACGGTGCTGGGAACGCGTGGAGGCAGACGATGTCTTCGGTATCAACATCATTAACCTAGGTGGACAACGAGAAAATTTAGAATAGTGTAGAACAATTGTACATAACTTAAGCGCTAATCACGTTATTATTACCCGATGTTAAGAGTAAAGAGGGTGTTTTATAAAGAGCACATCGTACCTGAGGGTGACAAGTGCCGGCAACTTCACGACCGCCCCAGTGACGTGTCACGCGGTGTCATCTGTCAGGTTATTTCCCCCGAGTCTACATCAGAAGCGTTCGTGGACGTTGCGACATTTGGCTGTGACAGGTGCTCGTGTGCGTTACTGTGTGTGTACACTGCGGCTGAAGCGTGAACGTGGTTCCTAAGTGTGGACGTTAGTGCGTGTGTATGTGCATGTATGAATACACATGTGCACAGAGCACGCGTGGTTGTTACATGTTAGTGCGAGTGTTGTCGCCTTCAGGACTCTGCTCACCCTAACTCCTTCAAAGATGTCATCGACGACAGTGTTGTGACCAGACTGCTGACGTCGTCGTCACGGAGCTGACAGTACTCCAGGCTGTTGACACAAATAACTGTTTATGTCCAGCACAGACAAGTAAACTAGCCACGTTACAAGATGTCAACACGTCACAAGATGTAAACGTCAACTCTAACGACAAACGTCTCAGTTACTAGAATCCGTTTGTGAAATGTCGTCGACGTGTTTATAGAGCGTGAGATAAACCAAGTTAACTAGTTAATTCGACGTTAGTCATTATCAGGTCAATATAAAGTGACACATACTGCAATATCTCCATCTTGTTCAACGCGCCAACTTGACATGTCAACGCCCTCAATGGCCGTCCGTGAAGGTCGTTGTCGAGGAGCCTAAAGAAACGACACATCTCAATGACTGTGACATCAGTTAAACATGTCACTGGGCACGACACATTAAACATGTCACACGAAACTCACCCGACACCCGTTACGAATCCCAATTCTAGCGATGCTTTCTGCCTATTAAACCTAGCAGTTTTTGTCTGGTCGTAGAGTGGTTGCTCCTCCCACAATTCACACAGATGTTCCTCACGTTCTTCGGTCCACAGCCTGAAACTGCCCGGCGACATCTTACCAAAATCGTCAAAGCGCGATTAGTAGTCGGCACTATCGTCGTCGGTTTTAGCCGGTGTATGCCGTGTTTTGATCGGTGTGGGTGTTTGTGGAACATCCTTGGCGCTTGTTTTGCGCAGGGTCTATTTGTTTGAGGTTTTTAGGTCTGGACGTGCTTTTCGGACCATTTTGGAGCTGTATTCTTGTGTTTGTCTCCAGAAATTGCTTCCTGTGCGAATGTTACCCAACACAGCACTCTGTGGGCAACAGTCTGAACACTAAAAAGTTATCATCTCACCACCTGGTGTGACGTTTCCGCACTAAAAACAACCGAAAACATCTGCCGGCCGGGTGTCGGGCGGGCATCGGCTCGACGCCCGGCCGATGCCACGATTTTTGGAACTCCCGACCAATCACCGTGGTTCCAATCACCGTACAGCCACGGCGTCAACTGTTGGCGTTCTGCGTCAACCTGCCACAAAAAGTCAAACTCTTCGAAGATGACAGTCTTAAATCGGTCAAGTTTCTGTCGTAGTCCCGGTATTTCAGTCGGTGGGTTGATAGTGATTAAAACTACCCATGTCACCACATGATTTCGTGTTGGTTCTCCATCTGTGACCAGGAGGTTGCGCATTTGCTTAAGTATCGTTGGACATCCTTACGTAATCCTTTACAGACACATATTTCCGTTAACCGTTGGACATATTTCATAAAGCTATAGTTCGTTGTGCCTGCGATCTATAACCGCTAAACTGTACCTTCGAACAGCGGTTCTTTAGGATCTTCCACGATGTTGTCCCGACCATCCAATCACTGTGGTTCCAGTCGCTGTACATCCACGGCATCAGCTGTCGGCGATCTGCCCCGTCGACCTGCCACAAAAAGTTAAACTCGTCGAAGACGGTCACCCACTGCTTATACACGTAGCGCGCTGGCAAAACGTTAAACACTTCTGCAAAATGTTGGTGCACCAGTTCTTCCGGAGGACTCGGGGAACTGTCCACGTTGTGGAGCTGACTTGGGTCTTCGATGCTACAACCATCGCACGAACCGCACCGAGCTGAATGATCAAATGACCCACGTGCTCGGCGAAGCACGATTTCAACCTCGCCTCGAGCGATACCGCCTGTTGTCGATGGGTGACTTCTTCGTCCTCGTTTTGCCTTCTGTCCACGCTCGTCTTATTTCATCCCATGGGAGTCGTTCAGACATGTCTGCTTGTGGTAGTGCTAGTGCTGATTGATGCTGGCGCTGAGAAATCATCGACGACGTCTTGAAGTAAATTTGTTGAATTGTGCTAAGCATTGGCTTTGATATGCCCTTGATATACATAATGTGCCTCTCTCGACCAATGGTAGGCAAAAGTGGTGGGGACGGTGAGTTATCATGTGTCTCTCTAGACCAATACTAGCCAAACGTGGGTGCTTAGATTGTGCTGGTGTCACAAGTCACATGACCAGAAAACAAAAAGGACTCCTCAAAAGCGTAAGCAAGTGCACACCTATACTACTCAATGTCACCTGTGGTTACATTAGCTGTGACACGGTTAAACTCTGTCTACTTTACTGTTTCAAATGACAACGCTGTAGCGAAACATCTGGACGTTGAAAAATTTGGACGGAGAAGAGGTTGTATGTGCATGCGCGGAATAGAATGAACAGATTTTTCGTTACATACGCGATAAATGTGTTCGTTGAAAAATTGGGTTTTCAATGTGCACGTGACTACGTAGCACGTGACTATTCGGTCGTCGACGACCAGATTTATCGCTACAGCGACACTGCCTAGGATACGGGAACGTATATTATAAAATATGTTGATAGTTAACTGTAATTATATATTATTGGCATAGTTTTTATTGTAATGTATTCAGATTTGTATCCGGGTAAAACAGAAAAAATAGGCGCTTTATTTAATTACCATGTCCATGATATAATAATTGTTTTATTTATGTCTTTATAGAGGGTATTCACGTGACGTCACCAACCGGATGCGTGGCCATTGTGGCGACACCAACCACATAAACAACCCGCCAGCAGTGCCTGTTGTCAGTGTTTACTGAACCGATATAAGAAAAATTTAGCGCGATGGTGAATTACTGTCACGTCTACGGTTGTAGCAACATAGGAAGCAGAGAAGTCGATCGTACTTGAGTGTCATGTCTGATGGCAATGATCTTCCAAGCTTTTAGTATTGCTTGTATTCGTGTGGCATTCTCCCCCAGTGGATTTACATAAATGATGTTCCTTTCTGTAGGGTAGAATGTTCACCAACAATTCCCAGTGCCTGCCTAAGGTATTGATAGGTGCCAACACCACACTTTCAACATTGAAGACATGCTGAAAAGATTGCCATATTAAGACATTCTGAGTTACAGTGATCTGCTGTGTAAAAATACACATTTCAGTTAAATTATGTTTAAAAGAGACATTCCATTTAATGATACAGCTGATTTATTTTCAAACAAAATATTTAAAATATCAACAGAAAACAGTTGCGTTTCCAATGACACAGAGAGGCACATTTCAGAAAAGAAAAGTAACGATTTATTTCATTCTTTAAAATTGTGTACTTCCACTAAAATTGCCTAAATATCGGAATGATTAGTAATATTAGTGTTCCCGTGGAGCCAATGTCACGCCTAAAATAGTATGAATTGTTACATAGAAAAAGACACTGCCCTTTTAAACCGAACAATGAGAACTGGAGGCTGTATTTTGTATAGAGCACTACAAATCATGTACTTCAGACTATAATTATGTCCATATACCTTCGGCAAGGATGCTGAAGTGGGTGACTGCAGTAGCATGTTCATAACATGGCTGTCGATGTCACTAGCCTTTTTCCGTTGTACCAGCAACCGCATGTATGCTAGAATCACCTATAATAAACAATGTACTTGTTATTAGCCAAATTGCCTGACATTGCTCAGGGAGGTTGAGGCAGGCACCAGTCCACAAACAAAATACATAGGAGAAATTTGTATTAATGTAGATGTGACTTCAATATGGATGTAGTTTTCATCTCTACATTATGCAGCATATATAATATACATATTTGCTGAATCTGCTACACCACAGTTAATAACGTAACTTTACACGCACAGCCCAGTAACACATTATCAACTATGTCATTGTTGGGCTTGACCGTGCCGAAGTCAAACCCGGACAGTTTCACCTTACACACTATGGCCATCAGTGCAGGCGAGGAACTGTGATGTTCCCACAGTTCTTTTGTGGTCAGTGTCACGGGTAGTTCACTTTCCTGCAGAGCAATGCTTTCATTACATATGGAGGTAGCATAACATGTCAGACTAACATGGCTTTCAGTCAGTATGTCTAACATGTATGTAACTTGAATGTAACTGTTTGTAAAAAGTAAAATAAAAGTTTTTTGTTATAATAAAGGCTCTACACTACACTATACTGCATGTAAGTATACCAACGTGGTATTTTACCGCTATACCAATAATGTTATGAATGCTTTTCCCCCCAAAATTATACATCCATTGATTGTGTATTTCTGTTCATCACAAAGCATTTAGCAGTACCTTCGCCTTGTCAGCCGGTGGGTGCAGTCTGACAGGCCGTCCTTGAAACCCTGGCATAGGAACAGGACCATGGCTCTCATCTCATGTATAATCAGGTTTTGGAAGTAATGGGCCTCCTTTCCGCAAAAAGCTTTGTATTACTTTCATCGTACTTGTTACGGTCAATGACTTCAGACTTAAGATACGTGTCGTAGTTTACCTGTGGCGGGTGGTCGCCCAGTCTGTCTTGGCTTGTAGCTGGTCTTTATATCCTGTGATGATTCGCTGCAGCTCAGCCACATCGTCACCCCAGTGTATACACCTGTCCGCCAGGCCCTCTGCCCCGTCTGACATGACAACTGTGTTTGCTGTGACACTTCTTCTTTTGCGAGCGTCTGACAAGTGGTTACTGGACATCACGTGACGGATATAACACGTCTCATTGGTTGCACTCAATCTGGTTGGTTTATTGATGTGCACAGTCTTGCACGTCTTCACTGAGCTTCATCGCGGCTTCTTCTTTTGCGAGCAGAGACAGACCCAGTGTTTTTTTTATCTACATGAGCCGGAGCTGGACGGAGGCGACGACTGCAACATACACAGTTCAGTCGCCAGGTCTAAGATGGACCAAGCCATACGTGTTTTTGCGTCCTTTGTCAGATGGTGGAAAAATTCTGCGTCGAAGTCGAAGAAAGAACGCATCTGTTCGTCCCACAACGTCACCCAGATCTCTTGTCCGGGGTGCGCCACTTGACCCAGGAGCACCCGGACCATGTAGTGGTTGGTGGGCGTCCCTTCTCGTCTGGACCTACTGTCGGCATAAGCTGCATCCCGAATAGGTCGCCTCTTTCCGGAATGCCACGGTGGCAAATAATGTAGAATCAAGTACAAATTCTTTCATACGTCATTTACGCCATCGTGAATGGTCGTCTCCTTGTTTCGCCAAGCGTCGGTAGACATGTTTAGTATAATATCGTTGATTGTGGTTCGCCGATATTCTGCAGCGTTTTCTCGTTTGGTTTATGTAGGGAAATGCAATTGAACACGGCGTTATGGTTGGCTGAAGCAAAACTAAACAATAACACTGCCATAAATAAAATAATAAACGTTCCTGGAATTAATTCAGAAATTTGTGTTTCGACTTTAGCAGTTTTAGTGATTTTTACGCGACAAGTCTTACCTAGTTTTGGCTTGCCTATGAGAATACTACTTGGGCATTTGAAACGATTACTGTCGTAGACTGCGCCAGCTCTACAAATCATCGGCATTGACAAGATGTCGGCATAAACATTCCACCTGAAAGTGTATGAATCGCAATATCTTCGGTCACTAAAATCTGTGTGTTGAATTTACCGGGTGTGGAATTGGCCATGTTGTGATATGATAACGAGTATTCTTGAAATTATCAGTCACAGAAAGTTTTACACGGAATAACAATTCATTTTTCGAGCGGAAGATGCCAGATTTATTAGGCATGTCATGGTACTAAAAATTACCATGTTTGACCCAGACCCTTTTTTCGTGATACTTACTTGTGAATTTCATCATTGTCGTCCATTGGTCTATCGGTACAGTTAAATTCATATACTGCCAACTCCATAACATGATGATTTAAGAAGTTCGGTGCAAATCCGTCATGTTCTGTTAGGCATTTAATGTGTGCATCGACAGTTTTGACGGCACAAATTAAATGTCTTGGCAGCACACGCCCATCCTGGAGTTGCTAGCTCAAAGCAATTCTCCAAAATGGTGAAAACCCTTATAACTAATTAATTACTTAAAACATCCATCCAAGATTAGGTCAGTTAATGCACAATCTTCCACTTTACAATGTGGAATTATTGATATCTACATGGTGTCATAACACAACTAATATTACACCGTTTACAAAGACTAGTACAAATACAACTAATAACATGAACATCAGTCACAAACTAGTTACATTCAAAACATTTGGAATACAATAGACACACCTAGTGGTTCTACCCTACACACGCTGTAGACTTGTCAATTCTGAAACCAGTTGACCAACCGCTGTCGGCGCGCCATGTGATCATTCAATTACTTAAACACATTAGCCTCTACACACTTCTGCGACAATAGCCCTGGACAACCCTGGACCCTGGTGGAGTTTACCTGATGTCACTTTCAGCATTCGCTGGAATATCTTTTCAGTTTCAGCACATATTTTATGAACACCTGGTGATGGGTAAACCATTGTCTTTGAAGACAACAAAGGGTGTGTGTTTGTGGATACAGTCAACATACTCAGGGCAACTGATCCTTTTCACAACCATCTTCACAACGTAGCCAGCAATGTATGAAATAGCTGCTTCTTTATACTCGGAAAGCTCACTGCCATTAGGGACATCTTCATAATCGTGAGCCTGTTCTGACGGCATTCTAAGCTCTAGATCATATCTGCGGGCAAGTGCAACATTCGAAGTACCTGTCTGCACTTCATGTATGCTACATCCATCCTCAACTGCATTCAGAATGCTGGTTTTGTCCTGTATGACCACCCTCAATCTGATGCCTCATCAGAAGCTGTTTATAGATGCTAATGAACTGGCTGGAAGTTGGATTATTTTACTGCACCCACCTGATGACCCAACAGCTGCAAAAATAGCTCCAGGGGATCCCAACTTATTCTATAAGTCAACAGGCATTTCAATGGAGCATGATCCTGGGCAACCAAATCTAGCTTTTAGGCTCTTGATTGCAACTAAGAAGCCTATCAATCTAGTTTTCCTGCGTGAGGAATGCATTGGAAGTCTAGCACGATCAGTTAAACTGATGATGTAGGAAATTGCCACATCTAAAATGCGTCAGCATATACTTGGTTAATTGTCCGCAAAGGAGCCTTGAAGTTCTTCGTAATAGAGGGTTTCTTGAGTTACATATGTCGAACAATCGGTCATAAATCCGTAAGAATTTGGAAGCTGCTTCAGAATCCTGGAATTGCGAAAGTTTCAACTTGACATTGCAATAATCCAGTACATCAGCTGAGGGTCGGAGCGGCCAAGTTAACCTTCATCTTTTGTTTTGCCAGCAAAGACTGAAGCTTGTTTGCCAGCCTTGACCTTCCTGTGATGCGCCCGTGAAGCCGTTCTCACGCAGCTGGATCCGCCGTCGGTATCAGCTGCAACCCGAATAGGTCGCCTCTTTCCTGAATGCCACGGCGGCGATAAATGTAGAATCAAGTACAAATTCTTTCATAGTCACGTCATTTACGCCATCGTGAATGGTTCTCGGTTCTTCTATTTGTGGTCTTGTTTTTTGGATTCATTCAAGTAGAATAAAAAGTCTCAACAAAAGAAACTGTCAGTCTAATACCAACAATAAAGATATGCATAGCCACAATATGATGTATAGACTCATGTCACACAACATGCGTACACATCATATAATGAATCCAGTATATTGTAATCTAAAGATGTATAAAGGTAACACAAGTTATGCCATAAATACATAGGTAGGTAAATCAACGAACACAAGTCTGTGCATCTAACAGATGCAATAATTACCTAACACGGTTCGGTAAAAACAAACAGCATTACTTACCCCGTAGGCTTTATCGGGCGGCGTCTTCTTCGTCGGGACGAAACGCCGACATCCAGCGGAGTTTGTCGAGGGCAGCTAGTAGGACGGGATCGTCCGCCGGCAACCGAGAGGTATAGTCATGGGTAGAGGATGCGTCGTCGTGGATTATTCTTGAGGTGTCGGTGGTAGAGGTAACGCGCGGCCTTCGTCGAATGTGAGGATGGGGTAATCGATTTCCACAAAGGTGTATGGGCGGACGGGAGACGGGGAACGAGATTTCACCATCTGTTCCTCGTAACGTCCTCCTCGCCACTATGAAGTATCGTGACCGCTCCCCTAATGAGTGTTATGCAAGATTCCACCCTAGAGGTAATCAGGAATGGCAGGAAACACAATATTCATTGCATAATATTGATATAGTAAATTGTCTGTAGATCATCTCAGATACCAAATAGCAGGGTAACTCCTGTGATATTTGTAAATAGACATCAATTCTGCAAAACTCCTTACGAACTTATCACCAATAAACACAGATGTATATTAATGTGCTATTACGTGGTGTGTCAAATGTTTAGGCATCTGTGAATTCCTTGGTGTATTTTCTGTATTCCTGTTTGACTAAATGGCTAGGGTAAATATGTCACGTCTTTCAATACACACGTACTTACAACCTACGGCTTAGCGACAATACAACATAACACAGAGTGACCGTCACAAGTTTAATCATGCCATCAGTAAAACGTTGTAAAGCGTATACAGTTTAATTGAACTTCTCAGACAGTTCATTCGAATGAGTCTTTGACCAACTGTTGCATTTCGGTGGTCCACCCACCGCGCCTGGCTCCAATCTCCGTAGAGCCATGGCATCAGCTCTTGGCGTTCCACCGCTTCGAGTTGCCAGAGGAACTCGAAATCTTCAAAAATACTCAACCACTTTTTTAAATGTCTGATGAATTTACGTCAATTATCACTTCGCCAAAGGGTCTATTCATAAGTTCTCCTGGCGGACACAGACAACCCGTCATGTGGGGTATCTGACTGGGGTCGTCGATGTCACACCCCTCACACGAACAGCGGGCCCTCTGGATAACTAACCGACCAACGTGCTCGGCAAAGCTTTTTTTTCAATCGCCGCTCGAGTGACTCGGCCTTGCGTTGCCAATCTTCCGGCTCATCCTCGTCGGACGATACCATGACGGTCCCGTCGACGTCCGTCGGCGTGTCCGACGTCAAGTCGATTACGTCGTCGTGGTCGACGCGGGGCAGGGTGTCGGCGTCAACGATGACATCAGCGGTGTTGTCGGTGATCTCGTTGACCTACGAGTACAAAAGTTCGTGTTTAGAGAACTGTCAAGTCTGTCACATTATACGACGTATACTTGCCGCACGTCTCCTTTGTGATATCGACACGCACACGGGTACCTTTTAGATGCTGTAATGTCTAGGCTTTTTCGTCAGTGGAGAGGTGGTTGAAAAAATCTGCATAAAACTCGACGAAACACCGCATTTGTTCGTCCCACAGAGTTACCCAAAGCTCTTGTCCAGGATGCGACGGCTGACTCAGTAGGACGCGTACCCTGTAGCGATATGTGGGCGCATCTAGCTGCGCTCCAATTTCACGTAAGTGTACCCGGCGTCATAGGGTGCACCCCGGATACGCTGCGTCCTTGCGAAACGCCACGCCGACGATAGATATTAATGTATATATTCAATATGTCATAGTAATATAAGCGAATACATTGCAAAATAATTGTATGCGCGCACACTAAACTATTCTACACTTAAAATTTTAATGTATATATTTAATACGTCATGGTAATATAAGCGAATACATTGCAACGTGTTGACATGGTGCATATAGCAAATCTAATAGCGAGCACTATAACTCTCCGTCGGGCTAGCCGGTGACTCGTCTTCGACTTTCACTGGCCTGTACAGTTCATTATAAACACAATCCTTGACCCACGAACTTGGCCGGTTTATTACCGGCACACTTTCCAGCGGCGTGTCGTTTGGTGCGACGACGTCAGTGGCCGTTCGATTCACGTTGTCGCTTGGTCGAAAGGATTGACCACGCCATAATTCCGTTGATTCACGCAGTCGCCAGTCGGCAGCACGTCCTGTCAGTTATGGGCGGAACGGAAACGCCCCGTGGCCTCTTTGACTAGCATGGGTGGATCTAGCTTTTCTATAATACAATGCCAGTCTCTCGTGACATCCACAGCCATAACACGCATTAAATAACACGTCAATGAGTTCGTCTGTCGGTAGTATGCATAAATCGTGGAGCAGTTGACTCGGGTGGTCGATTCGACAATCGCAACAGTTATTGCTGGCTAGCTGGGTTATGATATTACTCAGTCGTTGCGCGGGTGTTTCTTCATAGTGAGATCTAGTTGTTGGAGTGTAGCTGTTTGTCCGTCAACGTTTACTTGCTGTGACCAGATAGACACATTTTACTCGGAAGATACGCAGCTTTGACGTCAACGTTGGTGTAACCACCACGTCTGACTTTCCTCAGTGTCACTTGTAATTGTTTTCCAAAAAGTTCGTTCAACACTGCAGCCTGATCAACATTTTCTCAAACTCACACGGCTCTGTGGCAGCGAATCTTTTCATCATGTTGTCAAAACGCACACCCACAATTCTGTGCTGGTTGCCTTCTCGGAGAGCTTCACTCGCACGCGGTAGCAGTGCTGGATGCGATGGTGCCGTTTACCGTACAAACCTTATCTCCGTCGTCACCTTCGATGACCCGGCGTTTGCAACATACACATGCCCAGTAGACGGCTTCCTTTCGGGAAACCGCCCCAATGGTTAATGGATATTTTAGGCTGTAAATGCCGAAATCGCAAACCGATTGAACAACATCGTTCATAGAGGAACACGTCTGAACGGGTTATGCGATCGACAGTAGGATCTAATCCGGCTACATATATCAAGATCCTTCCGACTGTTTTCATTGGTCTAATTATATATAGCGATCGGTTCACGTGACCCGTCCACACCCTGTGATATGAGCGACAATAATTTTAAGACGTGCATAAACGAATAAATTTCTTTTGTGGTGTGAAATTGAGCGTGGCCAATAACGAAACACTGATAAAGATTACAGTTTTTAATAACAACAAAACTGAATACACACAAAACACTACACATACTACGCTGTCACTAAATAAAATGAAGGCGAAGCATAATAATTACACGTTGCACTATGCTATTTTAAAGAGATAACTACAAATATATATTTAATATTGCCAACTATTCTACACCTGAAATTTAATATACACAAATACATTGCAACGTGTTTAAAACCAGCATTCTAGCTATCAGTCGGACTAGCAGGTGAATACGAATAAATGGCGCCTTCTACTTTCACCGTGTGGGTTGGCTGTCGGTGTAACTCCTTAACACAAACCACAACCCATGAATGCAGCACTCGGGCATTTGTTGGTGCCAAGTCACCAGCGGCCCGTCTGGGCCGGTTTGACTTACACACAACGAGACACCATAGCCGTCGTCAACATCAATACCTACTTCTTCCAATTGTTGAAAGATGGATTGTGGAGAATGATATACTCCTCCCGGATACACACGTTTGACAGTAGCTTCACAGGAACGTTCGTGACGATGTAAGATGAATTTCGGCCATTGTTTATGGCGTATTGTAGGACATCCTTTTGCTCAAGAAAATCTTCATAGTCTTGAATGTTTGTAATCAAATGTCGTTCTTCCAAATATCGTCGTCCTCTGAGATTGTTGGACGAGTGAAAGTACCTCAGTCGTCCCGTTCTCGTGTTCTTCAAGATAAATGCGTAGCTGAAATTGATTTTAAATCGGGATGTCTGATCCCAGAATATTCGTCTTAGTTGACTATGCATGGTTCTCGTATCCAGGGTTTCCAGACGAAAGTTGTATCGTGATTGGAGATTTCCGTTTGTTTTATTCGTACGAATACTGCTCCAGTGCTTTCGGATAATGTCTTGCAATTCTGAAGACACGTCGTCGGATAAGGGACATCGGTGGGATCGTCTTGGATAGAGTCCACCACTTCCAATGTCGGATAGGCCTGAGACACAGATACCACACACACCAACAACAACTTTAATTTAAACGAAACCGTCCTTCCTTAAAATGACACAAAGTACTACGGATTCCCACCTGTTTACGTCGTTTCGACAATAACGGTTCCACTTCCACCGCTCGAGCGTCGCGTTTCCTTTTCTTCCTGTCGCACCGATTGCGTTTCAGATGGCGTTTTAATGTGCTTTTGTGGGAATACGTGCGTCCACACAAGGGGCATTGGAATAGTGCTGTCGTGACGTCGGGTGTAGGCAGAGTGTCACCCGGTCCGTCATCCACATTTGCATAACTGTGATCCGATGTCCGTATGTTGTACGGTCCAGGGAGGGTGTACGCATAGCATAGTCTGCTGATGTGGATGGGCGATTCACGGCTAGATGAGAGTCTACATCTGCATAACTGTAATCAGATGCACGCCTGTTGGCCCGTACAGGAAGCACATAGTCATGATCTTGGGATGTAGATGGACGATTCGTTTTGGGTCCTCCTTCCTGTTGTCATTTCTTCTTGACAGGAATAGTTGCAGTACAGGTATCCCTTTGACAAGTCAGAGAAGTGCTCTAGGCGATTGAGTATTGGCACTTCTTAAGTCCCAGCCTTGAGAACATACGCTTGTTTCACTTCTGGGTCATTTGGGAATAGTTCCCTCTGGTTCGTTTCTTCCTCGGGAAGTTCTTGTTCCCACAAGAAGGGTGGTCCTGAGAACCAACTGGAGGAAGTCAATTCCGTAGCATTCAGCCCACGTGATGCACAGTTAACAAGGTTCTTTAATTCTCTGAATCCGATTAGCCACGTAGACATGAAAACGTTTTGCATCATTTCCTATGTATCCCAGGACGACTTTCGAGTCTGTCCAGAAATACTCGGAGACGTTTTCATACTCTAGCTCCTGGTGGAGTAAGTTGCTTACTTTTACAGAGACCATAGCAGCTTGTAGTTCCAACCTTGGCACTGTGATTACTGTAGCGCGGGCTATATAACCATGGACGACAACATATCTTTTTTACTTCTGATGTTTAATAACACCGTAAAAACTGCGAACTAAAATTACAAACTATTATCTAACTATAATACATGTGTCGTATAACATACTATTCTAGAGTACTTAAATACATTGGCTCAATAACACCAGTTACTAACATAGCAGTTGTACTAACACAATGACCAAGTGTATACATACATACACATGTGATAATACATATCCATTGCTAATATCTTGTAAAATACTATAATAACATTATAGTCCCTACGTGTCAATTCAACACATACAGTAACTTAATGTTTATTAAAGGATATATTGCATCCTGTTTCAACACACTGAATGCGATATCATACGCTTCAAGCATATTTCCAGCTAGTCTTACTGTTGACAATAATAACAATTCGAATCATAGAAAACAATGCAATAATAATGCAATCATCTTGAATTATTCCTTATCTTGATTACATACCTCGTTCCGCCTGTGCAGCTTGGTATTCTTATTTATCTCTTTTTCAACAGATTGTATTACTTGGATGTTGAATCTGCCATGCAAGCCACAAAGGCTCGTTGACTGTGAACACTACATAACGACATCCATGGTGAAGCGCGGAGGAATGATCCAAACTCCAAATTGTTCATCCTTTTATACTAACAATTGGTGGCCGGCGTGGGGGTAGTAGCTTCCTGCTATGTCATGGGTTTCTAAGAAGCATGAATAGGATGTGGGGGCCTGTGTTGTTTAAGGGTGACAGTGTGAACCTTCCAAGAAGTGATACCAGGATATGATGGTCTGTGTGTCGTGTCTCCGGGTTCTAGGATCAGGATGTGGAAAAGGATTTGTGGGTGCAGTGTTTCCCATGCGCAGGCCGTTGACTCACCAATTGTCCAAACCTCAGATACAATTACACAACAGCATCAATGCGATGTTAATACGATGTTCAAACAACTACAAATGTTCAGTGACCATGTCACATTCACCACAGAAGGGAAGCCAAATCCTGTTTACTGCAGAGGGAGTGTTGCCCTTATAGGAACAGATTGACAGCTTGTAATGGCTACCCTCTATTTAGTAAGGTAAGTGCTGCTCACCATACTAAACAAGGGCAGCCCCGCAGAAGAACTCCAAGTCCGCTCTACAGCTTAGAGTAGTATTTTATTGCCATCGTGTACAGTGGCATAGCTTATAGCTAGCATAGAAAAGTAACATCGAAAAGTAACATGCAAGAACAATTCCCCTTCTGTATATATACCCTATACAAAGAGGATATGACTGGCACAGGACGTGTGGGGGACAGTGGATTATGGTGATCAATACTAGGAAGTGTGATGTGAAAACAGTATGAGACTACTTCCAGGAATTGGGTGCAGGGTTAATAACAGGATGCAACTCGCGGGTGCAGTGGCTTATCTGTGACGCGAACAACAGGCAGCGGCCTCACCACGCAGACCATTAATCACCCCACCCCCACGCTGTATGTTTTATATACTAACCAAACACACCAATAAAACTACATTAATTAAACTACACGGTGGCTGTACGTTACATACCTTCGGCGTTTTCCAGAGAACACTATGTGGTCTCTAAAAAAATGAAGATAACGTACACCACCGTGTAACAGCAATAACCAGGGTAAGAAAAGAAATTACCACCGGTCTAGGAAAACATAATAACCAACCACCTAAATTAATACGCACATACATGCTGTAAGTAATACTAAGAGGTGGTAAAAGTATACTAACGGCCATCCAAAATAACTCGATACATGTCAGTCAATACTGAAATTGTTGCTCAAACAGTAAGCAACATACAATCGAAATATATATATATCACAAGCAATCCGCTTAGCCTAATAGCGTGTTACATTAATAACAAGAAATAATTCCAGCGGCATGCTGTACAATACATGAAAGCAAGGTGTATAAAAACACGTTGTGTACATTAAGAAGATACAACGTAGTCATGCAAGAATATAACAGTATATCATAAATGAAGTTTATACAGCTAACAAATACATCTTTGTAACCACCATCTCTGTTCCGCGTAGAGAGAGAGAAAGAGAGAGAGAGAGAGAGAGAGAGAGAGAGAGAGTGACATAAAACCGTAATAGTGTACTCACTATTCTATGTCCAGTCCGTGGCATGCTGATCCCAATCTAGACTGGCCGGTGAACCCGGCGAAGTGCACAATCGCCCAGCCAATAAACACTGTCTAGTTGGAAATCGAGACATACACGTATACACAAACCCGTGTATAATTTTCATTTCACGTATACACTCTACCCGTGTATAATTTTAACGTCTCGTATTCACTAAACCCGTGTATAATTTTCAGTTCACGTATACACTAAACCCGTGTATAATTGTCAATTCTCGTATACACTATACCCGTGTATAAATTTCAATTATATCCCATTGTTCATAGGATATTAATCAGACTACTTTCCAGTAATCTTCGGCTAGTCACATTTAAGCATAGCTACAATTCAAACAAAGCTGTATCCCCGCTGTCAGCTAGTACGTGCTGGACGAGTCATACAGTCTTCTACAGTAACATCCGTAATACAGTAACATCGTTTGTCAGAGCCTCCAACGTAACAAGTTTAACAGTTAACGCACTTAAACGTACTATTTGAATTTGGAAGACAAAGCAATTGAACGTGAGGAAAACTGTACGTCAAAAGAAGTTATTTTTGTTTCTTTCCTCTGCAATCAGACCAAAATAATCCTTCAATTGAAGTACAAAGAACATGCCCAGAAAATCAATGGTGTCAATTGTAATTGCCACGCCTCTTTCACTACGGAGAATGAAAACATAACTCTTAAACTGTGGTCTTGCATAACAGGTCGGCGCCTGTGCCATCACCTCAACCCACAACCAGGACACTGAGACACTCACAACTAAACCGTGGATAAAATAGCATATATGCGAGTTACGTACATAAGCAATAAAATACCATCACATAGCAATGAAATAACAAACTATAACTTACCAACTGGCAGACATTAAAAACAAATATACCAAATCAATTGTCCATTGCAATTACTAAAATTAATGTCCAAGACAATGGTTCGCGGTCGGCGACAGGGTTGGGCTGGCTGTCAGCTGGTGTGAGACATCGGCTCAGCTCTTCAGGCGGCTGCAGCGTTTGTCGTCGTCGGGGTTGGCGTTTCCTTCGGCAGTCCAGCCACGAGACGGATGTTTGGAACAGCGGGTCCTCATCCAAACATTCTGGCATTGCTTCAGATAGGACCGGTATAGGTGTGGAGGCGGCTGTCATCGTTAAATGTGGCAAGTGGATATCGTTTTTGAGACTAGCAGGTCTCCCGGAGACGATGGCACAGGGGGCCTGTTGTTGGTTGTCCAACGACATGTTAATGCGACTCACATGTCTGACGACTGTCAAGTGCCGTTACTGGCGTGGCGTCGACTGGGGCAGTTGCGTTGGTGACAGGACGGTCAGGCGGTGTCTTCTTCTTGGGTGGTGACACCATCTTCTTGGGCGGTGTCGTTGTTGCATTTGGCATCTTCGCTTCGGTGTTTAGCGGTCGGTCGGATGGAAATACGTCATGATGACAACAAAAATCCTGAATTGCATGCTCGCCAATATGTAATGGCTACCCTCTAATTAGTATGGTAAGTGCTGCTCACCATACTAAACAAGGGCAGCCCCTCAGAAGAACTCCAAGTCCGCTCTACAGCGTAGAGTAGTATTTTATTGTCATCGTGTACAGTGGCATAGCTTATAGCTAGCATAGAAAAGTAACATCGAAAAGTAACATGCAAGAACAATTCCCCTTCTGTATATATACCCTATACAAAGAGGATATGACTGGCACAGGAAGTGTGGGGGACAGTGGATTATGGTGTTCAATACTAGGAAGTGTGATGTGAAAACAGTATGAGACTACTACCAGGAATTGGGTGCAGGGTTAATAACAGGATGCAACTCGCGGGTGCAGTGGCTTATCTGTGACGCGAACAACAGGCAGACCATTAATCACCCCACCCCCACGCTGTATGTTTTATATACTAACCAAACACACCAATAAAACTACATTAATTAAACTACACGGTGGCTGTACGTTACAAGCTGGTGCACTAGCCACTATGCCACTAGACTGACTCACTGTCATCAACAATCTTCTATAAACTTAATTTTATATGTATAACAAATCGCTTAACTAATTCTTCCCGCCTGTGTCGGCGTCTGCACCTTCGTCTCCTTCCCCATCCTAAACGTGGGATATTCCTTCCTTGTGTAGAAGGCTTCTTGGGCTGCACCCACGGCATTATGTCGACATCACCAAAATCACGCCTTACAATCTGCAGCGCCTCCGTAGCTGTTCTTGGCTCTCTGAACCTGACCTCTTGCCCAGCCGGTCCAGTATGGTGGTCCAATACGACGTCTAGACCCTCTCGATCAGATAATGGACTGGCCTGCAAATGGTTCTCCATGTCATAGGTCTAGTCGTCCACGTGTGGGACCTCCGACTGATGTGGTCATCCACCCAGTTCTGTCACGCTGCACATAAATGCCCTGAGGCGCAGCCGCTGCAGGTTCCCATGTATTGGTCTGATGACTTCTAACTCTTGTTCCAGGTGTAATTTCTGCGTTGGCCTCTCAGACTCAGCCGCAGCTTTTTCCTGCTGTGCGTCTGTCGTCTGTGCCATGGACTGCTCGAGCTGCTGTCGCAGCACATTCAACTGCTCCACATCATTCATGTTACGTCACAGGCAACCACAGGACCAGGGGAACAGGAATAAAATGTCCAACCAAAATTTGACTAATCTGATAGTTAATAACTCTAACCACCAAGCAACAGTCACACTCAGAAACCAAACCGGTCTTACCTTTGTCTAGAACCGTCAGCAGATTAATGCCAGGAAACAACCAACAGCAGTATATGCACTACCTAGACCAGTCTAGTGAAAGAATTATCCCTGCTCAGTACAGCAAACTTCCACATGATAATTAATACACATTAAACATTAACACACTTTCCAGTCTAACGCTGAAAGAAAAACATTCATACCAGTTCAAGGATACATCGCTGAAAAAGAAACATTAACATTGTTCGTAATGATGCCGAGATCGTCAGCAATACTCCGCCGACGTTTAAATCTTCTCTCAATTGGAATCGAACGATCTTGACGAAAGAATGAATGAATGAATATTTATTTTTGGAGACAAACGATCTAGACACCGATAGTTTGTAGTCATTTACATGGACATTGTCCTTGACTTGTCCAGTGCCAGCATCGCACCCGCAAGGTGGCGCAGAATACACACTCGGACACAGTCCGTCGATCGATTGGTTCCTTACAAAGTCGTCCCTCCTAGCTGGGGTTTTATTTTGTTGTCTTCATCCCACTTCTGACACCATTTGTAACGGAGGATTTATCGTTGAAGAGAGAACACGTGTAAATGATTGTACCATTTATTGTAGTGTGTTCAAAATAGTAATTAAAAAACAACAACTAGGAAGTTGCTGTAGTTCGTCCGACAAGACATCGCTTCCTACGGGCCCATCTAAAGGTGCTTCTAAGGGATCTTCCACCAACACTTCTTCACTAGCAATAGATGTGGTTTGCTTTGGTGAGGGAGGTTCATCCGGATCACATCTTGTGTTGTGCGAGATTGCGGCAGTAGTATAAGTGTATTGTTATGAGGGTCTCTCTCTAGGGTGATGACTGCCTTGTTGTGTTTCAAGTAGGGAGCTGCTAACTATTGTATATCCAGATGGCGATGGCGTCATCACCAACGTCATCGTCACCTGTCATCAGATCAACGATGCCGTCATCCTCGGACATGCTGTGGTCACTGACCCACACCGACGTACGACTGCCACAATGACGGTCCTTGGGATGTGTGGATTATGATGTTGATGTTGATGTCATTTACCTGGGCGAACAATAGTAAGACAATTTTAGTTAGAATAGTGCAGACCAATTCTACAGAACTTAAACTTGTTTTTGGTGTCTTTCTTGTCCCGTACGAATACATTTCTTGAGAGCCCAACCCACAGTTACTGTAAGTTTTTCGATTACGGTCATACGTTTCACCAGCTCGTCCAGAGTCACCGTCTCGCCTCCTTCCTCCATCACCACCACCTCCTTCGCATCCTCCTTGGTTTGTTCCTCTTTTTCCTGAAGTAAAATAAAGTATTTAGAGAGCCCCAAAATCTGTTTTTGTCAGTTTTGATTTTGGTCATCTGTTCAATCAGTTCTGGCAGAGTCTCCCTTCCCACGTAAATAGAACCTCAGCGTCTGCCAGCATGTAGCTCTCGTAAACGGAAACTTGACTGTCTTACAGATCTTTGTTGTCATGAGGACACCACGGAAATTGACCAATGCATGTAATTTAGCGGTGTTGTCTGGCAGAGCATCGAATTTCTGAGCACTCATTGCTACAAGTTTTCTTACAGTCAGATCATGAAACACCGTACACCAAAAACTGGTGTCCGACTGCATATCTTGAATCAGCACACAAGCCAAGTAACAGGGAACTGGATATTTTTTATTTGTGTGAAGAACACATACTTGCCATCTGTGTCTGGTGACAAACGCTTCTACATATCCCGCACCCGAGAAGAGGTCTTGTTAAAAGACACCCATTTTGTGAGAACGGGATAGTGCAGAGTGTAATAACCGTTACCTACCTCTTTGTTCAGTAGAGTAGAGATCTCTATGGGGTCGGCCATTCTCTAAGTTCTGAAGTCGTAGAAAAGTGCTGAGAAGTCGATGTGAAGTCTCGGAGTTGGTTTGTAGAATGGTGGTAAAGACCCACCGTGCGAAACGGGGCGGTGGGGTGGCCGTGCATGTAATAATGCATACGTCGACTAGATAAAAGAACACATACACAGTATGTACTTTTTTGTCCGACTCCTCCGAAGGCAAGATCAATGTCTTGTAGCCACGTGCGGGTGGCTGACGTAGAAGACTCATCACACCACACAGTTTGTTTGATCAGTTTCTCCACCTTCTTAGTTATCTCGAGTCGCTGTGCAGCTTCCTAGGCGGCCTGTCGGTTAGCTTCCGCGAGACCGGTCAAGCCCGTCGTATACTGCTCAAACTGGTTTTCATTCATGGTGTAATATTGATGAAATGGTCTCACCGGTTGGAGGGAAATACGTCATGACAGACACGACGACGATGACAAACAAACCAAATCCTGAAGTACGCGCTCGCCAATATGTAATGGCTACCCTCTAATTAGTGTGGCTAATGCTGCTCACCATACTAAACAAGGGCAGCCCCTCAGAAGAACTTCAAGTTCGCTCTACAGCGTAGAGTAGTATTTTATTGTCACCATCATCGTATATACACATGGCACAGCTTACAGCTAGTATAGAAATCACATCAAGAACAATTCTCCTTCTCTATATATATATTCCATATACAAAGAAGATATGACTGGCACAGGATGTGTGGGGGACAGTGGATTATGATGTTCAAAACAGTATGAGTCTACTACTAGGACGTGTGATGTGAAAACAGTATGAGTCTACTACCAGGTAATAAAATGTGGGGTGCAGGGTGTGCGCTGGCAGTGACTTATCTGTAAAGTGAACAACAGGGTGAATAACAGGGTGTAACTCGTGGGAGCAGTAGCTTCCCCACGCAGACCATTAGTCATTCTACGCTGTATGTTTTAACATATACTAACTAAACACGCTAATTAAACTACATTAATTAAACTACACGGTTACTGTACGTTACATACCTTTCCAATGTCCATCGGCTCGACACCAGGGCGTTGGAGCCCGAGACGGGACACAGCATCTTGACGCCCGCTGTAGCGGTTGACCCATGTGATTGCGGCATCCAAGGTGGCAGGGTTGGCATCTTCAATCATCTTGATAGCGATCTTCGCCGATCGCAATCCCTGCGCATATGCTCGCACCATCAGTCGATGTTGATCATCATTTCTGGCCGGGACAGGAAAGGCGGCATCAGCCAGATCGCGGAATCGGCGATTGTACGACGCATCAGTCTCGTAGGCCGACTGGCGCATCTGCTCGAGGGAGTCGCGAAGAGCGGCGGCCTCGTCTACATTGAGGAAGTTAGTGACAACATGTGCGCGTACTTGCGCCCATGGAACGGCATCTCGCACAACATTGTCAGCATGAATCACTTCAGATATGAAACGTTCAATTTCCTTCCTCGGTGGTCCCGTAACCGTCGACGAGATGACTTCAATAATTGAAGCATGTCCGACTCGTCCGAAGGCAAGATCAATGTCTTGTAGCCACGTGCGGGTGGCTGACAGAGAAGACCCATCACACCACACCACGCAGTTTGTTTGATCAGTTTCTCCACCTTCTTCGTTACCTCGAGTCGCTGAGCAGCCCATCGTATACCGCTCTAACTGGTTTTCATAGATGGTGTAATATTGATGAAAATTAATGGTCTCACCGGTCGGAGGGAAATACGTCATGACAAACACGACGACGATGACAAAAACAAATCCTGAAGTACGCGCTCGCCAATATGTAATGGCTACCCTCTAATTAGTATGGTAAATGCTGCTCACCATACTAAACAAGGGCAGTCCCTCAGAAGAACTCCAAGTTCGCTTTACAGCGTAGAGTAGTATTTTATTGTCACCATCATTGTGTATACACATGGCATAGCTTTCAGCTAGCATAGAAAAAACATACAAGAAGAATTCTCCTCTATATATACCATATACAAAGAGGATATGACTGGCACAGAATGTGTGGGGGATAGTGGTCAAAACAGTGTGAATCTACTACTAGGAAGTGTGATGTGAAAACAGTGTGAGTCTACCAGGAAATGAGATGTGGGGTGCAGGGTGTGCGCTGGCAGTGACTTATCTGTAAAGTGAACAATGGTGAATAACAGGATGTAACTCGTGGGAGCAGAGGCTTCCCCACGCAGACCATTAATCATTCTACGCTGTATGTTTTATCATAATAACTATACTAAACACACTAATTAAAGTACATTAATTAAACTACACGGTGGCTGTACGTTACATACCTTCGGCGTTTTCCAGAGAACACTATGTGTTCTCTTAAAATAATGAAGATAACGTACACCACCGTGTAAACAGCAATAACAAGTGTAAGAAAAGAAATTACCCCCGTTCAATGAAAACGTAATTACCAACCACCTAAAATAGTACATACAGACATGCCAATGTCAACAGACAATGTCAAAGCACTAAAATTGTCAAGTACATGACAACAATGTTAATACTAAGGGGTGGTACAACTATACTAACGGCTATCCAAAATAACTTGATACATATCAGCAATACTGAAACCGTTGCTCAAACAGTAAGCAACATACAATCGAAATATATGCCACAAGCAATCAGCTTAGCCTAATGGTGTGTTACATTAATAACAACAAACAATTCAAGCGGCATGCTGTACAATACGTGAAAGCAAGGTGTAAAAAAAAAACGTTGTACAGCAAGAAGATACAACGTAGTCATGCAAACAATGTAACAGTATATCATTAATGAAGTTCACACAGCTAACAAATATATCTGTCTAATCACCATCTCTGTTCCGCGTAGAGAGAGAGAGAGTGACATAAAACCATGCTTATGTAATTCGATCCTGTCCATGGTAAGCTGCATCTCAGTATAGACTAGCTGGTGAACCAGGCGATGTGTACAATCGCCCAGCCAATAAACACTGTCTATTTGAATATCCAGACATATCCGTATACACAATGCCAGTGTATGACAACATAAAACGTGTGAACTACAAGTTCAGTTCATCCCATTGCCTATTGGACAATTGATCCGACTAAATTCCTGTCTTCCCGGAATTAATTCCTTTCATTGAGGACTAGTCTGCTTGGTCTAAACATGGCGTCCCTCGTGTTTAAATTGTCAGACTACCTCTAATTCGAAAACCCAACGTTTTGTGGTTATCGAAGCTCCTGCAAGTAGTACCCTTAACCAGGTACACATGTAGTGCCATCCCACACCTTCCTAGTGCTAATTATTCACCTTGCTCACACCCAGGTGATTATACCAATGAATTTGAAATAGTTCCTGGTACGGCTGGTATGTTCTTGGGGACGGCTGCTTCCTACACGTCATCTGCCTCTACGTAGAAGAGCTTGATCGGTGTTTCTTCCTAGAGCAATTCTCTATATAGATGAACTGCATCAGGGATGTCATGGCCTAAGCTGATTAATATATCAGCCTTTCGCTTGATGGCACCCCCCCCCGATGCCAGCTGGAGCCCCCTTTCCGTGACTTGCCTCCCAGAAGTTCCATGACTCCATGTCAAAGGTCTTTGTGCAGAAGAGGAAGAAATTCACTTTTTGTCTGTACTGGGATGTTGGACCATCACTGAAGAAATGTATGGTCTCGAAGTCTGGACGACTCACGTGCCTGTACTCAAACAGTGGAGCAAGGTATGTCCAAATGGCAGTCGGGTCATGTCGCTTGGATGGTGAGAGTGTGCAAAATGAGATCGGTTGATCGACATCTCCCACATACAGGTCGCCTGTGTAGGGTTACTTGCCTGTGAGACCCACCAAAGTGAACAGACTGAATTTCACTTCCAAACTTGCAAGAGAAGTTCTCTGAAAAGTCTATGTGGATAACACATTGCGAAGATGGCAGCTTTCTTCTCAGTTCTCGGCAAACCAAATATTGGTGCCTGATCGTGTACACGTGCCGTCTGATCTTACTCAGGCTGTTCTGGAATCTTTCCAGTAGCGTTTGCTTCGTGGTTGTTTCTTCAACTTTCTTAGTGATCTTGAAAGTGCGTTCGTTGTCAAGATGCTCTGCAACAGTACACCACTGGGTGTAGCTTACCTCTTCTTCTTGATCAAACTGGTTGACGTCTGGAATAGAATCTTTGCAACTCTGGCATTCACCATACATGGACGCTTTCAATGCTGGGTCACAACTGATGCCATCAGCTAACTGCTTTGTGTGCAGAATGTTCACACTGTACAGTTTACTTGCCATGAACGCAAGGTTTTCGCGTGTCTTGCAAAGGCATGTGTCTCGATCATCCAGTGAAGGATGCACTACCCAGAATGGACGTAGTTTACAGAACAGGGAGTAGGAGATTATCTTGTCAGGGAACTCGGCAAGAAACTTTCGGTGCACGTTCAACAGAGAATTGGTGAGGAGCCGTTTCTGCAGCTCCATCTTCTTCTTTTGTGTCATCGTCTGCTTCTTGCCTGGTGTGACACGACTGTTGTCATCTCTGCACATGACGTCCAGTTCAGATGTCTTTAAACCTTCATCGCAGCATTGCCGTTCCTTTGCCACTGAAATGTGTATATCTTGTCCTTGCCTTTCGCACCACTGTAGTTGTCCCACCGTTTTCTAGAAAATCCTAATGCGTTCTGAACCAGTCGCTGCATGCGGTACCGCGTGACGATTCTTCCCGTCACTATTTTGAAAAACTGCTGGTGTTCTCTCGGATTTAGCTTGTCTGTGTGTAATCTTCAAGTCGTCTGTCAGGGCATGGTGAAAGACTAACGTCTTTCTGACACGGTCAGGGACATGCAGGTGTCTTAACAGTGTCCTCATTTGGGTTCTTGGTGTGTTCTTTTTGCTGTCCAGAACAGCTTGCCGAGCCCGTTGGGAACGGGTTTTTTTGTTACTTGTTACCGTCAAGTCAACTATGTTACCATGCATACAGTGATAGAGTTGACAGTAACAGGGTTGACAACCAATATATATATATATATAATATATAATATATATTATATCTATATATATATTATATATATTATATATATATATTATATATATTATATATATATAATATATATATATATATATATATATACACAGGTGTATATATGCAAATATGTGTGTATTACAAACTCCTTTAATGTACAGAGTTATTTATTGTGAATACATATTCTACATAATTTGTTCTGTTTAATAGAGGCCAGTGACGACTCTGAATACACCCCACCGACGATGATGACACTGACGATGTCAACGAATGCCATGGCGACGAGAGAAAGTGCGTTATGTTTCTGGTATTAAATGTCATAATTAAATGTATGCTAATTGTAGTTTCATGAATAATGAGATATTTTATTATATAGTAATGAATGTATACAATGTCAACGAATACAGTGGCAACGATGGAACGTGCGTTATGTTTCTGGTATTAAATGTCTTACTTAAACCTATGCTAATTGTAGTATAATGGATAACAAGATATTCTATTATAGTGATGGATGTTGTAATTAAATGTGTACTAGTTATAGCATGATTATTTTGGAACAAATGTGTGTTACCCTTGTATATAATACCAGTTTTTTTAAGGTTTTTTATATTATTTTTAGTGAGGAAGAATGGCACGAGTCGTATGAATACATATACAGCTGTATACAACATGAAATGAGGGAAGAAGAACTGTAGTCGCCACCAGTACACGCAGAACTGCTTTGGGTTCTAAAAGACAAAGATGATAAAGGCTATATATCTGTAAAAATATTAAAAATTGACAAACTTAAATCAGTTGTTTTTGGTCGTTCCTTCTTACTTGAACGCACGCACGCACGCACGCACGCACGCACGCACGCACGCACGCACACACAACACACACTGCACCCACTCACACAACACACACACACACACACAACACACACTGCACCCACTCACACAACACACACACACAACACACACTGCACCCACTCACACAACACACTGCACACACACACACAACACACACACACACACACACACACACACACACACACACACACACACACACACAACTAAATGTCCTGGATTTAAAAACTAAATATACTGGGCAATTAATTATGATCTAATTATCTGCTGGAAATATATGGGGATCCTTTGACATGAAAAAGGTTTCAATCGATTAAGAAACCCACCCGCAATCTCGAAATGTGTTGTTTTTGTTACAATTAGCCCCGGTCTCCCTGACATATATATTCAAATTACAATACACGCATCTACACACATATAGTTGCACGTACCAACACGATCTGTGCATCCCTGTATTAATGTTCATGCATGTACACACACAAGCAAACACATACACAAGTAAATACACGCACATGCAATTGTAATCACTGTAATTACTTGTCTTGGTCAATAATCAACTCCAGGCTAGGCTGATAGATATTGGGCTACACTTCTCCATATTATAGCCATTAACAAAATCCAAGCCAAAACCCACTTACGTCCAGACTTGATAGTTACACAAAACATAAATTTTATTTTAATCATACAACAATTTATGCCCTCAGACCAGTATTTTATATTTATGGAACTTGCCTGTCATTGCTATTGAATAGATAAGATCGTCCCTCATCGTTTCACAGGTGGAGAAGTGAAAGAGTCTGTCATTTTATTTTAGTAAAACGTAGACATCCAGGCTTTTCTATGCAATTGATCAAATTCCACGCTTCCAAGGTCTCTATTGTTACCTAAGTGAAATGCTGTATTATTCAAGTTCGTGTCCCATAAGAAATCTGCTGCCAAAACGTGTTATACAAATTAACCTCTCAATACACATGAAAGTGTCAACATCAATTAATATTTGTTTAATTGAACAGTATTTCCATATGTACATTACACATTTGTCTACTGAATCAATGATTGTCATATTTTCGCTGTTAGCTAATTTGTTAGTATATTACACATTTTTCCCCAAAAATTTCATCACCACTTACGGGTATAATATATATTTCACGTTATTTTCATTTTTACATGTTAGTTATTAGTGATTCAAGTTAACGTTCATCAACATTACGTAAACTTTTAGCTTTACAAATTATAACGTATAACAGTAATAACACAAACATTTGCCATTGCTTTGTTCAAAAACATATATTTTGTGTATCAATGTGCACCATATTTACATAGTAACTTCATAATAATATACTTAACAGCAACTAACTATTTGTGGTTCAGTGTTTAACAACATGAATTATAAACATCTGTAGACATTTAAACTCTGTCCCACCAATACGCCTGTCATCAATTAATTACAATATATTACAGTTGTAACGGATGCTACCTGAGCAGGTTTGCTATCGGCTGTAATTAATTACAACTGAATTGTTGTAACTGCCACTATATCCTACACACTGTCACAAAATGTTCGCATTTTAACTGAAACCAGCAACCTGTCTGTAACGATCGCTGTTGGGATTGCACAATATCACCATTATAGACAGGTTGCTGTTATATACAATTTCATATGTTGGTAAATCACCAACAGGATTTACAGGAAGTCATTCAAAACTATCAAAAGTGACTGTTATAGACAGGTGGCTGCTAAAGACAGGTTTTACTCTAGTCAGCCTGTATTGGGAAGTTCACAATTATTGGTATTTGCCAATTCACAGAGAACATAATCATTGTCATACTGCTTCCCCAGAATTAATACTTTTAATATTAATAATTTTGTAATATCAAGATCAGTATCAAAATCGGTGTAATAAAATGTGAATAAATTAAGCGTGGGGGTTAGTTATTATAAAGCAATAATACTAACAAATTGCATATTTCCTCTCACAAAATAACAATCGCAGCAAAATACACAACTCAATTTTTGGTGATAACCAAGATGAACTCTTGAACTAGTCACTAACCCAATCACATCCAATTCATTCTGTTATGTAAACCAATTGTATTTACAAAGTCATGAAATCGACCAGGTCGAAAATACACCAAACAAACAGCTGTTCAGTGCCAACCAATCAGATTCCTTCAGACAACTAGATGAGATTTCTCGCTGTCCCGTCCAATCAGATCCTCCGGCAGTCTGATATCTGACACGCTGTTCACCGCCAGAATCGCATCAGCCGCCTTCTCTGCGATCATTGTAGAGGCAGCACTGGTATTGGCACTGGGAATCCGGGGCATGATGGAGGCATCGACCACCCTCAACCCCTCAACACCAATCACCCTGGAAACAAGCACGAGGGTTGTACATAATAAATTTCTAGGGATAGATATATATATATATATAGATAGATATAGTCATATCTCATTTATGTGAGATTGTAATTCCAGCACTGCAGGGTTCTATTAACTGACACATCCATATATATTCGGCATCTAAAAATCTATCTCTAAAGAATCTATCCTTAGATTCCTAGCACCTTCATCCATCGTAAACTGTCCATCGTGTTGTGTTTATTTAATTTAGCAATCCCGTAAAAAATTTGCAATTTTAAAGTTATTCAACCCCAACAACAGGTCCAAATGGTAAATAACACATCCAGTGGCAAAACAAGCTTTATTTTATTGGCAATACGGCCAAAGTGGGCCAAGTTGACTGCATTATCCAGGAAGGTTCAAACATGTCCCATTTTTCCTTGTTCATCAATGCAGACTTCCTGTTGCAAGTTATTGGCAGGAAACTTTTGGTGGAGAAAACAGACACCCTTGTTTGAACAAGCACAGAGGGGGATCACAAAAAACAAATGACAAGAAGATGGCAAACAACACTATATAAGAGGATCTATAAGAAGATCTTTGGTAACAAATAAGAAGAAGATCATCAATACCAAACAGTAAGGGATCCTAGATAACATGGAACAAAGAAAGGAGATTAATGTTCAACAAACATAGAGGATCGTATCTGACAAAGAAAGGGGTTACAAATAACAATCAGATCATTATTACAAATCTATTTTCATAAGGATTTAGTGTGACTAACAAACATCATTACACTGTAGTTAACATAACATTTTGTTTTCCTCAGGATTTCAGTTGTGTAAAATGGTGTGTATGCAAAAAATAACAAACTACCTGACAGGGTAAGCTAACTCACCTGAAACTACCTGACAGGGTAAGCTCACTCACCTGAAACTACCTGGCAGGGTAAACTAACTCACCTGAAACTACCTGACAGGGTAAACTAACTCACCTGAAACTACCTGACAGGGTAAACTAACTCACCTGAAACTACCTGACAGGGTAAGCTAACTCACCTGAAACTACCTGACAGGGTAAACTAACTCACCTGAAACTACCAGACAGGGTAAACTAACTCACCTGAAACTATCTGACAGGGTAAACTAACTCACCTGAAACTACCTGACAGGGTAAGCTCACTCACCTGAAACTACCTGACAGGGTAAACTAACTCACCCGAAACTACCTGACAGGGTAAGCTCACTCACCTGAAACTACCTGACAGGGTAAGCTCACTCACCTGAAACTACCTGACAGGGTAAGCTAACTCACCTGAAACTACATGACAGGGTAAGCTAACTCACCTGAAACTACCTGACAGGGTAAACTAACTCACCTGAAACTATCTGACAGGGTAAACTAACTCACCTGAAACTACCTGACAGGGTAAGCTCACTCACCTGAAACTACCTGACAGGGTAAACTAACTCACCTGAAACTACCTGACAGGGTAAGCTAACTCACCTGAAACTACCTGACAGGGTAAACTAACTCACCTGAAACTACCTTACAGGGTAAGCTCACTCACCTGAAACTACCTGACAGGGTAAGCTAACTCACCTGAAACTACCTGACAGGGTAAGCTAACTCACCTGAAACTACCTGACAGGGTAAACTAACTCACCTGAAACTATCTGACAGGGTAAACTAACTCACCTGAAACTACCTGACAGGGTAAGCTCACTCACCTGAAACTACCTGACAGGGTAAACTAACTCACCTGAAACTACCTGACAGGGTAAGCTCACTCACCTGAAACTACCTGACAGGGTAAACCAACTCACCTGAAACTACCTGACAGGGTAAGCTAACTCACCTGAAACTACCTGACAGGTAAGTTAACTCACCTGAAACTACCTGACAGGGTAAACTAACTCACCTGAAACTACCTGACAGGGTAAGCTCACTCACCTGAAACTACCTGACAGGGTAAGCTAACTCACCTGAAACTACCTGACAGGGTAAGCTCACTCACCTGAAACTACCTGACAGGGTAAACTAACTCACCTGAAACTATCTGACAGGGTAAGCTAACTCACCTGAAACTACCTGACAGGGTAAACTAACTCACCTGAAACTATCTGACAGGGTAAGCTCACTCACCTGAGCTGTGAGTCGACTACGGCAGTGCCGTCAGACAGGGCTCCCATCTTACACGTGCCTGAGGCGTGGTTGCCTGACAGCGTGTTGGTGCGGACGTACTTCTTGAGGTAGTCCTCACTGTAGATCAGGTCCCTCTCACTCCCCGGCATGTTCCTGGGGCTCAGCTTCGCTCCGATCCTCTGGAACGCCTCCGTCTGACCCAGCTGCATCTGGAGCTTCAGCCCTGGAGGGACAGGGAGGGACAGGGACATCAACAAGGGTTAAAAGGGAGACAGAAGGAACACTGCTGGGTTGTGTTATATAAATATATATACATTATATTTATACGTATATGTTCTTTAATGTTGCACCTCTGAGCTCAAAAAGTGTTATACAGATAGACTGTTGAATAGTTATGTGTTAGACTCCTAGACCATTTTTGCTAACATAAATTAGATAACAAAATTAAACATTCAGTTTGTTTATTGTTATAAAAGTTTTTTCTTCAATAAATGTCACAATGTCTTTTTTTTATTAAATGTTGTATGGTTACACATATAAATATTGTGTTGTCGCACCTTCTATTACACTGTACAGATGCTTTATGTATGAATTTATAAGGGTAAACATGATAAGTATTGTACTTCTTTTACCCTTTTTTCAACAATTTGTATTGTATGCACTGTATTTAGTAGTAGTTATTGTTGAAATAAATTTCAATTCAATTCAATATAGGCGCTATAAATTGTTTACAATTGTTATTATTAAAAGGAAAAATGAGCCATTATAAATCATTAGTGTGACTTAATAAATGAATATATATGTATGTCATTTAAAATGGTAAATTACTTATTTAAAAATAAATATGATGCAAATAAATAAATAAATATTATGTAATCTACAATGTCTTTTAAATGATAAATTATCTATTTTAATAAATATATAATAATAAATGGAATTTTTTTTCGTTTTGTTTCCTTTTACTGATTACAATACAAATTCACGTTTGTCTGCAGAATAAAATGTAGTTAACCAACTGGATTAAATCCATGGAAGGTCACAGACATCAAGGGTCATTAACAAAGATATTTAAAGGGTATTATCATTTTAATGTGTCTGATCAATCATACATTGATCACCAATCTTATTACTGGCATTTTAATGTGTAACTGAAGAAAAATTTCCGTTTTAATGTAATGTTTAAATCAGACAATAGAGTCTTTTGAATCTTGAATCTTATGCACAGAATAAAATAGAATTAACCAACTGGATTCACTAAGAAATAAAATAAATAAAAATGAAATAAATAAAAGAAATGAAATAAATAAATAAAAGAAATTAATTAATTAAAAGAAATTAATCAATTAGCATTGCAACATAAAAACAAAATAATGTTTAAATTTGTTTTTATTATTTATTTTATTTTATGGATATTTGTAAGTTGAGATATTTCAAGGGAGTTGACGACTGTTACTTAGACCTGGTTCCACAACAAGCTAGGGCTCTTGAATCTTATTCACAGAATGAAATAGAATTAATCAACTGGATTCATTCGGAAATAAAATTAATAAAAAATGAAGAAAAAAATGAAACCAAATAAATAAATTAAAATAAATTAAATCAATTAGCATTGCGACATAAAAACAATTTTTTTTCTATTATTTATTTAATTTTATGGATATTTGTAGGTTGAGATATGTCAAGGGAGTTGACGACTGTTACTTAGACCTGGTTCCACCACACATGGCTAGGGTTAGGGGCAGGGTTCTGGTTGCTCGCCCTTGCTGTTGGTACCAACTGGCAACAGACCTACCTTCCACAAGTACTCGGGCATCTTCAGGTTTGTCGAGGAAGTTTGGGTCGATGAGGAGAGGGTCATTGAGGTCGTTGCTATGGAGACGGATGGAGCCGACACTGAGGGGGTGGAGCAGGAGACTGCTCAGGTAGATGCCGTGTTGTTTCTCATCGTGGCTGAACACAGCGTCCCACACCTACAGGAAACACTGTCTGTGACACGGTCCCTTAACCTGCTGCCTGTTGTATCTCTTGCAATAACCCCCAAAATATTAATATTTACCTCTCAAGAATGTTTATTATTTTCTCTACAATTTGGGGTGCATCTTGTGGCTTTCCTCAATGGGCTGAATTTATAGTCATGTGACATGACATGAATTTTTAATCATGTGACATGACTGTAAATTCAGTCCTCAGAAGAAGGCTGTGAGATAAAAAGAATTTTTAAAAAGGTTAAAATATTTCTTGACATCTTAACCAATTCAGTCCTAAAAGAATACATATTTATATTAATGACTAATCCTGTATATATAAAAATCTAGCAAAAAAACAGCAAACACCTGGCCTGTCAGGTCTGGCCTGTCAGGTCTGGCCTGTCAGATCTGGTCTGTCAGATCTGGCCTGTCAGGTCTGGCCTGTCAGGTCTGGTCTGTCAGATCTGGTCTGTCAGGTCTGGCCTGTCAGGTCTGGCCTGTCAGATCTGGCCTGTCAGATCTGGTCTGTCAGATCTGGCCTGTCAGGTCTGGCCTGTCAGGTCTGGTCTGTCAGATCTGGTCTGTCAGGTCTGGCCTGTCAGATCTGGCCTGTCAGGTCTGGTCTGTCAGATCTGGTCTGTCAGATCTGGTCTGTCAGATCTGGCCTGTCAGGTCTGGCCTGTCAGATCTGGTCTGTCAGGTCTGGCCTGTCAGGTCTGGTCTGTCAGATCTGGTCTGTCAGATCTGGCCTGTCAGGTCTGGTCTGTCAGGTCTGGCCTGTCAGATCTGGCCTGTCAGGTCTGGCCTGTCAGGTCTGGTCTGTCAGGTCTGGCCTGTCAGGTATGGCCTGTCAGATCTGGTCTGTCAGATCTGGCCTGTCAGGTCTGGTCTGTCAGATCTGGCCTGTCAGATCTGGTCTGTCAGATCTGGCCTGTCAGATCTGGCCTGTCAGGTCTGGTCTGTCAGATCTGGCCTGTCAGATCTGGCCTGTCAGGTCTGGTCTGTCAGATCTGGCCTGTCGGTTCTGGCCTGTCAGGTCTGGCCTGTCAGGTCTGGTCTGTCAGATCTGGCCTGTCAGATCTGGCCTGTCAGGTCTGGTCTGTCAGATCTGGCCTGTCAGGTCTGGTCTGTCAGATCTGGCCTGTCAGGTCTGGCCTGTCAGGTCTGGTCTGTCAGATCTGGCCTGTCAGATCTGGCCTGTCAGGTCTGGTCTGTCAGATCTGGCCTGTCAGGTCTGGTCTGTCAGATCTGGCCTGTCAGGTCTGGTCTGGCCTGTCAACTTACGTCATCCTTGAAGTTCCAGTTCTTGTGGTGGGTGCTGCCCACAAGGGAACACGACATGTGCACCAATATGTCGGGGGAGAGACGATCTGTCGGAGCGAGGCACGTACGCATGAATGCCAGCCCCCCCTGGGGGCTAGGCATGCCCTGACCTAGCAACAACGGCATAAAGATAGTTTAATGGTACAATAGCATGATATTCAGTTCTTAAAGTTGCTCGAGTCATTTTACACTTCCTGTTCATTCAAAAACACAATCTTGATTTCTTAGAATAATTCAGACTTTTGTACTACAACAAATATGCACCACTGTTTAATGTCATGTACTCATTTGTACAGGTAAATAAATGGAAGCAAACAAGACTAGGTGGATTGCTGTGTGAGTGTGTGCATGTGTGTGTGTGTGAGTGTGTGTGTGTGCGTGTGTGTGTGAGTGTGTGAGTGTGTGAGTGTGTGAGTGTGTGAGTGAGTGAGTGAGTTAAGACATAGCGCCACCTTGTGTGTAGAACAGGTACTCGAGGTAGTCCTGGGTGGTCTGGGTGGCTGTGACTGAGTCTACATCGACAGTGTCTGGCTTCTCCACGATGTACTCCATGATACACATGGGGTGGTCCTGGAAGTTCTCCCCCACGGGCAGGTTGGCCCTCACAGGGATCTACAGCAGCAACAGAAGGAACACAATTACACTGTGACCGACTGACAGTCATGAATGAAAGTTTATTTAACAACAACAACACAGGAATATACAACATATTATGGGAAAATAATACAACACATAGCGGTAAAGACAATACAATATAATACAATTCCATGATTGGTGAATCGCTGCTATTGTTAAAGGGACATAGCAGAAGTCATATGACTTGTAAGGTGCTATGCATTTTTTTCAACTAAAATGCATAGTAGTTGTAATAAGAGTTACAAGATTGAATACAAAGCAACAGTAATGGTATTTTTTATCATTGTGTTAACTGTTCATAAATACGAAGAAAGTAACGTCGTCTTTAATGTTTTCTTCAATTGTTGCAAACTAGACAACTGTGTTGTCACTTGTAGACCGTTCCATAAGTGTACACCTTTGACAGTAACTGACAGTAGTCCATGGGTGAATTTTCACTTTTTAAACATAAAATAGTTTAGATCGTCTGGTATCATGCTTGTGCACAGCTGCATTTGGTTCAAAAAAGCTTGTACACGACCTTCTAAACAGTGGTTGTTTGCTTTATAAAGCATAACCATCGTCCTATGTAATCTTGAAGTTTAAGAATTTTTGAGCAGTGAAGAAAAAACAGTTCTAGCTGAAGATCTGACCATTCTGGCCTTTTGGACAAATAACAATTTGAGTGCGAGACTGCGTGATGATTGGACACGACAGATAGTTATGACTGAGAAGAAAAAGACAAGTGGAATTTTGATGTGGACCAGCTATGGAGTCTATGGACCTCTGTTAATGACCGTCACTGATGCAACCTGGACTGAAACAAATTAAATGGACCTGTATTAATTAACTAAATGTCTCAAAACACAGTGAAACCACTGTGTTTTGAGACATTTAGTTAATAGGCTTCCATAAAAGTCATTCCTGCGATAAAAGGCACACTTCTGTTTATTTCAAGACTGACAAAAATTACTTCTGGTTGAGTCCTTGATGCTGTGTCCATACGATAAACATTTCTGTACATGTGGAATCCTAGCTTAAACCAGCCAATGAAAATCACTGCAGATTATCTTTACTTAGTGCTATCAAAACTGTTGTTACTTACGCCCAGTTTCTGCAGATGATCCCGCGGTCCAATGCCAGACAGCATTAGGATCTTGGGTGATTCTATCGCCCCGGCCGACACGATCACTTCCTTATTCGCCCCCACTTGGAACAACTCACCCCCTTTGTTCACCTCCACCCCCGTCACACGGCTCTCTGCAAACTTCAACTGGGAAACAAAACAGACACTTTTAAAGGGGTGGGTGATCAGCTAGCTGTAACACAGCATCCTTGGGCGAGATCACATTCAGTGGATAATTTAACTGTAGATTTTGCCGTCAAAATCAATTAACTGACAACTGGACAATTTGTGAAATTTTATTCCTGATTTATGAGAAAAGCTCCGACCTAAAGGTAACCAATGGTTGCTCCCTCGTAAATGTAACCAAGTGTTGCTCCCTCGTACATGTAACCAATGGTTGCTCCCTCCTAAACATAACCGTGGGGAACATTCTAGTTTTATAGTTTCAATTAGTTAATTCAACATCAACCCCTACAGGGAACAGGTACAACTGCCTGGTCGACCTGGATGGGTTGACTGAGTTACCAGACAGTGTACCCCAGGCGAGTGACAGATTCTCTGGGCCCAGCTGTCACATGACTGTCACATGACTGTCACACCCAGAGCATGAGTTGTGGTGTTTACTCCCACTTCATGCACTGTGACTGTCAAGTTACAATGTCATCACTGACACGAGTGTGATGCTTCCTCTCCAGTTTTAAATTGAAAATGGCAGATAAACAAGAATGTTCTTTAAGAGGTCAATTCATCCAGTGGAAGGGTCAAAATTACTTGTCCAGTTGCCACACCATCCTGTCCCAGTCCACCAAAAACACTGCGAAGTACAATGTATGATATTTTACAAATTTTTATTTAAAGTACGCAATATATAAAAGTAAAAAGGCAAATTCTTCTATAGCACAGTATCCAGTCCTCAGGACCGTTCAAAGCGCTTTACACTTTACTTCCCTGACAGACCTGTTCACTCAGATACCATCTCGGCTTCTCTGGGAAGCATTAAGCCATATGCTACAATTTATGCGCGAAGGTTGCTCGTACACATATCCACCACTGTCTATAGCCAGGTACTCATTTATGCAGCTGAGTGAATTGGAGTAATGTAGAGTGAAAACATTTGCCCAAGGTTTTAACACCCGGCTCACAGGATTCGAACCCGGGTTCTCGTAGTCGAGAGTCCGGAGCTCTACCCCTGAGGCATTGCACTCTACATAATACACACAAGGAATCAAGCTGAAGCATTGTGGGAACACTGACCTTTGTGACCTGTGCCTTGATTGCGACGTCGAGATTAGGGCGATCCATGATGGGGCGAAGGTAGCCATGTGCCGTGCTCCAACGCATCCCCTCGTACACGTGACCCTGCATGTTACTGAACCCTGCAAGTGGATAGACACTTTCACATGTGTTCACATTTGCATACCTCTACCTACTAAATGCACACGAATACAGCCAGGATTCAAACCTTCATACAACAGTCAGGCCACTAGTAGAACACACACAGATTGTTCCAGTGTGCTGATGAAGGCACCACCCGACTACCACTACACTATGGAAACCAGTTTCAGAATTACTGGCAAGTAAACATGTGCCAAATGTTCTGTGATTAATGTCTGACTCCCCCCACATGAAACATAATGTGTTTATTTTTTAAACCTCCCTTGATCGTACTGTTTTTAGTGTCCATACTGGACAGTAGTGGACACTTGACACTGGACACTTGACACTGGTCAGTTGATGATCTTTTGTTCACTACATAAAATGCCACATTAAGTAAATGTAAAACAATGAAACAAAACAAAGGTTTACACCACCACCAGCAACTGCCTGTAACAATGAGTAATATTCTGAGAAGCCATCGTCTACATCCATATGTCAGTAGGATTTGGACAACTCGGATAATCCGAATAGTTTTACTGGTAAATATAATGCAGATAAAATGTTAAGGGAAGTTTCTGTTGTATTAAACAATTAAAATATCAATCACTTTGTATCATTAAATTATCAATGCACCAATTCAGTCAAACACATAAGACCATGAATAAGAGTTAACTGTATCAAAACACATTCAGACACTGAACTTCGGTTAAAATTGTTGTTGCTGTTAAACCATTATAACAGACCTATCTAGTATAACAGAGCTATCTGGATTAACAGACCTATCTAGTATAACAGACCTATCTGGTATAACAGACCTATCTGGTGTAACAGACCTATCTGGTGTGGTCCGTTCACATCGGTGATGTCATAGCCAAGTTCCCGACCCGAATTAAGGAACGACTCGACGAGTGGGGTCATTTGAAGGTCAGCCACTTTCATTGGTCCTCCACTGCCATGGTAACCTAAGAATGTAAACAACAATATCAACATATTGAATATATTGGTCATGGCTCCAAGAATGGTTTATCGTATGATTTAACTTACTTTGGAGTAAACATTTCTCGATGAGTGTGACATTTTGACCCATCAATTTTGGGCCTTGTTCACGTACTGGTGTCAAGTGTGTTGGCTCAGATTTTTCCATGAAGAACACTAAAGTACTGACCCGTGAATCCAACTGGCACAAGAGAAAAGTGAAGGAGGCTATATATATATATATATATATATATATATATATATATATATATATATATATATATATATATATATATATATATATGTATATATATATATATATATATATATATATCAAACAGAGCCCCTACCATTAACAGAGACCAGGGATACCATCTGCCTGCCATCAACAACCAAATTATTCTGCTGAAATCTGAGCCAACACACGTGACACCAGTGTGTGAACAAAGTCCGTAGTTGACAGGTTGAAATGTCGCACCCATCGACAAAATTGTGCTCCAAAGTAAGTCAAATCATACAATAAATATCAGCATAATATAATCAAAATTATAATACTCATCACAAGTCATAATTTGACAATGTCAACATAACTCAACAATCAAAAGTCAAATCGAGAATCTAGCATTCTAATGAAGCTTTTGTTCACGCGATGGAGAGGTCCATTACAAAGATATGAGTTAGTTGACACTTGTCAGTTTATTTTATTTTTATCTATTTATTATCTTTTACATGTTTTACATTAATTTTACAAAATGTCGTACTCATTATTTTATTATCAATATACCATTTATTTTAATAATTATCTTTAGCTAACTTATTTATTTTACTATTTATTACTATTACTTTTTATACAAATTTTAGGTATTTTATTTACCTTAACAAACTTAATATTATAATTCTACAACACATTTATATATACTCATGTACAGCGCCTTCAAATGGATATTTCTAGATTGATGGCACTTTATAAATGTTCTTATTATTATTATTATTGATTACCTGTACTGACAAGGTCTGCATTTGCATTGTCTTCCGACTTAATGAAGTAGGGAAGAACGTCCTTGTAGCTCCATCCCGCACATCCCATCTCCTCCCACTCGTCAAAGTCATGCCTGCTCCCTCGTGTGTAGATCAAATAATTGATGCTCCCGCTGCCTCCGAGTCCCTTTCCTCGGGGGATGAAGGCTTGCTGGCAGGGAAAGACAACATTAAATCCCTGAAAGTTCGGAGGCCTACATTGCTGTAATGGGCCACGGTTAACAATGTTAAATCGGATTTAATTTTACACTTTTTCACTTAATATACACGTCTGTATTATTCTAATAAACAACAAGTTTTTTATTTAATTATTAACCTTTATGGAGTACTCTGGCAGAATAAATTCTTTAGTAAAATGTTATAGCGTTACTGAACATTTTCTATTTTTGAATAAATTGGATATTAAAAATGTTACCCTTAGCAAAACATTTATATAACATTTTATAGCAACATTACTTCATTGTACAACTTGATATAATATTTGCTAGAATATTTTTTTATATCAGTTACATTTTCTAGTGGTGTTATGACATTTGCTAAATATTAATACATCTATATCACTAAGTAGCATGTATTTTTAAAAGTTATGTCACAAATTAATCTGCATGAATTAACCTTACATAATAGATGCCAGACAAGACTGGGCAGTGGCGCCATCAAGTTTATACGGAAAAAAGTAACAAACTAATCTGTAAATTTAAGTGAGTGATTTATCACTCACCTGGTTTTTTAACATGAAGCATTGCAACTACTGAAAAGGTAACTCACAAAAAATATGTGAAAAAAATCATAGTGGTGTTAAAAATGGCTGTGTACCAAAGGCAACCTTGCAAATGGCCCCTACCTTGTTCTTGAGTCCTCGACATGCCCTCTTCTGGGGCACAGTCAAGTACCTGTAGTCAAAGTCTGTCTGTTGTAGTTCCTTAGCTGAGCTGGGGATATGAACTTTGGGGTTCTTCGCGTCATCACCCCCGGCTTCCAGTAGGAGCACGCTAAACGCCCCGTCCTCTGACAGGCGATTGGCCAACACATTGCCCGAGGCTCCGGCCCCAACTGAAGCATAATAACATAATAATATTATATAAAAAGGGTGTCAGAATAAAATGAAATATCTTTTATGTTCATTTTCTTGTTGCAATCGTATTAATATTTGTGTTCCATCCTCAATAAAATGTGTAAATGAAGCCGGTGTATATTAAGAATAAAAAACATGGAGACTGGCGGCGAAGATTGAAATATATGTTGCCAATTTGTAATGTCTGTTGCTGGTGCTATGGACCACAGTATTACTTGTATATGCTTATTTCATGTATACTGAAGAGTCTGGAATAAAGTTATTGTGTTGTATTGTATTGTAATGTGAAATTAAATATATAAAAAGTTATCAAAACGCAGTATAAATAGCATACAGCACATCACATTATTTGGCTGCACATATGGCATGGTGACATACTTATGTACAGTAAACAAATACAATTCTTATCAACAATTGCATGATAGAAATATCTACCACCTTGAGACAAACTCAGAGTTACCAGTAGCAGTGTATACGCTGCACGTGTGAGAACTGAGAAGCACATTTTTCCATTATGTCTGACCAAAATATGGTAATTGAACGCGACACCCCAGTAAATGAAGCAAGAGAGTTTATCATTTCTCTGACTAAAATTACAACTCCCATTACGAATTAGAGCGTTTTAGGCAAAATTGTTATTGTATTCCCAAAAATTGTTATTGTATTCCCCAAAATTGTTATTGTATTCCCCAAAATTGTTATTGTATTCCCCAAATTTTGTATTGTATTCCCCAAAATTGTTGTTGTATTCCCGAATATTGTTATTGTATTCCCCAAAATTGGTTGTATTCCCCAAAATTGTTATTGTTTTCCCCAAAATTGTTGTTGTATTCCCCAAAATTGTTATTGTATTCCCCAAAATTGTTGCTGTATTCCCCAAAATTGTTATTGTATAGTGTATACCCCAAATTTTTTATTGTATTCCCCAAAATTGTTGTTGTGTTCCCCGCACCAACCTATGATGTAATCGTAGGCCTCTTTCAACGAGTCAACAACCTTGGAGATGCCAACTTTTTCTTTAACCGCCTGTGATATCAGCTTCTTGTACATCCTCCTGTCTCTGTAGTACCACCAGTCTCCACCAGGTGCTACAAACAAATGCTATAATAATGATAATACTGTTTTTCTATAGTGCTAATTCCCACATGGCGGATCCATGCGATGTACAAGAAATCTAATAAATGTATATTAATAAATATAAATAGATAAACTGTATAAGTTCTTGAATATATATATATATATGTATATATATATATATATATTATATATAAACATAGATATATATATATATACATATATATATATATATATATATATATACATATATACATATATACATATATACATATATATACATAAAAGGATTTATAATTAAGTGTTCTGAAATAAGATTTATGTTGAAAAGCAATGTCTTTTATGAGGATTTAGAATAGTGAGAAAGTATAAATGATCAAGATTGTTTAAATATTATGTATTTTTTCTTAACTCAAAATATTCAGCATCAACCTCAGTAATTAAATGATATGATTTAATGCTGAATGGAATAGTTCCATGTAAATTAAAGGGAACATTTTTGTCAATAAAACTCAACAGTTTACAGGGCTAAAATGCTTGAACAACCGTTGCATAAGAACATACCATTTAGAGGATATATGACCATGTTTTGATGAGCATATGACCATGGCATATTTATATAGTCATATAGGCACACAATTAATACTACACATTACAACTTTATTCATCCATGTGAAACAACAGCAATTACATGTCGTAAACGAAGGCTCTATAATCAGTAAATGTTTATTGATTGATTGCACCATAATATTTATACAATAAATAATAATTATTCTATAATATGGTGCTGCGTGTGTAATAAAAGAAAAGGAATATTGGAAGTTAATATTAATTATCAGTCTAGATCATTATGGTCTAGACTAATGCTATACAACACAGATCGTCATAGACATACTCATGTCACGGTGACATGAATATTATAAGGCGCAGTCAAACTCACAATGTCAATGACACAAGTCAAGTCTGAACTGGGTCCGAGACAGTAGAGATCGAGGTCACAGATTATTAGGTAATTATTACATAACCAGCTTGCGGCCTTTGTCTTACAAAGCGGTTTACCACCTCGGAAGCCCCCACCTCTCACTGCCCTGAATACCAGCCCCAACCCAGTCCCACGGAGCCAGCGTCCAGCTAGGGAGCAACTAGGGGCCTGGTTAGGACATCGCCGGGTCAGGGCAGAATCGAAGCTGTCAGTTGCACTGCAAGCGTCATGAATCTCCCGACAATATACACCAAACCGAACTTTTAAAGAGTTGACAGTTGTCAAAGTTTTGTGTACGGTTACTTACATCGTCACAATTTGCAACTTGGGATGCGACTCCAGTTTCGTGCAGATGCTAAATCTGATTGATTCACAATATTATTTACGAAACATGAAGTCTGACATCCCCGTTTCGTGCTGTAAACGCTGAACTTGTGTTTCGGGGCAAAGGTCAAGGCTTTAGCCGGGCGGCAAAACATATACCCTTTGTCGAAAATAATCTATGTCAGATTGCATATTTTGTGTGTTGTGTCTCAGAGGTTGTGTCCTATTCTCCGCAAGCAGAAGACGATTTTGCCAAAATAAACATAGCATGATACTTTACAAAGCTAATTAATTCATCTACGAGCTCAATCGACTGATATAACTGACAGACTTTTGACACAAGTACTAATGAAGTAGTATCGGTAACCACAACAAGGGCAAACGGTTGTAGCAATTTCACCTCGAATGACACTGAAAGCACGCTAATGGTGTGCATTGCGCTTACATTTTCACGCCGTATGTTTATGGACAGAAATTTCAAATGGTGCAAGTGATTGGAGATTTTGCATTATTGCCAGCCCCAATCCACTCAATGTGAATGGCCAGATTGGGTATGGCTCTGCTCAGTATTAGATAGTAGTTCCCTCTGCTGGTTTTACGGAGAACTATCTCGCCGCGTTTGCGAAAACGGCACAATGATTTCATAGGCAGGAATCTGCCGAATCTGGGACCGTAATTACTTTGAACAAAGTTATAAAATCTCAACATTTTAGTGTCTACTATTTATCAACTATTTATTATTTACATATTATTAACATGTATATAAATAACTCGTATTTATTAGTGTTTTAGTATTGTTATGAGTAATATTACTTATTTATTGTCATATTGATCAGTTTATTTTACAAATGGACTACTATTTTAATTTTTAAAGGAACTCTTTATACCAGGGTATGCGCCTCTGAATGATTATAATTGCTAGATTTATGGCACAGAAAAATGTCAGATTATTAAGTGAGTCAGTGACGACCAGCCATATTGATCTATTGGCTAACTAGTGTTGTTACCAGTAGGTCAATTTACCACAGAGTGCATCATCAGTACACCCACTATGATAATTCAGTTATCCTTACATCCATAACACAAATATTGACCATAGATCGAGTTTGTAGGAAATATTGTTTACTGGAACATGTTTGAATCAAGCAGATAAAGAAGCATGCTGAGGTGTATACTGCTAACATAAAACAACAGGAACAACTGTTAACTCCACCATCAATTTATTAGTACTATTGACAAGTTACAATCAATATTATAAACATTGGTAGAAAACTGGATTTGCATTGTTGTTGCTGAAAGATATACTGCATTGCTCAAAGTCACAACAAGCAAACATGTTTGTACATACATACCAATATAAATAATTATAATACACACATGTATTACACATGTTACATATATAATACACATATGTTCCATAGACACAATATTATAATGTGCTGGATAACCAGTTATTCGGTTGGTGAACATTACTTAGACTAAACCGTACTGTACATTTAATTGTGTAAATTCTTCACCAGGGATAAGTACAATTATGTTAAACTAATTGTAATGGTAGTGTTTCAAGTTCATTTGATGTATGATTTGATAACACAGAATATTTAATTTGAAATGAACATACTTTTAAACAGGTAGCGTTCTGCTAAGATGCACAGTTGCGTCTTACCAATAAATAACACACAATCACATAATCGCCTGACTCACAAAGTTATCAGTAATTTAACAATCTAAGATGTAACAATGGATTTACAAATCTTTTGAATAAGTCCCAATACACTCAACTGTCCCTCAGAACTGCTAGGGACTGCTAGTAAATTTTAAAGTTACTTGCAACTGTTACAGCTACACGCTGAAAATGCAATATACCGATAACAAAAACAGACTGATGATCACCGGCAAGATACATGATACATGATCTAACACGTTACATCAAAAATGATGTTAACAGTATCACATGACAGGAACCATTCAATATTTCCCACATTTATTTAAAATTTTCAAATTAACAAACAAAACAAGAACAGAATACACAAAACGATGCACATATGCACTTTGCCATTCCATTACACTGTTCGTTGTTATTTTATTTACAACTGTAATTTTTAATTGTATCACTGATATGTCGACGATTATGATTACAGTAACAACAAAACAATAAATTGCACACACAAGGAAGCAATAAGGAATTCTGACCAAAACAAAATTACATTACTTTTACCTGGTTTTTTTTTATCTTGTCAACTAACTGTCCTGGTGTAAAATTATACATGAAGGAGAGACGAAAACATTGATAGTATTAATTTAATATGTTACTGTAGATTATTAGTATTGTTACTGATGAAGTATTTTTTTCCCAAAACAACTCTAAAGGATCACTCAATATGTCTACCTTGTGTGAATGTCAGGATTAGTTAATTCTCCTGCAACAAATTTCTACAGAAAACTGAAATTGAACATAAGTTATTTACTCCACAATTTTCTTTATAGATAAGTGCAAACTTAGCAGCTGTAAGTTGTAGAGATATTCCATCTTAACATACAATATTTCAAATTCCACTAAGAGACCAGTTTATTATCTATTGCAATCAACTCGCACACATTACTCTTCCAAAGCTAACAGAAATACAACTAAATGAATCATTCATACATGAACAAAACACTCCCTGGTAGCCTACTTTTTTTTACATTTTAAGGATTATCAGAAGACAATTATATAGCCTTCGCTGAGAACTATTTAGACCAAGGTGATGTTATAAAATTATTATTAAATACAAGTCAATACAAGGAACACACACCTGTTTAGTAATGTTTATCAAACTCTGGCTGCATAATTCTTCACCCTTTTCACACATGATCCCATAATATTATTGACAAGGTAATGAAGAAATGATACTGGCAAAGGTGTTTGGTAGGAGTGACTGTATACATAACACGTGCCCAGAGACAGGGTCCTTGATGAATGTATACCCCATATCGGGGTATACAAATGCGTGTGGATGATTTCAAATAGCTGCTACAAATGGTTTGACCCAGTTATTCGATGATTATGTAATATTATAGTAATTACCTAAATCACTGCAACAGTCAAAGACTGTATGACACACTGGTCCTCCTGTGTCATGTGACACATTGGTCCTCCTGGGTCATGTGACACAGTGGTCCTCCTGTGTCATGTGACACAGTGGTCCTCCTGTGTCATGTGACACTCACATGTTAAACATTTACATCCACCAGAATCTTAAAACTGATCCCGCAATTAAATTTCACACTTGTCTCTTTCTACACACTGAGATCAGTTGAGTGACAAACACCATTTTGAATGCAAGCTGCGTAGGAATTGTCGATGTCAGACAGCTCGGTTGTGCCCCCTTGACCCCTGTCCACTGCAGTGGTCACTGGTCCTAGAGCAGTCCTAGTAGCCGAGGGGGTGCCCAGGAAGAAGGCCACCATTCTCCACGATCTCTTCGGAAATCTGCGCCAGATTCTTGAAGCATTTTCCACTGCGGGACGAACCGAGAGACTTCAGGTCCAACTTGACACGCTCCGACGCCTGTAACCCATCGGGCAATCAATCAATCGATCAATCAATTAACCAATCAATCAATAAGTTAATCAAACAAACATTATAAATCAACCAACGAGTCGTTAAATAAATCAACCAGGTAGTCATTCAGTAAGTTAAACAAACTATCAGTAAATCAATCAGTTAGTCGGTAGTTTATTTCCAACAACAAACTCTAGGTGTTTTAATTCCGACAGAATATGGACATGATATATAGTAAATATATATATATATATTATCAAAAACATATAGTTATATATATATATATACGTGTATCATATATTAGTATAATATATATATATATATATATATATATATATATATATATACAGATTTTGACAACATAATATGGTGTCAAAATCAATACATCAATATTAAATATTATTGATGATTGTCCAGAAGGAAACTCATAGGCAGATATATATATACATATATAATTTTTTTTAAGTGCTACAACACCATAATATATGCAAATGACATGATAACAACCATCATCGTCATCAGGTTTACAACCACTGTGGTTATGTGATTCACCTGTGACTGACATTGTTATGTCTGTGGGCCTTGACTCCTCTAGTCACCCCCCCAGCTCAAACACACGCCACCTACTGTGAAGGCCCCTTACCTCACTGCAGAACGTTTCACAGAGCATGGTTTCGTGCGCACTCGTCGCCACGCCGTTGTTGAGCGACCTGGTGGTGCGGGAGAGAACTGCCACCATGCCGTAGATGTCAATTGCGGAGTTGGCAAGGCGGTTCAGCAGAAACTGCTTCTCTGCAAAATGATTGCATCGTTTTGTTAATTTGTTCTGCTAGGTAACAAGACCTGACGTCTCTGACGAACCCAGACAAAATGAGACGCATCTTGGAAAATAGGTTCTAATGCATTGCATGTTTGAATAGAGCACATTGCTGTGGAAACCAAAACACCTTAACGATAGTTATCTTGTTGCCAGTTCCAAAGACATGACAATTTATCTGTAGAAAATACTAAATGCATATTTTTGATAAATCACACGTTTTCAATAAATCGCTTTAAAGTTGTCACTCTGGCTGTGGCTTTACATTGTCAACAGTGGTTTTCACTATGTCAACAGTGGTTTTCACTATGTCAACAGTGGTTTTCACTATGTCAACAGTGGTTTTCACTATGTCAACTGTCATTTTTACTCTAACAAATGTGGTTGTCACACTGTCAATTGTGGATTTTACGCTGTCAACAGTGGTTTTCACATCATTGCATGGTTTCACTCTGTCAGGTATGGCAAAAGGTTTCACACTGTCGACTATAGTTTCACTCTGGTAACTATGGTTTTCACTCCGCTGGTTGTGATTTTCACTGTTTCTTCTGGTTTTCACACTATCGACTGTAGTTTGAGACACTACCAGCAATTAAAATCAATCTTGGTGGGTGTTTGAAAAATCTGAAAATAAACACGTTTGGGTAACAATGATATCAGTTACACGACAGACACAGAAGAGAGGAATCTGCACCGGATGACTTCGTCATGGAAACCATGTCATGAATCTAACACAGCCAATGTTGTGAAATAAGCCTGTTACTACACGTGCCTACGGCACACAGTAGCACACACTTACCAACAATTCCTTTTCCGTATTTAATCAACACTTGTTCCACACCAACACCAAAGTCTGCAATGGCACTGGCAGCCTACGAACAGAAGCATTATACATCATTGTTTTCATACAACACACATACATAAACAAACTGTCAAGGAAAAACATTAAAATTAAATTAATGTTTTTCCTTGATAATTTGTTTATTTTCTTTATTACTATTATCTTGTTTACTTCAACAAAGCTTCTCGACATGGATTACTTGATATGGTCTGTTATTTTATTTGATCAAAGATTTATCAATGTGTATGAGAAATGTACTTAAGTATGTCATAAAAATAAACATCCAGTAACAGTTTTTATACGTTTAATGTGATCTATTCAAAGTGCATAATTACAGTTCATAACATGTGGACATCTTCTACACGCAATCTGCACATCGATTATAGTAACTATGACAACGAATGCAGCCATTAAAATGAGAAGTGCCTTACCAGCTCAGCAGAGGGCGCCAGTGTAGGGTGGACGTGTTCAGTGAGAGACAGACCTGTGCCCAGACCGACGATCCTGTCGAATGAGACGGTCAGAATAAGATGGATTATTAGGATGGAAGATTTAGCACAGCAATGTCCCATACGCCATTAAACTAGTATTTTTGTATGGTTTTGAATCCGTTTTTTAACCAATTAAAATTGATATTCCATACGGTATGTTACGTCACCAACTCACAATACTGTTGAGTCTTCTACAACCATGTAAGACTCATGAAAGCTGAATGAAAATACTAGATATTCAACACATCTTGACACTCCATTCTGTACAAAAAGCGTACAACCAGGAGATCAGACGACATAAGTTGATCAGTGGCGGTGTCCCGCCAATCCTCTGTGTGGCGCCACCGTACATTTCCTGTGCATTTTGAGAAACAAAATTTTTGGCGCACGCCTCCAAGTATGTTTTAGCTAGCAGTAAATACATTTTCCAGCATCCATGATGTTTTGTATGCGTAGGGCACAGTGGCTCAGGAGTAGTGTTTCGGATTCTAGACTAAGAGTACCTGGGTTCAAATCCTGTGCTGCGGTGTTAAAGCCATGGGCAATTTTTTCACTCAACATTGCTACAATTTACTCAGCTGTATAAATGAATACCTGGCTATAGACAGTGGTGGATATGTGTGCGAGCAGCCTTTGAGCATTAATTGCAGCATATAGCTGGATGCTTCCCAGAGACGTTGAGATAATGTCTGATTGAACAGGTCTGTCAGGGAAATGTAAAGCACTTTGAGCAGTCCCGAGGACTGGATACGGCACTATGTAAGAACTGCTGAGTAATGGGAAAGAGAGAACCCTGTTACTAAATTACTTGCCTCTTGGCCCTCTTTGCGCTCTCTCCAAAGATGAGCCCCAGGTTGGCTGTAGGGTTCTTGAACGCCCTCTGTAGCTCCTTCAGATGTCCCCCGGCGTACTGTACACAAGATGTACACACTGTACACACTGTCACTGTGCACACTAGTACATAGTGTACACATTATGTGCAAAATTAACACAATGTACGCAGCAAACTGTTCTCACCACAACGTACATGTTAATGCAGAATCCGAACACTTCTGAAGAGTTTAAATTCAAGGCTACCCAAGACTTTTCAAGGGTATTTCAGCAAGACTTTCAAGACTATTTTTAATCACAATAATTAACATAAAAGGTTTCAATAATTACAGTCTTTCACGTTATATCTGTCACATTTTTTACAGTTCAATGTGCACACAAGTTTTTCTTGGGATTCTCGAAGCCGATAACAAGGTAGCATTGAGTCTAAGGCTTCTCCAGCCAGCCATTCAACTACCAGTATTATTCATCATGACAGTTAACTGACCACAAGACTTTTCAAAACTACCTTGAAAAATTAAAGGATATCGAAGCCTTTTATCGACCAGCTCCTGCGAGATACTAGTCTCAAAACAGCAGCAGATATCAGAACATTATATGGAGGACCCTGATGTTTGGCGGGTCATCGTTGCCCGAGAAGACTCGACAACATGAAGCCTTGTATTTGATAAAAAAAAATGACTTTTTAAACCTTTCAAGGCACCCTATGCTATGCACATGTTGTACATTGAAAATCCATCTTGCACGTGGCATTACATTATACATTACATTATATACATACACTATGTAAGTAAAAGTATAAATACGTATAAAAAATACAAATAAATATATCTATAAATGTAAACATTATCACTGGAATATACTTTTTATAGTTTTAAATATGCTCAGACATTATAATCCGACATGATACTGGCAGAACGTGGAGAATGCAGGCACGAGAAGTCAAAGGAAAGAACACTTGTATCACTGGGATTGATACAGTATTTGCTGTGCACTAATTGTATTTTTCATGTGGTTTTATATTGGAATTTTCTGAACGGATGCTGTTAAACTTAACAACCAAAAAATTGTAGATATGCACAAAACACAACCAGATTCAACTCAGTTCATTGAAAAGTTGATTACTGCATTTAACAACAACAGCATCCTGATGACAGGAGTAGAGTGGTGAGCCGTGGTCGCGAGGTAAAGCACCAGACTATCAATCGAGGGGACGTGGTTCAATCCCACCTGCTGATTCTTTGAAATTTAGACAATTTCATTCACCCCACATTTGCCTGTGTCTTTCGGAAGAGACACTAAAAGGCAGTGGTCCCTTCTATCTGGTGTCTATGCCAGGGGAAGTAAAAGATCCCACACAGGGGGTAAATGTGTAACCTGTAGTGGACTCACTAATTCTAGAGGATAGCTCTTAAAACCAATGACAATAATGGTCAGTAAGTTGACCGGCGGTCATTAATGGAAGAAGTATATACAAAATAAACAACCACATCAAAACAAATATAACTGACATTATCACACATTCACCCCCACCCATTATGTAGGGGTAAGGACAAAGTATAGGGATAAGAAATTGAGAAGGGAAGTACGTAGTTGTAGGGACAAGACAGGAAGTGAGGGAAAGTCCTGGGAAACGCCCCACCTGTATCCCTGTGAGGGCAACAAACAGTCGGAGGATGTCGTTGGTGCCCTCAAAGATGCGGAAGATGCGGAGGTCTCTCATCACCTTCTCTAGTCCCGTCTCCTACAATCACACGGTCTCCATCACACTTTGGTATTCATCACATGTCCCTAAAGATAACCTAACTACACATGAAAAGCTAGTTTTAAATAGTGCATTTTGAGACACGCTTTGAAAGCGTCCAGTGAACTCCAAGGCACCAATCTAAGTCACTGTTACTTACTCCAATTACAGACACAAACTCAGTCTCATATCCACACATCTCCACATCCACACATACAAACACACCCACAAACACCTCCATGCACACGCACGCACGCATGCACACACACATACTAAACTGTTACACTCTTACTAGAATCCATGTCAATGTAAACATGTTGTGACTGATTCCAACCCTTCCCTCGTGTGTCCCTGTTGTCCCGGGATCGCTCCACCCAACGTACCTTCATGTATCCCATTCCTCCCAGCACCTGGATCGCCTCGTCACAGCAGAACCATGCTGCCTCCTGGTGACAGAACACGTTACTAATTACACAGTGGTACATAAGATATATTTCAAACAGACATCTCAACATGTTTCTAAGCCAGACTCCATGGAGCTCGTAATAAAACTTCTTATAATCTATGACACAGAGATCTGGATGCTCCACAGTCTCTTGAAGTTTATGGCGCAGAAACAATATAATTTAACACAATTTTACATTTCACTCACCGAAGCATACACCTTGCTTATGGCCGCCTCGATCTGGAACTCCTTGGATCCACGATCCATGTTGGAAGAGATCATGTAGGCCATGCTCTGTGACAGAGATCAGTATAAATAACAGTGGATCATGATCCATGTTGGAAGATATCATGTAGACTACGCTCTATGACACAGATCACTGGGTGAGACAGTCAAACACAGCATCCCTAGTCATACTGGCAGCACCTGTAGGATAGTTATTTATTATTAACTTCATATATGCAAAAATATGTGTGTGTGTGTGTGTGTGTGTGTGTATGTGTGTGTGTGTGTGTGTGTGTGTGTGTGTGTGTGTGTGTGTGTGTGTGTGTGTGTGTGTGTGTGTGTGTGTGTGTGTGTGCGTGTGACACATTCACGTCCTAAACATTGCGTGTAACATGAGCAGTGTGTGGCTAAAATCACCCACAATATCACCTGACCGGAGGATGACCACCATACATGTTAAGTTTTGGAAATGCCAATGTGGGAGATTTATACGTAAATCGGAGGGTCTCGGGGAAAATGGCATTTTATACGTAAATCGGAGGGTCTTGGAAAATTGGGCTATTATACGTAAATTAGGTTTTTAACCATAAATGCAAATAATATAATACAAAAAGGAATAAATTGCACTGATTAAGATATTGACATAGATTTTGTGTTATATTAATTAACTTATTTTGGAGCAAAACCATTCTTGGAGCCATGAACAATAGATGTTTTATTATCACTAGTCATAATACCACAAATATAATAAATTCCCTGCTAATCTCATTGGCATGTTTGTTGAACTTCTGATATGAATCATATGTTGCAAAAAATCCCTTGGATGAAAAGCAGCAGCATCTACATGATATTTTATTACACAACTAATATAATCTTTACATGTAAAACTTGAATAGGGAATTCATTATTTATGAGCTGGACTGAGCCATGGTGACATAGGCTCGACTGGAGCCATTTAAATAACTATGCTTTCTCAACTGTTGAGAATGTTTTTCATTTACATGTCAAATGTACTCAAATAGTAAAGAGCTTAGCAAAAGTACATATATTTACAAACGTGCACATGTAGTGTAGATGTATGGATGGCCATTATTCCATTAGATCTAAACGGATTGCACTTTGTACTACAAGACTGGAACGTACACAGCGGGCGATAATAGGGTATCAAAGCGGCTCGCGGTGATTCTACCAAGCTAATAAACAATGTCAGCGACAGGCAAAGTGTAGGCTTTGTACTTAGATATTTATTAGACAGTTTTTAATGTTCAGTCATCACAGTAAGACGGGATTTAAATAGTTCCAATTCAGGTCATTGTTCAAATCATTGTCTGCACCGGCGAGCGCCCGGCGATGTCTGTGAGCATTAGCTCAGTCTCAGACTCGATTGCAATTAGTTAACTGGCACTACATTGTGAGGTGACACAGAAAAGCACACACGACAATACCCAGCCAGAAATAAACCAATTATCCGCACCCAGTTAGGTAACTTAGGTCAAATTTGTTTGTTTTTGGTGTTGGAGTCTCCCGCAATTTTTTTCACTTACATTTCAGTGAAATTGCGGGAGATTGGTTCTCCCGTGCGGGAGATCGGGAGATTTCCTGTAAATTGCGGGAGTCTCCCGCCGAATGCGGGAGACTTAACATGTCTGATGACCACTGACCGGAGGATGACCACACTCCTCGTGATGATTTCATTGGCTGACGTTAAAAGGAGTTTTTGAAAGGAATGTGCCTGAGGTAGAGAAGGGCTGGCTTTGACATAATCAGCCGCAGTGACCCCTGACCCCTGAGGATGTACCAAGTGAACTAAGTCTCACCTCAGTCACGTACTGGGCCATCATCATGCGTCCTATCTTCTCCTGGATGGCTCCAAAGGAAGCAATTGTCTTCCCAAACTGACTTCTCTGGCTGGCGTGTTCCACCTGCAATGACAATACCCAGGTCAAACACTCATACAGCAGCATCACACAAAAGACAATGAATCCATTTTGTCGGTTTTGAGAAACGCTCACTTTGGTGGTTACATTTTTGTAAATAAAAATGTGTATATGAAACCACAATATATTAAGAATCCGAACTTAAATATAATAAATCTGAACAAAATAACTTTTTTCCAGATTTATTATACTAAACTGTGATGTATTTATTATACAAAAACCTCCACAAACTGTCAGGAGTGCACCGAGGATACACTGTATACAAAAGTAATTTTGTCTATCACAATATTATGAGATGACCCATAAGTCTGTCCAGAAAGTATGGAGTGTGATTACATGCAAAACAAGCCTCTTTATTTTGATTTGATAATGTGTCTAGAGTCGAGTCAAGAGTAACACAATTCAATACTCAGTTGTCTGGAAACAAACAATGCATCAAATATTTATTTTGTTTATCTAAAATGACAGAGTCAATGTGTACTCTGTGCATTTGGACATGTAAAAAGAGTAGATGTCAAAAAAAATAGATGCTGAAAAAAATGCAACGTCACTGTCACCTACAACTGTAACCTGACAAAACAGTTGCAAAAATGAAAACGAAATAAAGAAGAGAAAACGGAGGTGCATATATCACACGCTGAGGAAACCAGCAGCAAATATCACCCAATAGACAACTTCACTGAACCCACCAGGGAAGAGGAAGGTCAAGGAACATCTGGCAAAGATACTGAAAGTGAAAGTAAACATGTGGAACACAGCAGGAGAGAGAGCAAGAAAATGAAAGAGGCAAGAGTGGAAAAATTTGGTGGGTGGCCTGTGTGCTCCAAGTGATCAAACATGTCATAGTAAGTAAGTAACTCACCGCCTTGGCTATGACAGCCTTCATGGTGCCACTGAGACAGGCAGCCATCCCAAACCTGCCATTGTTGAGGATGTTCATGGCCACCTTGAACCCGTCTCCCTCGTCTGGAACAGGACACAGGTCAGTTCAAACTTGATTGCATCAAGTGTCATAGAAAGTAACTTCAAACTTGATTACATCAAGTGTAATAGAGTAATTTCAAACTTACATCAAGTCTCAAAGTAGGTTCAAATGTGACTACATTATATGTCAAAATAGTCAGTTCAAATTTGATCACATCAGATGTAAAAGAATGTAGTGCAACCTTGACCACACCAAGTGTCAAGCAACATAAGTCCAATAAGTTCAAAGTTGATTAGGCATACATCAAGTGTCAAAGTAATAATGATTTTAAACATTGCCTCTTACATAATGTGACATTTACAAAACACATAATGTTAATAACTATAAAAAATATTGTTGAATGTTGCTAAGCTCAGGTGAGGCAGCTAAAATAGAGTATTGTTTTAATTTAATAATTTTGGCAAACTTATCTATCCAGTGAGAAAAGGTTGGTCAGTGGGAATAAAACATGTCTGCAACTGTTTTCACTTGGACAAACAAAATGGCCACCATGATGAGAAAATACACCAAATTTTATATGCAGTCCCCAGTCATTACTGTAGAAAATACAATTATACTTCTTTCACTTTCCTATTTAGACTACTTGGTATTACAGAACAAGATATTTTGAATATCACTGAATTTTATTTAGATTTTTGTTAAAAATTTACAAAATTTAAGCCATATAGGCACACGGTAGAACCCGCCTTACTTTGCAATACAGCCACCTCCACATTAAGGTGACCCTAGGGTAGCTCCACATAGTTGTTGTAACAGTGCAGCATTAGAAGGGTGACCTTAACACAGAGGTAGCTCCCAATAAGAGGCATAAGTTGACCTACTTCCCAGGAGGTTGGCCTTGGGCACCTTGCAATCCTCGAAGTAGACTTCTGTCGTGTTGGATGCCTTGATGCCCATCTTCTTCTCCTTCGGTCCACTGGGGGAAACAACAGAGGTCATGGAGAGGTCATCGCCAAGGCAACAGGTCATTGTGCCAACACAAACTTAAACTGTACCATTCATGAGGGTTGATATCTACTAAAAATTATGACAATAAAATGAGTCGTAACATAATGATATAAATTACTTTTATTGAGACGTCAACGTGTGTAGGAAAGTCCTGTTTATGCATCGATTAATTGTCCAATTGTCACATGATCAAAATGGTACAACTGACCAACAAGTGGACAACCAATTGCTAATGTTAATGGAATTTGACATTTTAATAACTGATATATACTAATACATCTAATCACATCACTTTGTGACCTGTGTGATACCAGGAGTGACCTGTGTGATACCAGGAGTGACCTGTGTGATACCAGGAGTGACCTGTGTGACACCAGGAGTGACCTGTGTGATACCAGGAGTGACCTGTGTGACACCAGGAGTGACCTGTGTGACACCAGGAGTGACCTGTGTGATACCAGGAGTGACCTGTGTGATACCAGGAGTGACCTGTGTGACACCAGGAGTGACCTGTGTGACACCAGCAGTGACCTGTGTGACACCATGAGAGAGATAAATACTATGTATCATTTTAGTTAATACACCTGTGACACACATGACCTGCAGAATGACCTTTACCTGCTGACCCCGCCAAACGCCCGCTCAACGATGAACGCTGTGACCTTGTCCTTGACCTCACCAGTCTCTGGATTCTTACATGGAACCTGCAGGGTTAAAAATCACCAATTAACCCTTGTCTTAGCCAATGATCTGTTATTCATGTGTGATCAAGTGGGTTTTAAGTTGCAAAATGGACATTTGTACCATTTTGGATTCTACAGATTGTCCACTTTAAAATGATACCTGACGAAGTGGACATTCACACAATTTCAGACACTTGAGTTCAATAGGTCAATGACCCCCTGCAGAACCAACTGGCATCCTAGTTGGTTTCTACCCATCCCTAGGACTTTCTATTCGCCTCGGGCGAGTGTTTTAAGTTTGATCCCTGGCGACACTCACCTGAGCAAAGACAGTGAAAATCTCTGAGATGCCGCCATTGCTGATCCAGATCTTGCTGCCATTCAGGATGTAGTGGCTGCCATCACTGCTTGGGACAGCTCGACTCCGGATAGACTGCGAGAGAACAGACAAACAAAACAACTTATCTAATCCATCTACTCAGTGTAATCTCTTCTTCTCTTCTCCCAGATACTGGGTGGGGCCCTTTGCAGGGCGTTTAAATCCAACGAGAATTTGTGTGGGATCTTTTACTTCCCCTGGCATAGACACCAGATAGAAGGGACCAGAGACTTTTAGTGTCTCTTCCGAAAGACACAGGCAAATGTGGGATGAACGAAATTGGCTAAGTTTCAAAATGGTCGTAGGTGGAATTAAACCACCGTCCCCTCGATTGACAGTCCGGCACTCTACCGCGCAACCTCCGATGTTACTCAATGTGAATTTGTTTCATCACTACATATTTCCGCAATATCAACAATAATATGTGTCAAGATATATTGCCGTTAACAGTTACTTAACAAAGCAGGTCACATTTCACCTGACTGTGCTATACTTCAGAGCTTTTGAGTATGTTAATACAGTTTAATATCAATAATAACATACATGTACTCGAGCTCGTTTACATAACAAGTTCTTTGCTTCAGTAAAAATCCCCCAAATCAACCATTCAGACTGGATATAAAATGGGTTTGTCAAATGTGTCATTCAACCATTTTTCATTCAAACAAAACCAGAGTTCGTCACTTACACTGGCGTCTGAGCCACTAGAGGGCTCTGTCAGACAGAAGCAGGCGAAGTGTTCCGCTGTCGCTACTTTTGGGAGGTATTTCTGTTTTTGTTCATCGGTGCCAAACAGCAGGATGCCCTTGAAGCCTATCGACTGAAGGAAAAATGATAAAATAAGACATGCCTTAAATATGTGACAAATAGCTTAGTAAGCACATAGCATGCTTTAAAGTGATTATTGCAATCTCACGAATATTCTCCACAATCAGTATAACAACGTTTGACTTTTTAATATTTATTATATAAAATATTGTTGACACTTTACGTTACGAAAACGGTAAAGCGTAACATGACATGGTTGACAGAAGAGCTTGAGGAAAACCCAACTAAAACCCTCTATGAACTTGTTTGGGCATTAATTGTAAGATTAATGGTTCTTGATACGTTTCTATAGTGTGTTGTTTTTTATTTCTATTAATACAGTTCAACAGAGCAGTTTTCATAAGACCGTAATATGAGGTCAATTTCCAGAATGATAATGAAAAGTTCATAATAGTAGGCTGCCCTGTATCTGGTAGGGTGGTACTACTGGTCAATGAGCATAATTAGCATCCTTTTTCAATTGCACAGTTTTTTATAATCATATCTTCAGTTCTTCATTAATTATTTTTATTTCTTTATTACTACTTTGTTATCTTTAGAGCATTGCATTGTTATTTAACTAAGGTTGCAAAACACACCGTTTTTAGGTGTAAATAAACGACTTAAATTTGGGTTGTAATTATCTTTTGCTAGACTAGTAAACCTTTTGGTAGACTAGTAAACTGTTGTCTTTACTAGTCCTGTTGTCTAGTAAAATAAACTCCAAAGTTCTACCTCTGATAACAGATGTAATATATATTTTATAATACACCTACACAATAACAAATAAATATAAAAACAAGATGCACTCTCCCTTTAAAACTGACAACATTGGGGAAATGATTCAAATGGGTAATGAAAAATAAACATTAACACAACACCCTGGTTTCAGTCTAGGGGCCGTCTACAAGGGAGAAAGAGAAAATACTTATTCAGTGCACTGTGGGACACTGTGGACTCAGGTTACTGTGAACCCTAAACAAGACGGGCATACTGTGCACAGCTTAAGGGGGTGAGAGGGTTGGCCGTCTTAGGGGTGGGAAGTCTAGAGGATGGGTGGCCCTAATGATTTTACATGTAATATTTGTTGTGCATATTTTATGTGAAATTGGTGGGAGTTGTTTAAAACGCTTGATACTGCTCTATATTTACATATAAAAACACCAATTAAAATGTATATTCTAGCAGCTTTAACACATTGAACTAGTTAATTACATTATTCTTAACATCCAATTTATGTTTCAGTGTTATACAAACCTTTTTCGTTACAACACTGTATAAATTAGTTAAGACAATAGTATGACCCAATATGTCTTGCAGGCCACAAGGTACGGATGCGATTCAATAGGGTAATAAAAAATTACAAATCATCAGTCTAGGGGGCATTTTACCCCCTAAAAGTTAGTTTTACAAATGACCCCTTACACGTACCTGGTGAGCACCGAGACAGATTCCCACGCCAAGGTCATGTGCCCCCACAATCTCAACAAGTCGTGCATACTGCGTGTTGTTTAACCCTAGACCTCCTGGAGGAAGGAACAACATCTACATCACAACCATGCTCGTATCAATTCACAGGTGAAGGGTTAATGAACTGGTTTATTTGTTAACTAATACATTTATTTTTTACTTATTTCAGTAGTTTTTCTTTACAAATGATGTGTAGATATTACATGTATTAATTAAAAGTTAAAAACTGTTCCAGTTAATTTTTTTTTAAAAAGGTTTCATAAAATATTTCACACCATCGTATATCATTGACTATTGACGAACACATAAAATGGTACAAGAAAATACAATGTTCATAGCAATCAAGTTTTCATTTTTTATATCCAAAAACAAGATCTTTCTTTTTACCTGTACAGGCTTTCGTCTGATGTTACACGCCAACTTCTTCAGTACTAATGATGAGTTTGTTTATATCACTTATGCTAGTACTAGATAATAATTATAAAGCATTAACGCAAACTATATTATAAAATGTAATTTTTATATACAATTAAAAACAAGATGGTGGTTTACCATATTTGGCTGGCACCTGGAGTCCAAACGCCCCCATTTCTTTGAGAGCCTCCAAAGTGGCCGGCTCCACATCCTCTATTTCGTCATTCTTTAGAGGGTCATTTAATTCCTGTGACACACAAAGGTAAGTTATTACACAAGGCATTCATTCAGAATGCACAAAGCACTATACACTTCATTTACTAGTTGGCATGTTCAGTTAAGCACCACCTCAACTTGTCTGGAAAGAACTCAGCCAGCTGCAAGTAATACAAAAAGTTTTTGTATACAACAATCCACCACTGTCTATGGCCATGTATTCAGTCATACAGCTAAGTAAGGTGGAGCATTGTGGAGTGAACACATTACCCAGTGGATCTACACAACAGTAAACCCGGGTACCCGTGGTTGAGACTGACAGTCTGACACTGAACCACTGTGAACCACAAACACGACATTTTAGTGGCAATTATGTGTGGGTTGAAAACATCAAAACAACTTTAGAGGGGTGCTTAAACACTTGAACAACCATTGCCCAAACAGAAGGACATAATCTGAGGCAACACACGTGACAACAGTACGTGAACAAGGTCCATAGCTGACGGACCGAAACGTCATACCCAGCTTCGACAATAAGCTCCAAAGTAAGTTAATTATACTACAATAAACCATTCTTGGAGCCATGAACAATATATTTACTATAAGGATAAACCATTTACACAATAGGCTTGAGTGTACCAGTGGTGACCAGTGGGCAAAGATGCCCAAGTTTGAACAATTATTTAAAATATACCATGGCTCCATGCTCATGGAATTATAGGCACGTAACCTCTAAAAGTTCTAAATGGTGTGTTCTTACATTTGAGCAATGGTTGTTCAAGTATTTCAGCACCCCTTTAACAATTTATAAAAGGAATAAAGGTAAGTTCTTATATAGCACAGTATCCAGTCCTCAGGACTGATCAAATTGATTTACATTTTACTTCCCTGACACTCAGGCTGACAGACCTGTTCAATCAAACACCATCTCAACTTCTCTGCAAAGCCATTTATATTACAATTTAGCACATTCAAGCATCTCTTATTGTTTAAAAAAATTCATCATCACTCAAAATTTCAAAAAAATCTGAAATAATTACAACTTTTAAATACTGACAACTTTAAGACTTAACATTATTAACTAACGATGGGATGAAATTGGAATTGTATTCAACATTTTGAATACTCGAGCCTTTACTGCTATTTGATTCTAAATTACAATATTCGAAGCTGTATAAATGAATATTTATACTAGAATATTTTCCTTCATGTCCTGCACCGCAAAATCGGTCCCAGGCAATCTATTACTTTCTGACTTGACTATGAAAACAACAATATACTCCTCTCATATTTTGACTTGCTGCGATAAATTATTGGTGCTGCAGTAATTGCTGAGCTATGCCTAGTTGCCGTAGATCATGCCGAGTTTTGTGCATGTTTGTTTTGTTAATTTTATTCTTTACAGGAATTTAAATTATTTTATTTTGTAACCTAGTGTGTGTATATGTACATAGGATATTTGAGGAGAAATTTGGCAACTGTAAGAAGTTGTTTTCATGGTTAGGTCGTAAGGTCAGAAAGTAAATAAAAAGATCGATGTCAGTGATGCGTAAGGCCACGATGCCGACAACTCCAGGTAGGACTTCGAAGCCACTGAATATTCGTATTAAAAATGTTGAGGATATTCAATTCGATCTGAGTGAAATTCCACACTCGTCCCATCCTTATTAAAGTTGATTGAAAAGCACACACACCTCAAAGAACTTAGACACGGGATCAACCAGCATCTGAAGAGTCTCGTTCTGTTCCTCAGTCAGCACTGCAAAGTAGTAATCCGGCATCAGTAAATGAAACCACCATTCAGACTTCACTGTTACAAGGTCACCTTGCAACTGTGGAACATTAGTGATTAAGCTGTAGGGAGCACATCCACAATCTTGCATCTCAATAAAACCAATCTCCCATGCTAAAACTGCGTAATGCAGGGTTCACGATAGTTCTAGCTAGCTGGTAGTCCGTTGGACTAGCTGACTTATAGACAACTAGTACTGAATATGTTTTACTATGTAAAAGGGACAGCTGTTCTAAAACTGTACTAGTCCGAGCTTTAAAATTACTCATCCCGGACGATTGGACCGGTGTCATATAGAATATTGACCCTACTTAGAATAGTGACCCGCAGGTCACTATTCTAATTAGGGTCAAATGACCTTATATGGTGATGTGCAAAGACGCATGCCCTTTACCCTCAGGGTAGGGAAACACCTGGTCCGCTGCGATCTGCCCTCGGAAGAGGTTCATTGCAAACGACCCTGATTCTTCTGCCACGGGCTTCGATTTCGGTGCTGCCTGATCGCTCGCTTGGCGGCGCCACTGTCGGACACCTGGTGAGGCGCAACACCTGTGAACACAATTAGCAGTGCACTGCTCTGTGGTCAATCTGTCCAGCACACTGGACACAAGTATAAATTAGGGAGAACTTAAAGATAGGAACAATGACACATTTAGGTATTAACAGAGTTTGAGCTCACATATTATAATGCTGAACAGGTTACCAAAACTGGAAGAATGTTTCTTTCAATATCTTCATCAGACCACATGGACTTTAATTACATACATTTACCCATAAGTTATACAACAACACATAATTATTACGCAATTACTATCATTATTAGCATGACAATTTTTATGATAGATTAGTTATGTTATTTTTGGTTTAAACATATACTTTTTATTTTAGTATACTGAGGAATAATAAGTAATGTAACGACTGTGTTATTTAATTTTACTGTCTCATGTATTGCCTTATATTTATAATGTTTATATATATATATATATATATATATATATATACATACATACATACATACATACATATGTATTTATTTCTTTTAATAATAATTTATCCTCCAATTTTAGCTACTATTTGTACATTTATGTAAAGCGTCTGAGAGCAATACTATTGATTCGGGCGCTATACAAATAAATTGTATTATTTTTATCTACTAAATGGTTGTTTAGTTTATTGTAACATAAATTCTGCATACTTCTGACAAAAAATCGTCATTGTAATTTGACTAATTTCACATATACAATGTATCTAGCATGTTTGTTAATCATTGTCAAATACAATGGACTATTCAGGGATGGAAATGGCTGCTTTGGTTGTTCAGACGACAGAAGGGGAGCAGGGTGTACAAACAGTACAATTAACAACTGTTCTGAATTGACCCCTGAATCAGCATTATTTGGGATTCACCCTGTGAAAAGGACTATCACACCTCCATCCACTTTCACACAGTATAGACTGCCACATGGACAACGGGTTGTTTCACCCACATTCTTATGAGATCACAAGCCCAGTTCTGCTCTTTAAAATTATGTTTTCTCCTTAGAAAGTGATTTTTTATACATACTGAAAACTGTTAACATAACAATGCACCATTGGAAGATTTTCACTGGACAGTATGAATTGTGTATCCTCTTGACATATGACAGCTCTTTTAAGTTTAAGTACCTCAAATTTAATACATCATACTGTAGGAGTAAAATTTAAATTACAGAATCCCAGAAATGTATCAACAAATTTGTCATTTGCACTGCACTCAAATATTAAAACAACACGGTAACACAACAGCATAGCTTTATGTAGAGACCCGACCACCCGTCATTTGGATGGGTAAAAACGAATATGGACGGGTAGAAATATAAGTGGACAGGTAGAAAAGGAAGGAGCCAAAAAGGTTTTCCAAAACCATAGCTTGTTAGTTATGCCTTGAACGTGAGTGTAAATGGTGTCATATGTGGCATTGGGCACATTTGAAAGTTTGTAAACTTGCTTAACAGTTAACATCCATGTGTCCACCAAAACATGTGTGACTGGCTAAAAATTTATGCTGCATAAAGCCCTGCACAACAGAGCATGTTTACATCCTCACAACTACCCTGGTAGCTGCTGAGGTCACACAAGTATGACTAATACATCCTGTGGGGATCTTTATTTAGCACCAAACAATGACAACATTTGGGACACCACCACAATGTTGACAACGTCAGTGAGAGCAGGTAATGAAGGTGTCAATAACATGGTCAGTTGGTCACACAGGTGGGAACACAGACCACAGGTGTGTGGTGTGGTATTATATCAGCTGTGGCACTAATAAAAGGCTCCTGTAATTAGAGTTTGTAAATAAGTGAGCTTATGTTGTTGCACTAAGACCATTGCTGTTGTCAAATCTGCTGATAGATATCAAGTCTTCTGACTGTCTGCATCTCTTCCACTTTCATCTACATAGCTGGGAGTAGCTGATATGAGGAAGACATCATTTTTTATGGGAATCATTGAGAATTTGTTTTGTTAATCACTTATTAATCACAAGATATGTTACGTTGACATCAACAGTCGTTGTGAATGAACATTCATTATAATCAGCTCAAAGCGATTCAGATAAACACAGTTATTTATGTACTAGCTTGGTGCACAGATAACATCCAGACATATATTTAAAAGTTGCACTAATAAAATCAAGTCAATGTGTAACAATTGAAAACATAAAACCACAGGAAGAGATCTGTATTATCTATTCTAACAGGATTTCTGGTCGAACCAAACCTTCTTACAGCATGCATGCACAGTGCACACATGCAATGACAGGCATTCATTATCATGCACTCATTTGAGTGTAAAATGTCAGTATGTCTTACTCTACCCAGCCACAAGTTTACAAATAATACGAACATTTAACACAAAGCTAGGCATCACCATATAATACAATTTGATGCCCTGTCAAGGCTGTCAGATTGGTGAATAATAGACCAACAGAGAAACAACAGAAAGGACAAGGTCATAAGAGCATGCACGCACACGCCAGTAGAGAATGACAGAGTTGTTCAACTTGAATGACCCCCATGAGGTAAACAACATTAATTACACAGTGTCATTCGTCTCAGAGTAAAAATATCACACCACTGGCATGTGCTCCATAGATAAGGCAACCAGTGGTCTAGATACTTGACCATGTCCGACCCCTCCCCTCAACAATGGCAGATTCCTGGTCAGCCACTAAAGTGCAAACACCAAAGACATTTCACCCCAAATGACCCCCAGGAATGCCAGAAGAAAACAAATGGGGTGATGACTAGACAAGACATGGTTACTAGATAGATCTAGTCTAGATGTTAATTTATTAGTTTGCACCACAGCCTGCAGAATAAAACAGCTTGCTCAAGTGGTGCTTGTCTCACAACAAGGAGATGGGGTTTCAATACTACATTTATTATACTATTTGTAGTAATTACATACATGTTACCCTCTTCATTTAACTTTCAAATTTAGAACATTATTTTAAGCATGTGTTTGAATATTTAGATAAACAAAATATGTGTAGAAATGTACACACATTTCAATCAAGATCAAAACTATGTATAGACATTATGATGTCTAGATGCATGCTGAACATTCTTAACATTTGCAAATGAATGAATATTAGAACAAAGCATGGACAGTGTAGTAACTGTAGTCATTGCTAGTTAGCACATCTGCCTGGCAGTGGCACACCAGTGGTTCAACTCTCGGTGACAGCAGGCATGGTGTGTTTGGTATAACATAATCAAAACATGGCTCTCAACATTGGGGACTGTGCTTCCCTCGTGAAACAGAGAATCATGTTAATGTCAGTCTTGTTTCATTTTGAGACAAAAAAGAACCACTGAGGATGACCAGCATCCTAACAGTGACCATAGAAAGTTCAGCTTATCGTAAATGTAAAGCACAGATGGAGTGGTGCAAATCGGGTCAAACATCAACATTGTGCTAAAGCGAAATATTTACTGAATATAAGCATGGCTAGGATGACATCAACTGATTAAATGAAGTATACATTGCACATACTGTGGCACCAAGTTTTGACATACATCACAGTGCGGGGACACCGTGTGGCACCACTCACCATGAGAATGCTAGCTGTTGCAGCAAGAAATGGCGTCGAACAACATGTTTCAAGTTGGGACGTCTTTATGAACATTCCCAAAATGACAGGACACTTCACATGCCTTTGAACAAGACACACGTAGCCAGTTTTACATGAGAGAAGTCCAAACACTGAATGCAGCAAGGAGAATGCTGGCAACTTGACATCATTGGTAGCGGCTACATGGAGTTCTATGATTACCGTAATAATGGTATTGGCCCGAGGCATGGAGGCACCGATTGTTAGTGTAGTCTGTAGGGTCAATGCTTAGGGTTTGAAGCTTACTTATGTAGCAACACAATACTAATGTTAATCGTAATCTCTGACAATGTACTAACTCTGCACAGCCTTGGGTACCAGCCTTGATTAAATTAATGCACTGAAGTACTGATTAAATTTAAAGCAAAATCGAGATGGATCCAGATTGGCAAAAAAAAAAAAAAAATTATTGTAGACATTTGCCATAATTAATATTAAATTAATGTTAGCTTTATTATTGCCTTTAAATATTAGTTTTTAATGAAGATTACTTTCTGAAAAAAAGAGTGAAGTCATATTGCCATATATTGATATAAATAAACTTATAAAGTCCAATTCTTATCTTTATAAAATTTTCGACTTGGTCAACAGACAATCTCCAAGTCAAACCAATTAGCAGCGCTGCATCGCGAGTCCCCGCCCGACCCGAGGCCCATGGCCATGTTTAGCTGGGGGCGATGTAGACAGTCCAGTCAGAGTCGGTACACCCAGTCACACCTCCGTCTTGGTTTCGGAAACGTTAATAATGGCAAGTTTACTACGAAATGCGTTCAAAATTCACAACGATCTCACAAAATGCCAACATACCGAACAGCGAATGAATCAGCATTTCTGAGCAGGCTGCCCGACAGCAGTTTGAAGGATCTCAACATCTTCGAGCAACAGTTGCAGGACAAATGTCGTTTGGCGATCAGTAAACAAGTGTGTGGAGTGTGGTCGGGGTGAAGGAGTCACAGCGCATGCGTACTCAGTATGCCCGTTGTGAAATAGTTTACCAGTCAAAATCGTGCGGACGAACATGGGTACAGACTATAATATAGCTTTTATTCGTATGCCTTTTAATTTCCGAATCTGTAGCGCCTGTGATGTATACAGTACTATACATGTACACTGTATACGCGTTTCGTGGTCTGCTGTAATAATCATCATCACAGAAAATGACAAATAACCCCATAGCAAAAAGGTGCTTAACTGACTTTTTTTTTAATTGTACACAGTCACAGTGTGTCCAAAACTATTGTTATTCATATACTAAAAAAAATACTAATTGGTGACACGAGGTGCTTCATATATAAATAAAAATTAAATACAAATAAATGTTCCCAATCCAGGTGGATCAGTTGGATAGTCACAAGTGATTCTACGAAACGCATTATGGATTACATTATTATTACCATAATCAAAGTGCTCGCACACATGTTTTTCCCCCTCAGAAATGTCGCCAGCAGCGACCGCGTGACGCACCTAAACAAACTATTTGTTATAATAGCACAGTACCACGTCCTGCACGGGTCAGACACTTAACATTATATTGACTGGCAGACGTGTTCAATCGAACACAATCTAAACTTCACTGGGAAGTATTCAGCCGCCCTACAAATACATTAATGCGCGAAGACTATCGGAAGTTCGTTTGCGTTGACACGTTGCGTTCAATGGCTTGACCATAAAAAAATATCTTTGACATAATTATGTAATGGGTATTTTGAAAACGTAACTAAATTATTCCAGGGGTCATAAGTAAATAAAAATGTTGAGCTTGATGTGCGCTCCAACCGGAGTATATATTTACATGATAATTACCACAACAAAACATAGCCTGTGTGGTCACCATTAACACAAATGTCGCATACAATGACATTGTGTTGTATGAATACGCGTACGGTAGCTAAAAAGATATGTGAATTAAAAATTGCGCACACTACATTTTCCGAGTGAAGGAAACACTACAATGCCGTTCCTATCATGAACAATCAAAGAAAATTTGTTAAATCGAACGACAATAATTTTACTTATAAAATTAGTAATTTTGAAATACACCACGATCTAGCTGATATAATTGTATATGCATATACTTCTACACATGACATACACGCATGCACGTACGCACACACGCACACAACACATGCATACACAATGTAGTACATATATAGGAAGTTAGGTATGCATGCACACGCATTCCTGCACTTAAAACAAACATGTTGGGTTGATGTTTTATCTTTGGAGTAATTAATATAAAAAGTGTCTTAGATATGGCGACCATTTTGTTTGTTACCATGGAAACGGGGGTCGGATTGAACAGAGTCAATATCTCTTTCTCAGTCAGACCTACTTTAAAAGATGTGCACAAAACAATTTTGTTAATGATAACAACTATTATATTAAAACAAAATGTTTAATGACCTATCTAGCTGTCATAAGTCAATTCTTAACCACATAACAGGAGTAAAAATTATTCACATTCCTTACATACGATCATATCATTGACATACTGAACAAAATGAGGTTTCAGACTGATATATGTCCTTTATTTATTTCATTTGTACATTACATAATAATAGAGCTGGCAGCACGTATATTTTATATACAGCAATACTTTCGGAAGTCGAATAGTGGCCTGACCCCTTCAGACGAACCGCGACACACAAACAGTAGCGCCTCGTAGCGAATTGCTAGGAACTAGAACGTGTCACGTGTCATAATATTTTCAACGCGCATGTGACGTAGTAAGTTGGTTGACTGAAGTCAAGCTATTAATTCCTTCTAGATATCAGAGTACGAACACAGGATCTTTACAAAGTAGACTTCATTTGGTGAAACCTATTGGCTAGCTGTAAGTGACACTGCTGTCGGTAAGTTTAAAAGGGTAAATTGTGTAACAGTGTCACGTACTGCGCTGGCCGGTGCCTCGAACTGTCATGCTGGAGCCATGCCCATGTTCACCGACACCGTCATGGACGGTATGGGTTCAGGACGGCAGGAGTCAGACCACATTTGCATTTTCCATAGGCGACCATTATAACGTTTCCTTCATTTCCTACTAATTTTGACGAGCTCTGTTATTGACAATTTCACAGCATATTTTACCCGGCCTCCATAGACAGAAGTTCTAAGACTAAGACTATGTATGTCAGGGCCGGCTATGAAAAAATCGCGAACTTCTCACACCTCGGCTCAGGCTCCCACAAACTTCTTTCAAACCTTACACCCCTCCATTTCAGCTTGAACCACCCACGGATTGTCCCTGATTACATCACCAAGCAAAATGACAACTGTGTTAATACGCAGAAATGCACCGACTGACAGCTAGCTGTCATAATAGGGCGCGTAAGTGTGTCACGATACACGGCGAGACTCCGCGCGATTGGAGCTGATTTGGGGACTGGTCATTAGAATAATATTCGATGGATGACAGTTGTAACTTCCGACTGATGAATATTAGGAAAATCAGGACATAAATATCTTGTGTTATACCTTTCTTATCTTAAATGTCCGATTTAATATTGAGTTTACCACAGTATCATAGACATAGCGATTTATGTAGTGCAGATAATAGACACTCCCCACAAATGTTAGCCGTATGTGTTTTTTTACGGATTTTGCATTTTATATAGCTGTACGTTGTGGTTTCGATAAGCACTTATATCTGACAAATTGTCTAAATGCACATAATCATAACACATGTATACGTTTGGTCCAAACAGGTTGTACTGTGCGAAAAATGGCACTTTTCAATATTAGTCAAGATCGCGAAATGCAAGTACTTGCCGATGTTGCCATGGCAACCACCATTATAATCGATTAAAATTCATGATTTCCGTGATCATTGTCACCGGCAAAGTGTTCCACTGCTTTTGCTTGTAATAATCTTTCGGACTGTATAACTGAAATTGTTAGACTGGAACAATTCGATTATTACAACCAAAAACAAAACGAAGTCCTATACTTTAACATGGAGAATATGGACCTTCTGCCCCCAACTGCCCCCAGCCTCGTTTTCGCGCGCGAGACTTACACGCCCTATAGGGCCCGTAAGTGAGTCACGATACATGGCGAGACTCCGCGCGATTGGAGCTGATTTGGGGACTGGTCATTAGAATAATATTCGATGGATGACAGTTGTAACTTCCGACTGATGAATATTAGGAAAATCAGGACATAAATATCTTGTGTTATACCTTTCTTATCTTAAATGTCCGATTTAATATTGAGTTTACCACACTATCATAGACATAGCGATTTATGTAGTGCAGATAATAGACACTCCCCAAAAAATTAAGCCGTATGTGTTTTTTTACGGGTTTTGCATTTTACATAGCTGTACGTTGTGGTTTCGATAAGTACTTATATCTGACAAGTTGTCTAAATGCACATAATCATAACACATGTATGCGTTTGCCTCAAACATGTTGTACTGCGCGAAAAATGGCACTTTTCATTATTAGTCAAGATCGCCAAACACAAGTACAAGCCGGCGTTGCCATGGCAACCATCATAAAAATCGATTAAAATTCATGATTTCCGTGAGCATTGTCACCGGCAAAGTGTTCAACTGCTTCTGCTTGTAATAATCCTTCGGACAGTATAACTGAAATAGTTAGACTGGAACAGTTCGAGTATTACAACCAAAAACAAAGCGAAGTCCTATACGTTAACATGGAGAATGTGGACTTTCTGCCCCCAACTGCCCCCAGCCTCGTTTTCGCGCGCGAGACTTACACGCCCTATTTGACAGCCCTGACGGCGATGCCGCGCTGCACAAAAAACATCATTTGTAATCACTCCACACTACATATGTACACGTGCTCACAGAAATTCAGACAACCTGCATAATGCTGCTTTTATAGGGTACTCTTTGGTCGGGTAATGGCGGACGAGCACCTTATAATAAGGCTTATTGTGGTCTTACATCGGATTCTTAGGCATTACGTGTTCGGCGCACTAACACTATAGATGCAAAGTTCAGTCCATTATGATTTGGCTTACGCCGACGGATGGTTCGGCCCAGTTCACAAAAATGCAGGATGATTCGGCACAAGGGAGTGGAAATCTAAAACTAAGCCAAGGTCATAAAGACGGACGATTCAATTGGCCAACGAACACGCTCTTATTTGACTGTCAGTTATGTGGATCGAGTGATTACATTTACAGTTATATATGTTTTCATATGCAAGCGCGCTCAAAGTATGTCTATGGTTTAATCGTATATCATACCTATTTAGATTTCAGACTTCACAACAGAAACAGGTATCATTCCCCGAATAATTATTATTATTAATTTCCAAGCAATACATTACCAAGGAGGGTATGCACATCAAAATAGTTGCATGTAATTATGTAAAGTTGTTTGATTTCACAAAGAAGAATATGCAAGTCGCATACATGAGTCGAGAGAATGAAGCATACCTCTAAGTCAGATTTTGCAACAGAAACAGGACATTCGATTCAGCCCAGGACAGTCGATTCAGTCGCTCACAGAAACCGGTTATTCGGCCCAGTGGCCCCATACATGTTTAGGGCCAAAACATCTGCCTCATTCATCGACCTAGTCCTAGGCCTGTATAGTTTCCTAGTTCAAGTACCTACCTGTGGTGTCAGGCTTTCGTATTGTACCCAGCTTCACTATTGCACACATGTCTAGTTTTGTCTACATTATTGCTCATATTAATTTTACCCCTCTACAATTCTGCACTAATGAATGTCATTTCAACCAAGTTCAGTGTCTTTATTGTGATTGAAATTTTGGTTGTGCGCATTGCGTGTCTTGCTTGGGGAGCCATGCTTTCAAACAGTTCCTGACTCAACTATTACAGTGGGGAATCTATTGAACTAATCAGCCAGGTGGCACCATTATGCGACTCTGGCTGCATGCCATCAATCTCCAGCTGTCCCGTTATCTGATTATGCCACATTCATTATATCCAGCATTTATTGAGACTCATTGTGCCTTTTAGCTATAACAGTTGAGTCTAAAAACTCAAAGATGAACTGAAAAAAAGAAACAAACAGTGTGCGCGTGTAAAGAATGCGATTATGTCCCAGGCCCAAGTTGGGCATTCAGCACCTCGGTGATCATGTATGTCATACACACATGACCTTATTTTCAAAGTGGCTGCATTGCTGAGATGATTATACAAATTTTCTGGCAAATTGATATGCATTGCATTGCTAAGTTGTCATAACATAGTCGTAATTCTAAACAAGCAAACAATCATTAAACTTCCTTGCTGAAGACCAGTCATTCACCAAATTATAGCCATATTTTGCCTCATGCCTGTGTCAGACGTATGGTTTGTGTAATCATCATATCTACCCTTATAACTATAACTTGTGGTTAAAGAAATAACCAGAACCACCGTGTGTCTGTTTCCTCTGCAGAGCTATTTGTATAGCCGATTTATTGATAGACACCGATATTTTGCATTTCAGAATATAGTACGGACCGGAAGTAAGGTGCTGGCATCTGGTGGAGTCCCATAATCAGCGCAATGGCATTTGAAATTGCAAAGGCGGGATTCCTCTATCGACAAAGTAAGTTCCAGTTTTTGCAAGACAGTTGTTTTTTAGAACTTTACATAATATGCCTTCACTTATTTAGTATTATTGTGTGGTTTAAAGTTATATAAACAATTAAAGTTTTACCCATCCACCATCGGTTCAGTGATATTTCTACCTATCCAAAATGGGTTTTACCCATCCAAATGACGGGTGAATGGGTCTCGGCACAAAGCTGTGGTGTAGCTAGGGATGTGCCAATGTTCCTGGTGCAACTGGACCCATGTTTCAGGCAGCGTACTGAAGCGGTGGAAACCGTCTCACTCAGTGCTGTATCGTGACGGCTCAATGAGACACTTTGACAGCGAGGACAGACCCGTGGCTGAGGAGGTGGCTCACCTAAGGGACAGTCTCAGTATTCATACCGGCACTGACGTATGTACTCCTAAGGGACTGTCTCAGTATTCATACCGGCACTGACGTATGTACTCCTAAGGGACTGTCTCAGTATTCACATTGACACTGACGTATGTACTCCTAAGGGACTGTCTCAGTATTCACACCGACACTGACGTATGTACTCCTAAGAGACTGTCTCAGTATTCACACTGACACTGACGTATGTACTCCTAAGGGACTGTCTCAGTATTCACACCGACACTGACGTATGTACTCCTAAGGGACTGTCTCAGTATTCACATTGACACTGACGTATGTACTCCTAAGGGACTGTCTCAGTATTCACACCGACACTGACGTATGTACTCCTAAGAGACTGTCTCAGTATTCACACTGACACTGACGTATGTACTCCTAAGGGACTGTCTCAGTATTCACACCGACACTAACGTATGTACTCCTAAGGGACTGTCTCAGTATTCACACTGACACTGACGTATGTACTCCTAAGGGACTGTCTCAGTATTCACACTGACACTGACGTATGTACTCCTAAGGGACTGTCTCAGTATTCACACTGACACTGACGTATGTACTCCTAAGGGACTGTCTCAGTATTCACACCGACACTGACGTATGTACTCCTAAGGGACTGTCTCAGTATTCACACCGACACTGACGTATGTACTCCTAAGGGACTGTCAGTATTCACACCGACACTGACGTATGTACCCTGTAGCTGTTTACATACACTGTAATTTATTACAGTGAATAAATCATTAATATCTGATTGGATAGACGAGTTTCTTGTACACTGTAATTATGCATTATATTCATCATATAACTGTCCAGTGATATTTACATATGGGTTTTACCCATCCAAATGACGGGTGAACTTAACACTTTTTTTGTTTAAACAGGCGTTTTTACTACTAAATTGTTTACATAATCTTGTGCATTGTGTGATTGTCGCAATGTGTACTTTTAATCTGCTGATCTGTTGTAGTACAGAGGTTCTATAATATTATACACTGTGTTGTAATGTAACTTTTACATTCGTAACCTGTTTTTACCAGGGTACTTTCAGTGTGAATGTTTGTAGCATTGCTTTTGTAAATCAGCACAGACACTGGAAATATCTGAGGTGGCAGTTTTGAATTTTTTTGCGAGGTGGCTTAGAAAAACAGTGATGTGGTCCACCTCACTCGTCATACATCAGGAGACGCACTGGTCTGACTCTAATTAGCAACAATTTCATTGATAGTTATGCTTTCATATATAGTTTTACTAATATACATTAATGAATTGTTTTATCAGTCGTAATGTTATTGTATTTTTCCGCCACTATGGATGCCAGCTAGAGAATAAACATTAGTTTTATTATGTGTCAAGGAAGTCTGGACATATTGATGTGACAGTGAGGATAGTAAATGTCACTCAATGGTGGTGTTTCCAGTATTTAAATGACAATGATAAGTCAGACTCTCACTAGGAATACGCATTGGGTTAATTTCAGTCATAAAAAAAATTGTATTTTACAGGTGACAGACGTGGCTCCACCTAGTGGTTGTTCTCGGGACTGTCTCTTGAAAGTCGTCTTCCACAACAAAACGTGGAACCTATGTGCAGAAACGCCGGATGATAAGAAGTAATAACTTTACTTTTACCAACTATTTGTGCATTAATCAAATTTGTCATCAATTCAGAACCTGTGAGTTTTTAAAAATACACATTTTACACTAAAAAACCTAGATGTGAATTGCCTTTTCAAATTTAAAGATATTGTATTATTGCCGAATACTTGTTTTTACATTTCATCAATCTTCGTCATCAAAACCTCAGTGTACTATCCCAAGAATCTGCACCGATATTAGTTGATCATCCCAACTTATCACATCCATCCAAGTTTCTATAATGTTGTATCTGCACTGAGAAATTGTAATCAAAATAAGGATATAACAATATTATTTGCTGCAAGAGGACTTTATTACAATACAAATAAAATAACTGCATCACATCATGTGATCCATCACAACCAACAGGATACAGGCTTATTCTGTACAAGTACTAAAAATAGCTGTCTACATCATGTCAAGATTTTTATTCTGTTAGAAATACACATCTTACAACGTCTTACTTCAATCCGCTGTTTTTTTTTTAAATTATTCCAGCCAAATAAAACGCTGAATCTATAGCAGCTGTGGCCACTGACTTTCTTATACAATCCAATCTTCAAAGCTATATTCATAAAACAGGTTATAAACTTAAATGTTATTGGCAATAATTAGATATTAAAGTAATTTCACAAATGAGATAAACCTTGACCTGTGGAAGCCAACAAAATTGCAACTTAACACACACTTTGATGTGGAGGTCACATGACTTGTGGCAGGTCACATGACCAGTACAATGGTGCCTTATCTTCCTTCCAGGGCTTGGCAGGTTTCCCTGGAGCAAGCCCGGAGTGTGTCCCAGCCCCAGTCTGTGACCGTCCCATTGTCACACGGTCAGATGTACCCTGGGCACACCTACCGGTCAGCCTCGTACCCTGACCAGAGGTACTATGGGGGTGAACCACCCATGTATGGTGAGTGCCCTTTTATGGTCGTATAAATTATCACAATACAAAACCTACATATTATATACAAACATTATCAGAAAATTGATAAAATGAAATAACTACCTGGTATGCCATCTTACTATACATGTGACAATAATAAGTTATAATATTCGTAACAACTTTGTTGAAAAATCCGACTTTTAAGAAAGTTTCAGTGATCTCCCTATGGATGGTCTAATGTGATCAGTTCAGATGTCTAAGTTGGTCAGTTGCGACTCAAAAACACCACAAACCAGTGAAATTAATGTAACGCTATTCTGTGATCGACTTGTACGTTTCACACGCATATGAACTATAGCTGAAATGTTCAGTAATCCAAGTTCCATTCATTCACTGCTTCCTTCCGTCTTTTCCAGTCGTCCAAGGTCAGAATGGTCAGACAACAATCGTCTACCAAGAACAGCAACCCGTCTACCGAACAGGAGGTCTCATGTTGATGCCATTCTTCTGGTGGTGAAGTCAGCAACTAAACATTACCAAGGCAACGCTGTAGAGCTGGGTCCCATTATTGTGTTTGATATAAATGCTGTAGTCCTGGTTATTAGGCAGATATATCTCCAGTATTGATTCCAGTTTTGAAAGAGTACTGTGATTGATTGATTGATTGATTGATTGATTGATTGATTGATTGATTGATTGATTGATTGATTGATTACATCAGTTATGATTAATTACAATATTTGTGTCATCACAATTGTAGATGGACGCAAAACGGAAAATCTCCCACGTAATCATGAGATTTTGATGTTGAGTAGTTGGACCTAGCCGTGCTTGGAACGACATCACTGTTATGATGTTGATTCACAAGGCTTATTAGTTGTGACATTAGCTGCTAGTTGTCACTAGCTGTGACACATGTTAACAGATGTGACAGTGGTTCAATAGTGTATCATTGTGACAATAACAATTCAAAAAGTAAACCCACAGAGTGATGGCATCCACTGTGGAACAGAATGACAAGTGTGTCGGTGGTGACACTCTCAACTTAAAGTTGTCACCAGTTGTGACATGTTCACAAATGTGACCATAGTTCAAGAGTGGTGACAATGATTCTCCAGCTGTAGTATTGTCCATCAGTCATGACGTTGTTGAATGGTTGTGACACTAGCCCATCAGTTGTGACATTGGCCCATCAGTTGTGACATTGGCCCATGAGTTGTGACACTAGCCCAACAGTAGTGACATTAGCCCATCAGTTGTGACATTAGCCCATCAGTTGTGACATTAGCCTATCAGTTGTGACATTAGCCAATCAGTTGTGACATTGGCCCATCAGTCATGACATTAGCCCATCAGTCGTGACATTAGCCCATCAGTTGTCACATTAGCCAATCAGTTGTGACTTTGGTCCATCAGTTGTGACATTAGCCCATCAGTTGTGACATTGGCTCATCAGTTATGACATCATTAGTCCATCAGTTGAGCTGCATTGGCTGGTCAGTGTGGGTGAAGCCCATCTGTGGGGGGTGTTGGCCCATCTGTGGGGGGTGTTGGCCCATCTGTGGGGGGTGTTGTCCCTCCGCCATGGAGAAGCTGTGAGTGATGGAGTCACCTGAGGCCATGTGACTGAGTCGCTGCTGCTGCTGCTGATGTAGGTGCTGCTCCGCGCGGAGCTCCTGGATGCGACTCCGGACGTGTTCTGCCCGGTGGTACGCCATCTGGACGTCTTTGTATGCACCGTAGCACGACCCCTGGTGGGCTTGACCTGAACAAAATGCACAATCTCGGTTAGAGTGATAGCGGCGATCCGGATTAGGTTTTCTGTTCACAAAAATAGGCTTCACGTGGCGGGGGAAGCAGTGCATTGTGGGATTGCGCATTGTGACAGAAAGGTGGTAAATGTACCATATGTGACGGATGCTGGGATGTGGTGTTAGCTTTTGCCTAGCCTCGGTTACCCAGGCTCTGTGAGGTGGCAGCACTTTTAGTTTTAAGCCCCTCAAATCTGCCTGGGGAATTAATGGGCTGCAGTTGTAAGTTGTAACTGCCAGGGCGGCCTTACCCCAGATCAGGGTAGAGATGCTGATTGCTTCTCAGGCCGAATTTGAAATAACCAATTAAATAATGATACTTTTGTTATCAGATAATGCTGTATTATAATAAATATTCAAAAGTAAACTTAGACTAACACAAAATAGAAATACAAATTTCCAGTTGTTTATAAAATATGAATTACGGCAGGATTAAACAGTATCTGTGAGTTGGCAGCATTGTTTAGCCCCACACGGATAATATTCGAAAGCCGTCAAAGTCACCACACTGTCTTCTCGCCGTAGTTCCGCAACCGACCGACAGTCGGTTAAGTGAGACTACATTTTACAATGGGTTGTTTATGAAGGATAATCGAGAATGGTTTTCTCCTGTTATGAACTACAGGTTTTCTTTGGTAGACAAAATATATTAACACAACAGTATCATGTTATACTGGCTAGTGCCAGCATGTGCCAAAATCAACAGCAAAATGACGTTCACAGCTGTTACTCAGTTGAGTGTGTTAGTTCACTGTCGATTTGAAATTAGTAAAATTAACAGATATTAAGCACCAGTCTAAAATAAAATAAGAGCAGTGTTCTAACTGTGTTCAGTAACCACTGGTAAATATGAAGGATTATTCATATTATGTTGTTAAGACAAACTATTCATATTTAACTAAGCTAAGTTTGTTGTTATGGTTACAATATTGTACTGACTCTGATCGTTCCAACTGTATTTATTATATGTTATATATCTATATATGTATGTTGGGTAGCCTGCATGATATGGGTCATTCTGGTAGTAATATTGTGAACTGTATCATGTTTTTTTTGTACAGTGTCTGTGTTTTTTTTGTACAGTGTACTTGTAAAGTGGGTATCAAGTCACATTGGTCTGTTCTGCAGATGAGACAAAACTTGCAGATTCTGCCATGACACTTCATTTTATGACAACAGTATAAATCTCACTTTTCTGTTTCATTTCCCTCAACAAATAGTCCAAACCAATAAATAGCTACATATGTGGCTGCTATGGGCATTGTTTTACAGCTTTTGCGCTAAATCAAATGCTACTGAAGACATTTCAGCGAATGAGCATTTCAGCAAAGCTTAAAGGGGGGCTGAAACGCTTGAACAACCATTGCCCAAATATAAGAACACCATTATACAGGATATGCGACCATGATTTGATGAGCATGGACCCACAGTGTGTGTATATATATATATATATATATAGATATATATAGATATATATATATATATAAACTTGGATATCTCTCAAGTTCCATTTGGTCTGAGTACCTCCCATTTGTTTGTAGTCAATGCAATGTTTTTTTATTCTGATTTAATTAATCGACATTTCTGCATTAAAACAAACATATGGATGCCCTGTTATAATAAGCCTCGTTTAATATCTCAATCCAAACAGCCCTGATAGTATAAATTTCACAACTTTGTGTGACTTAATACCCGCTTTGAGTTTGGTGTGGCAGGTGTCAATCTCCAATCTCATGTACATAATTTTATTTGTGAATCCGACTCTTATCGGCAGCTCTCTCTGTTTTCCAGGGTAACATTATCCTGTGTGTTCAGTAAGTGTACTGACTCATTTCTTAAGCTCCAGCGCCTGTTATGACATGATTATGTGACGATGTGTTTCTTAAAGGGATACTCCAGTCGGTGAGAAGTTCACAGTATTTACTTACATATGAATAATATATTGGTTGTACATAGTAAATGCGCACAGAGATCGTTAATAAACAATTCATTACACTATAATTTTACCAAAACCATGCTATCTTGGAATCAGGGCGCTGCCATCTTGAAACACAGAATCAGTGACGTCAGCTAAATCATTTACGTCACTGGCGCATTGTTGGAAAAGGCACAGCTTGGCCGAGGCCTTGCGCATAATTGTGATAGTGACATAAGCAAACTGCGACATATTGGATACATCAATACCATTGAACACACGTAGGAGGTTCGAACATGCATGCACCAGTGACGTAAGCCCTCAAGATGGCAGTGCCCATGAATCCAAGATAGCATGTTTTTGGTGCAATTATAGTATAATTAATTGTTTATTAATGATCTATATGCACAATTACTATGCACAAGCAATATGTTATACATATGTAAGTAAATACTGTGAACCTCTCACTGACTGGAGTATCCCTTTAATATATGTAGTAGTCACTGATATGTTGAACTAACGCAACCAAGTAGAACCAACACCATGAATAGTTGTACATATTTGTATTTCAATGTATACCCTTTCTTCAGTTGTATCCATAAACATTGTCATTCATTTGATTAAATAAGTAAATAAGCTTACCTGAAATGATAATTCTTGTTACTTTACTAATTGTTATGTATGCCATGTTTATTCAAGTTCTGAATAATTGTTCTTGTGAAATAAAATGCTTGTAAATAGGAATGTTGATGATGTTTCCTGTGACTACTCGGCGGATACGCCAAAGAAAAATCTTGTGAAAACTTAACTCCCAAGGTGTACAAACCTTTGTTGAACAAAGAAAACATCTCAAAAATGTACCCTATTGTTACACCACCACTTGTCTTGTTATAACACATTCACTATTTTTACATAAAACCGTCCAGTTGATTAATATTTCACAAGCATGTCATACATACATGTATTATTTCACTGGTTGGACAGCCTGGAATAGTCAAAGTCCTCCAGTTCCAGGAATTTTGCAATACAAAAATTACTCATTTGACCATTCCACAAGTCGCTATGTGCTATTAGTACTGGGTACATGTATATTTCTATATAATAAATATGTTTACTTGTCAAACTAATGGCACTCATCAGGAAGCAATATTTTTGGCTGAGGTTATCTTCAGAGTTTCGCAAGGCGATCTGTAATGAGACGTCAGAGACGGATATAGTCAGCAGCGCCCCCTGGAGGAGACAGTGTGACTCACCTGTGGACACCTGTGTGAGGTAGGCGATCTGCTTTGACAATCCGTTCTCGAGGACCTCGAGTGACTTGAGGAAGTTGTTGGTGTGATTCTCCACCTGCTTCATGCGTGGATTGTCACGCGCCAACTCCGACAATGCCTGACCTACATCCAGAGGTCAACACAGTGCACAGTTCATCAAAGTCTGACCTGTATTTGAGCTGGGTCAATAAAGTGGAGTATGGTCAATTTGGCCCATACAGTGAATTTTGCGCGGTGAATTTGTGCCTCAATAGAGTTCACAGTTCATTACAGTCTAATATGCATGTATCGGGGTCAATAAAGTTCACATTTCAAGACTACTATTATAATGCCTATAGACATTCATAACTGTGTTAAACAAAACCTGGGAAATTTTTAAATGATGGAATCAACATACTGAAGTGTAAATTTCATTCTAAACTTTATATGCAAAATGTAGATATAACAATGAAATTGGGGCATGCCTACCCTAGAATTTAAGCTCGGCTACGCCATTCTAAGCCAACAGTGAGTTGTATTCCATTGGCACTGACTGTAGTTCGGGGCCAGATTATAAAAAAGATTATACAATTATTTTGTTCGTGAGAATGGCTGTGTGTATTTGATTTTGGTTCCTTCAGTGCTATGCTGCTTTGATGGGTAGTGGTTGTTTTTAATTCATGTCCAGGTCTGAGCTCAATGTGGGAGCCGGATGTTTCGGCCCAAAACAGTTTCGGCACATTGTGCCGAAACATCCGTTTCTGCAATAGTTGAAGTGCAGAAGTTGAAGTGCAGAAGGCATGTTTGTGCTCACATGGACTGAATCATCCGTACCTGCGACGTGTGCCGGCGAGCACTTGCATATTATATATAATTTTGGTATTATTTCTGCATCGTTATTCGCGAAATTATGTGTCATTTCATTGCGACAGTGTTCAATTTGTCATTAGAGGAGGGAATAGTTCCGTTTGAATGGAAAGAAGCAAACATTATACCATTATTTAAAAAAGTTTTGACAAACAAGTCAGAGAACTATAGATCAGTGAGTATAACATCGGTGATTTGCAAACTATTAGAAAGACTAATTAAAGATCACTTGGTTGATTTTCTTGTTAAAAATAACTTGATAAACCCATCTCAACATGGGTTTTTAAAAGCGAGGTCATGCTAACAAATATGTTATGTTGTTTGGAAGATGTCACAAAGTGGGTAGATCATGGATCACCAGTAGATATAATCTACTTAGATTAAAAAAAAAAAGCCTTTGACAAAGTGCCACACCAAAGAATACTACTTAAACTAAAGGTCCATGGCACAGGAAAAAAAATTAAAATATGATTAGAAAAAACAATGATAAATCTGGCATTTCTTTACATTTCAAACATAATATTGCTGTAATTAAAGATCCTGATCAAATATCTAATGCATTTTGTAATTTCTTTACAAATGTTGGTCCAAACCACGCCACTGCAATACCACAATCAAAAAAACAATTTACATCTTATCTTCAGAATTGCCCTAAACGTAATTCAAATAGTAGGTTCATGACCCCAACCGATGCAAGTGAGATCAGGCAAATAATAAGATCACTTCAACCTAAGAAAAGTACCTAGTCACGACAATATGAGTCCGTTTGTTATAAAGTTATTTGGTGAGGAAATACCTATGCCTTTATCACTTTTAATAAACATGTCACTGTCTGAGGGAATAGTACCAGATTAATTGAAAATTGCGAAAATTATACCTGTCCATAAGTCAAACGCTAAAGACGAGTGCCTCCACACAGGACATGGGAATGAAGATGCACAATATACAATGGGTGGTACTGTACTAAATACTAGTGTAAAGGAAAAAGACTTACGGTTAACTATTAGTGCTGATATGAAGGTATCAGAGCAGTGTGGAATTGCAGCAGCGAAGGGAAACCAAATTCTTGGATTAATTAGGCGAAATATAGTGTACAAAGAAAAAGAACTACCTTGGTAATAATACTGCTGTAGAAAACAATAGTTAGGCCTCATTTAGAATATTGTATACAAGCATGGAGGCCATATCGCAAGAAGGATATTGATATGCTAGAAAGAGTACAAATGAGAGTAACAAAATGATACCAAAACTCAGGAATATTAGTTATGAAATGCGCCTAAAAGAATGTGGTCTAACAACACTAGAAACCAGAAGATTGAGAGGAGATCAGATTGAGGTTTTTAAAATATTGAATGGGTATGAAAACATTGAAAGAATTTTTTTTTCACGGCCAAGGAAGGGAGAAAGACTATAGGACATGGAGTTACATTAGCAAAGAAGCAGCGTAGACTAGATATTAGAAAATTTTCATTTTCACATAGAATAGTAAACGAATGGAACAGATTATCAGCTGATTGTGTAGGTGCTAGTAGTGTTAACATATTTTAAAATAAAATCGACATATACCTAAGACGGGCGGGGTATATTTAGATAAATAGGTTGGACTCTCGATAAGCCAAACGGCTTCCTTGTCCACCTGCCATTTAGAGTTGAATCTCTAGGTGGCAATCTTGTTAAATCTAAATCTTGTATTATAGATTATATATTATTATTATTTGATTATTATTTGCGAAAAACATTAATTTAAAAAATAATTTCTTGGTTAATATTGGGGGATTTGTATTACTTGCGTATTATTTGCATTGCTTGTCATTTCATTGCGAGTAATATATAGTATATATTCATATTATTATTTGACTAATATTTGTGAAATTCTGGATTTTTTATTAGTTCTTGGTTCATATTCGGGAAATGTTGCAACCTTATTCAACATGCGAATTATTTGCGGTGCATGTTATTATATTGCGTATTATAGATAATAATCGTGTGCAGTGTGCCGAATCATTCGTCACTGCACACCCGTGTTTTAACGAGGTGTGCGGAACCGTCCGCCTGAGTAGGTCGGAGTGTGCCGAAACATCCTGTGCCGAAACATACGTCGCGGTAGACCGAAACTGTTTTAGGCCGAAACACCCGGGACCCGCTCAATATGTCCATATTATCGCCCAACGACCATGGCGAAAACTACTAATGGGCGCATCGGAAATTCACAAATCGAGCACAGTTAGCTGACAAAAGCAATAATTACTGTAAATACCTGCGCTGTTTAACGCGTTCGGTATCTGGCTCTCCAAAAGTTCCAGTTGTTGAAGGCTCTGTTCGCCCGGTGGATGCGGCGACGCCATGTTCATGTGTCTACCAAAATGCTTCCCTATGTAAAACACCGTAAAATGTGTCGTATGACAATAGTATCGCAATAATAATAAAAATTTAAAGTTGCATTCTCAATATTTTATTATGTATATAAATTATTATAATTACATCGTGATGCTTCACATAAAACATACACTATTATAGTGTTAATTATATAGTGTATATTTTTTATGTTTATGAGCGTTGCTATATATAGTTGCTATATTTACGGTGTTAACTTGTGATGTTGAGATGTTTTTCAGTAACAACATGTCATGTGTAATAAGAAAATTTAACTACAGTACTACAAGTTAGCATATACAATGTTTGAAAGGGAAATAACATAATAATTTTTTGATTTCTTGTTTGTTTGTTTGTTTGTTTGTTTGTTTGTTTATATTTTCACCAACACAGTTAAGTACATAAGTTAATTAAGTGGATTGTCTTTTCTTAGTATTACCAGATATAACCACAACATTGACATCTCATATAAATTACATATAATAAAAATAATATTATATATATATATATATATATATATATATATATATATATATATATATATATATATATATATATATATATGTATGTATATATATATATATATATATATATATATATATATATATATATATATATATATATATATCATATGTATACCATTTTGAACATATACATATGGTATACATTATATAATATATATATGTGTGTGTGTGCGTGTGTGTATGTGTGTGTATGTATACCATGTTCAAAATGAACACACCTACAAAACAACGGATACAAATACAACATCCATATTTTTTTCTTAGCAAAAAACATGCAAATATATAAAAATAACAGTATTGTTGAATGAAACTCACAAATAAGATTTTTCGTTATAATACTGTAACATCATGCAACAATTAAGACATGTATCAATGTCACCATACTAGGTTGACTATAACAATGCCATCAACTGTTATACAAAATTAATGACACATAATAAATGTAATATCATTAAGTAGATTATATATATATATATATATATATATATATATATATATATATATATATATATATATATATATATATATATATATATATATATATATATATATATATATATATATATATATATATATATGTATGTGTATATATATATATATGTGACCTGCGGCGCTCCGCGGGTCCCCAAACCAATCAAACACAACTAAGGCAAACAGAATAAGAATATAAGATTTATTAACAGCATGGATAAAAGCTAACACGTCCCAGTTAAAAGTTAAAAGTTTAAAACCAAACAAAACGATAAATACGGTTTAAAGCCTTATTCAAAACGACAATTTACTTTAACCAAAACGGTGTATAATCCTAACCAAAACAGTGTATAACCCTAACACAAACGGCGACTGTTACTCGGAATAGCTGTCATGAAAGGAAGAACCAATTAATTAAGTAAACATTGGAAACATCGGTATAATACTAAACAACCCAAGTCATCGCCTCAATAGTAATGCGAACTAGTCCTGCCATCTGGTGGCCATTTCGGGAACACCAGTCCGCAACGGGGTAGATAATTCACCTACGTTACCCATAACAGTGTATAACCCTAACACAAACGGCGACTGTTACTCGGAATAGCTGTCATGAAAGGAAGAACCAATTAATTAAGTAAACATTGGAAACATCGGTATAATACTAAACAACCCAAGTCATCGCCTCAATAGTAATGCGAACTAGTCCTGCCATCTGGTGGCCATTTCGGGAACACCAGTCCGCAACGGGGTAGATAATTCACCTACGTTACCCATAACATTTCTAATAATACTTCGTATGGCAAACTAACATCGCTGCATAACGTAATATCTACGCAAATAGTTCCTTATAAAATAACCATACATTCAACGAGTTAGGCGCTGTAAATAAACGATCGCTAGCATAGTGACGCAACTGTCACGACGGCTGTGACTGTGAGGCCGGACTTAATTAGGGCACTCGGATTAAGGCACTCGGATTAGGCCACCCAGATTAAATGCAACGTATTGTAAAGAACATAGTATCAATAAACAGTTGTAATTTTGCGTGAATGATCACAACAAACATAATGATACGCCTACACAAAATACCGCCCTAATCATGCATATTTTAAGGTAACATTACGGTTAAATACATTTTATGATCGAACAAAGACAAACCGTTAATCTCGCGCGCAAACTGACAACAACCGGCTGCGCAACCGTCAGTGCGCATCGTTATCTATATATGGGCCTGCAGCGCGCTAGAAGCCGGGGTAAAACAGATAAGGCAGCGGTTAACGTTAACATGCAATGCTTGGAGTTACAATCAAAATCGCTTGTCCGTGACTGGGCTTAATGCCATACGCATACAAGTCACAGGGTCACACTCTCCCCAACTTATGAGCAGCATAGCTCCGAACCTAAAATGTTCAGCTAGGTTGCTCAAACTATCGCTTGGCTGAGCGCGGCCAGTTGCCAGGGTTCGTGTGCGTTCCCGCTCGAGTACGGCACGTGCGCCGTAATGTCACAGGACGAACGTCTTCTTCTTCGTTATCGCTCGTGGAGCTGGAGTCGGATACGGGCGAGGCCGAAGATGCTTCCTCGCTGTCAACCTGGTCTCTCACGGTCCACAGCAGTGGTGCACTCGATGTGTCCGACGTGTTATCGCTTCCCGCAGACGTTACACTCGGTGGACACGGCAGACGACGACGTCGCGCTGGTTGTGCCGCTGTTGGGGTATTCCCCGGGACGCACAATCGTAGTGCAGCCCGATTCACCGTGTGCTGTTCTCTCACCACATAGACGTCGTTCGTCCCTTGACGCATCACGACACGGTAGGGAGTGGGCTGCCACACATCTTGTATCTTGTTGCGCCCAAGCACTCCGTGCTTGCGAAGATACACGCGCTCCCCGGCGGCGAGTGGAAGCTCGCGTGCATGGCGGTCATGACGCGCCTTTGATTCATCCGATCGCTCCCTCGGGTCTGGGTGTCGTCCCCGATTACGATACCAGATTACACGTTGCAGGACGTCGTCACTCTTCTGCAACTCACGCATATCAGCTGGTGATATGGATGGTAACGTTCCGATAGAGTCACCCACGATTGCTGGCGCATGCTCTCGAGCCTCCATGACATTGACGTGTATTTCTGCTGGCAGCTTTGTCGTTCTGGTCAACTCCTCGAAGCAGCTGTCGACGTCAGACGAGATCATCGCGGCGGGTGTGAGGCGCGATAACGCATCCGCGTTCGCGTTGTGTTTTGCCGAACGATACTTGATCTCAAAGTTGAACGGGGCCAGCGCCGCAGCCCATCTTTGCTCAACTGCTGGCAACTTCGACGATCTCATCAGATATGTCAACGGGTTGTTGTCGGTGTACAAAATGAACTCGCCACCCAAGAGATAATCGCGAAACTTGTCACATACTGCCCATTTCAAAGCCAAAAGTTCTAGCTTTTTAGATGAGTAGTTGCTCTTGTTCTTTTCCGATTTGTGTAGGCCACGGCTCGCATACGCTATGATTCTTGTCTTGCCTTCTTGGATCTTACTAAGTACAGCTCCTAGTCCAAGTTCCGATGCATCCGTTTCCACGATAAACGGTAGGCGGTAGTCGGCAAATCCGAGGACTGGAGCACTCGTCAACTCCAGTTTTATCGCAGAGAAGGCCTCTTCGCATTTCTCATTCCATCTGCTTGCTAGTTGGAATGAAGCACTCGATCTTCGCTTTCCTTTGATGTCACGACAACACGTGGTGATTAACGCGTTCAGTGGGCTCGCGATAGCGGTAAATCGCGACACGTAGCGGCGATAGTAGGAAGCAAACCCCATGAAGGATCGTAGTTGCTTTAGGGTTTCAGGTCTTGGCCAACGTTCTACAGCTGCGACTTTCTCTGGATCGGTCGCAATCCCTGCAGCCGACACGCGATGTCCGAGGTATTGAACTTCAGACTGAAAGAACGCGCATTTCTTCAGTTCCAGTTTCAGTCCGTATTCTCTCAGTCGCGTGAACACTGTGTCCAATCTTTGGAGCTGTTCAGCGATAGTGGAGGAGAAAACGAGGACATCATCAAGGTAGCAGAGCAAGATGCTGAACATTTCCTCGCGGAAAGCTGTCTGCATGAGTCGCTGGAAGGTGGCAGGTGCGTTGCACAGTCCGAATGCCATTCGTCGGTGTTCGTACAGGCCAAATGGCGTGGTGAATGCAGTCTTGTGTTGGTCGTCTGGGTGCATCGGTACCTGGGTGTAGGCCGATTGCAAATACAGTGTGCTGAACCACCGGGCACCTGCCAACGCATCCATCGACTCGTCAATCCGTGGCAGTGGATACGCATCCTTCACGGTCTTCGCGTTCAGCGCACGGAAGTCGCAACACATGCGCAAGGCGCCAGATCGTTTCCTCACGAGCACAACAGCACTGGCAAAGTCACTCTTGCTCTCCACAATTGCACCCGTCCGCACCAATCTCTGAAGATGATCTTTGACTTCATCCAACTGTGTTGGCGGGATCCGTCTGTACGGCATGGTGACGGGGATGTCGTCTGTTGTCCGAATTCGGTGTTGCACTGCACTGGTGCATCCCAGGTCGTCGTCTGACTTTGCAAATACGACACGGTGTCGGTTAAACAAAGCCCTTACTGCACGTCGCTCATCGTCTGTGCCGGTGAAATGCGACAGATCGATCAGATTGTCATCTATTCCACCAAACGATTCCTTCGAGGACGACTGTTGCGGTGCCACACCAACGACAATCTCGTTTACGCTCACGTCAACTCGAACTCCACCAGCCGGGAGGACATCCGCTGGCTTTAACACTCCTAATCGCGTTCGCGGTCTCAACCAGTAATCGTCCTCAGTTGAATTAACAACTGCCACCATGAACGAGTGGTCGCACACGACAGCGTTCGTAGCGAGAAGCGGTCCACATCCGGTGGTGAGTGGCTCAAATGCGGCGGTCTGTCCCATTCGCCCTCCAACTGCTTGTACGAATACAGTTGACCTGGCAGGTACGCACACAGCTTGTCTGCCTGCCACTCGTGCGAATCGGTATTTGTCTGCAACAGTTACCTTTTCCAAACATCTAGCAACTTCCGGGACCTGTGACAACACGTTCATCCCAAGTAACCCAGGAAGTTTATGTCCTGCGTCGCGCACAACAAGTATGGCTCTGTCGTCGACTGTCACACCTGCGACGCACACCGTAGTCTCGAAGTACCCAACGTATGGGATCTCTAATCCGTCCGCAGCCCGTATGCTTAACCAGTTGCGCGCAGAACGTAACAGATGTCCTTGAGGCTGCAATATCGCATGATAGAACGACTCTGTCACAAACGAGACTTGGCTGCCGGTGTCTAACAGACAGTCCACTGGCTGTCCAGCCACAGTCACTTTCGCTACGGGAACTCCGCCTACCATCTGGTCGTAGGACGCGGTCGTCATGATGCCCCGTTCCTCCACCCCTGGGCCATTTCTCATGGTGGAGGAAACTAGTTTAAACTAGCCATTGGGCAGTGGCGTCTGATGTGTCCCTTCTGGTGGCACTGGTAACACTCCAGGTCGCCGTACGGTCGACGTGGGGCGGGAGCGGAAGGTCGTTGCGGCGTGGCGGGCACACTTGATGGCGCTCCAGCACACATCGTCAGCATCTCTCTCTGCTGTGCCAGCACTTGTGTCAGCAGCTTCTTGTTTTCGGCAACTTCGCCCCATAGTTTGGTGAACTCTCGCTGCGTGTCTGTGGGTTCGGCGCGCGCCTCACTCACTTGCGCCTTCACCATGCTTGTGGTCGCACCCTCCACCTCGTCGAACCACCTTAATGCAACTTTCCGTAGAGCCAGAAAACCGACGGCCGCATCTTCCTCGACCCGCCTCTTCAGATCCCACTTCTGACACCAAAATGTGACCTGCGGCGCTCCGCGGGTCCCCAAACCAATCAAACACAACTAAGGCAAACAGAATAAGAATATAAGATTTATTAACAGCATGGATAAAAGCTAACACGTCCCAGTTAAAACGGTGAATCTGTTACAAGTTTAAAACCAAACAAAACGATAAATACGGTTTAAAGCCTTATTCAAAACGACAATTTACTTTAACCAAAACGGTGTATAATCCTAACCAAAACAGTGTATAACCCTAACACAAACGGCGACTGTTACTCGGAATAGCTGTCATGAAAGGAAGAACCAATTAATTAAGTAAACATTGGAAACATCGGTATAATACTAAACAACCCAAGTCATCGCCTCAATAGTAATGCGAACTAGTCCTGCCATCTGGTGGCCATTTCGGGAACACCAGTCCGCAACGGGGTATATATATATAATTCACCTACGTTACCCATAACAGTGTATAACCCTAACACAAACGGCGACTGTTACTCGGAATAGCTGTCATGAAAGGAAGAACCAATTAATTAAGTAAACATTGGAAACATCGGTATAATACTAAACAACCCAAGTCATCGCCTCAATAGTAATGCGAACTAGTCCTGCCATCTGGTGGCCATTTCGGGAACACCAGTCCGCAACGGGGTAGATAATTCACCTACGTTACCCATAACATTTCTAATAATACTTCGTATGGCAAACTAACATCGCTGCATAACGTAATATCTACGCAAATAGTTCCTTATAAAATAACCATACATTCAACGAGTTAGGCGCTGTAAATAAACGATCGCTAGCATAGTGACGCAACTGTCACGACGGCTGTGACTGTGAGGCCGGACTTAATTAGGGCACTCGGATTAAGGCACTCGGATTAGGCCACCCAGATTAAATGCAACGTATTGTAAAGAACATAGTATCAATAAACAGTTGTAATTTTGCGTGAATGATCACAACAAACATAATGATACGCCTACACAAAATACCGCCCTAATCATGCATATTTTAAGGTAACATTACGGTTAAATACATTTTATGATCGAACAAAGACAAACCGTTAATCTCGCGCGCAAACTGACAACAACCGGCTGCGCAACCGTCAGTGCGCATCGTTATCTATATATGGGCCTGCAGCGCGCTAGAAGCCGGGGTAAAACAGATAAGGCAGCGGTTAACGTTAACATGCAATGCTTGGAGTTACAATCAAAATCGCTTGTCCGTGACTGGGCTTAATGCCATACGCATACAAGTCACAGGGTCACACACATATATATATATATATATATATATATATATATATATATATATATATATATATATATATATATATATATATATATATATGCGTTGCACAGTCCGAATGCCATTCGTCGGTGTTCGTACAGGCCAAATGGCGTGGTGAATGCAGTCTTGTGTTGGTCGTCTGGGTGCATCGGTACCTGGGTGTAGGCCGATTGCAAATACAGTGTGCTGAACCACCGGGCACCTGCCAACGCATCCATCGACTCGTCAATCCGTGGCAGTGGATACGCATCCTTCACGGTCTTCGCGTTCAGCGCACGGAAGTCGCAACACATGCGCAAGGCGCCAGATCGTTTCCTCACGAGCACAACAGCACTGGCAAAGTCACTCTTGCTCTCCACAATTGCACCCGTCCGCACCAATCTCTGAAGATGATCTTTGACTTCATCCAACTGTGTTGGCGGGATCCGTCTGTACGGCATGGTGACGGGGATGTCGTCTGTTGTCCGAATTCGGTGTTGCACTGCACTGGTGCATCCCAGGTCGTCGTCTGACTTTGCAAATACGACACGGTGTCGGTTAAACAAAGCCCTTACTGCACGTCGCTCATCGTCTGTGCCGGTGAAATGCGACAGATCGATCAGATTGTCATCTATTCCACCAAACGATTCCTTCGAGGACGACTGTTGCGGTGCCACACCAACGACAATCTCGTTTACGCTCACGTCAACTCGAACTCCACCAGCCGGGAGGACATCCGCTGGCTTTAACACTCCTAATCGCGTTCGCGGTCTCAACCAGTAATCGTCCTCAGTTGAATTAACAACTGCCACCATGAACGAGTGGTCGCACACGACAGCGTTCGTAGCGAGAAGCGGTCCACATCCGGTGGTGAGTGGCTCAAATGCGGCGGTCTGTCCCATTCGCCCTCCAACTGCTTGTACGAATACAGTTGACCTGGCAGGTACGCACACAGCTTGTCTGCCTGCCACTCGTGCGAATCGGTATTTGTCTGCAACAGTTACCTTTTCCAAACATCTAGCAACTTCCGGGACCTGTGACAACACGTTCATCCCAAGTAACCCAGGAAGTTTATGTCCTGCGTCGCGCACAACAAGTATGGCTCTGTCGTCGACTGTCACACCTGCGACGCACACCGTAGTCTCGAAGTACCCAACGTATGGGATCTCTAATCCGTCCGCAGCCCGTATGCTTAACCAGTTGCGCGCAGAACGTAACAGATGTCCTTGAGGCTGCAATATCGCATGATAGAACGACTCTGTCACAAACGAGACTTGGCTGCCGGTGTCTAACAGACAGTCCACTGGCTGTCCAGCCACAGTCACTTTCGCTACGGGAACTCCGCCTACCATCTGGTCGTAGGACGCGGTCGTCATGATGCCCCGTTCCTCCACCCCTGGGCCATTTCTCATGGTGGAGGAAACTAGTTTAAACTAGCCATTGGGCAGTGGCGTCTGATGTGTCCCTTCTGGTGGCACTGGTAACACTCCAGGTCGCCGTACGGTCGACGTGGGGCGGGAGCGGAAGGTCGTTGCGGCGTGGCGGGCACACTTGATGGCGCTCCAGCACACATCGTCAGCATCTCTCTCTGCTGTGCCAGCACTTGTGTCAGCAGCTTCTTGTTTTCGGCAACTTCGCCCCATAGTTTGGTGAACTCTCGCTGCGTGTCTGTGGGTTCGGCGCGCGCCTCACTCACTTGCGCCTTCACCATGCTTGTGGTCGCACCCTCCACCTCGTCGAACCACCTTAATGCAACTTTCCGTAGAGCCAGAAAACCGACGGCCGCATCTTCCTCGACCCGCCTCTTCAGATCCCACTTCTGACACCAAAATGTGACCTGCGGCGCTCCGCGGGTCCCCAAACCAATCAAACACAACTAAGGCAAACAGAATAAGAATATAAGATTTATTAACAGCATGGATAAAAGCTAACACGTCCCAGTTAAAACGGTGAATCTGTTACAAGTTTAAAACCAAACAAAACGATAAATACGGTTTAAAGCCTTATTCAAAACGACAATTTACTTTAACCAAAACGGTGTATAATCCTAACCAAAACAGTGTATAACCCTAACACAAACGGCGACTGTTACTCGGAATAGCTGTCATGAAAGGAAGAACCAATTAATTAAGTAAACATTGGAAACATCGGTATAATACTAAACAACCCAAGTCATCGCCTCAATAGTAATGCGAACTAGTCCTGCCATCTGGTGGCCATTTCGGGAACACCAGTCCGCAACGGGGTATATATATATAATTCACCTACGTTACCCATAACAGTGTATAACCCTAACACAAACGGCGACTGTTACTCGGAATAGCTGTCATGAAAGGAAGAACCAATTAATTAAGTAAACATTGGAAACATCGGTATAATACTAAACAACCCAAGTCATCGCCTCAATAGTAATGCGAACTAGTCCTGCCATCTGGTGGCCATTTCGGGAACACCAGTCCGCAACGGGGTAGATAATTCACCTACGTTACCCATAACATTTCTAATAATACTTCGTATGGCAAACTAACATCGCTGCATAACGTAATATCTACGCAAATAGTTCCTTATAAAATAACCATACATTCAACGAGTTAGGCGCTGTAAATAAACGATCGCTAGCATAGTGACGCAACTGTCACGACGGCTGTGACTGTGAGGCCGGACTTAATTAGGGCACTCGGATTAAGGCACTCGGATTAGGCCACCCAGATTAAATGCAACGTATTGTAAAGAACATAGTATCAATAAACAGTTGTAATTTTGCGTGAATGATCACAACAAACATAATGATACGCCTACACAAAATACCGCCCTAATCATGCATATTTTAAGGTAACATTACGGTTAAATACATTTTATGATCGAACAAAGACAAACCGTTAATCTCGCGCGCAAACTGACAACAACCGGCTGCGCAACCGTCAGTGCGCATCGTTATCTATATATGGGCCTGCAGCGCGCTAGAAGCCGGGGTAAAACAGATAAGGCAGCGGTTAACGTTAACATGCAATGCTTGGAGTTACAATCAAAATCGCTTGTCCGTGACTGGGCTTAATGCCATACGCATACAAGTCACAGGGTCACATATATATATATATATATATATATATATATATATATATATATATATATATATATATATATATATATATATATATATGCGTTGCACAGTCCGAATGCCATTCGTCGGTGTTCGTACAGGCCAAATGGCGTGGTGAATGCAGTCTTGTGTTGGTCGTCTGGGTGCATCGGTACCTGGGTGTAGGCCGATTGCAAATACAGTGTGCTGAACCACCGGGCACCTGCCAACGCATCCATCGACTCGTCAATCCGTGGCAGTGGATACGCATCCTTCACGGTCTTCGCGTTCAGCGCACGGAAGTCGCAACACATGCGCAAGGCGCCAGATCGTTTCCTCACGAGCACAACAGCACTGGCAAAGTCACTCTTGCTCTCCACAATTGCACCCGTCCGCACCAATCTCTGAAGATGATCTTTGACTTCATCCAACTGTGTTGGCGGGATCCGTCTGTACGGCATGGTGACGGGGATGTCGTCTGTTGTCCGAATTCGGTGTTGCACTGCACTGGTGCATCCCAGGTCGTCGTCTGACTTTGCAAATACGACACGGTGTCGGTTAAACAAAGCCCTTACTGCACGTCGCTCATCGTCTGTGCCGGTGAAATGCGACAGATCGATCAGATTGTCATCTATTCCACCAAACGATTCCTTCGAGGACGACTGTTGCGGTGCCACACCAACGACAATCTCGTTTACGCTCACGTCAACTCGAACTCCACCAGCCGGGAGGACATCCGCTGGCTTTAACACTCCTAATCGCGTTCGCGGTCTCAACCAGTAATCGTCCTCAGTTGAATTAACAACTGCCACCATGAACGAGTGGTCGCACACGACAGCGTTCGTAGCGAGAAGCGGTCCACATCCGGTGGTGAGTGGCTCAAATGCGGCGGTCTGTCCCATTCGCCCTCCAACTGCTTGTACGAATACAGTTGACCTGGCAGGTACGCACACAGCTTGTCTGCCTGCCACTCGTGCGAATCGGTATTTGTCTGCAACAGTTACCTTTTCCAAACATCTAGCAACTTCCGGGACCTGTGACAACACGTTCATCCCAAGTAACCCAGGAAGTTTATGTCCTGCGTCGCGCACAACAAGTATGGCCCTGTCGTCGACTGTCACACCTGCGACGCACACCGTAGTCTCGAAGTACCCAACGTATGGGATCTCTAATCCGTCCGCAGCCCGTATGCTTAACCAGTTGCGCGCAGAACGTAACAGATGTCCTTGAGGCTGCAATATCGCATGATAGAACGACTCTGTCACAAACGAGACTTGGCTGCCGGTGTCTAACAGACAGTCCACTGGCTGTCCAGCCACAGTCACTTTCGCTACGGGAACTCCGCCTACCATCTGGTCGTAGGACGCGGTCGTCATGATGCCCCGTTCCTCCACCCCTGGGCCATTTCTCATGGTGGAGGAAACTAGTTTAAACTAGCCATTGGGCAGTGGCGTCTGATGTGTCCCTTCTGGTGGCACTGGTAACACTCCAGGTCGCCGTACGGTCGACGTGGGGCGGGAGCGGAAGGTCGTTGCGGCGTGGCGGGCACACTTGATGGCGCTCCAGCACACATCGTCAGCATCTCTCTCTGCTGTGCCAGCACTTGTGTCAGCAGCTTCTTGTTTTCGGCAACTTCGCCCCATAGTTTGGTGAACTCTCGCTGCGGGTCTGTGGGTTCGGCGCGCGCCTCACTCACTTGCGCCTTCACCATGCTTGTGGTCGCACCCTCCACCTCGTCGAACCACCTTAATGCAACTTTCCGTAGAGCCAGAAAACCGACGGCCGCATCTTCCTCGACCCGCCTCTTCAGATCCCACTTCTGACACCAAAATGTGACCTGCGGCGCTCCGCGGGTCCCCAAACCAATCAAACACAACTAAGGCAAACAGAATAAGAATATAAGATTTATTAACAGCATGGATAAAAGCTAACACGTCCCAGTTAAAACGGTGAATCTGTTACAAGTTTAAAACCAAACAAAACGATAAATACGGTTTAAAGCCTTATTCAAAACGACAATTTACTTTAACCAAAACGGTGTATAATCCTAACCAAAACAGTGTATAACCCTAACACAAACGGCGACTGTTACTCGGAATAGCTGTCATGAAAGGAAGAACCAATTAATTAAGTAAACATTGGAAACATCGGTATAATACTAAACAACCCAAGTCATCGCCTCAATAGTAATGCGAACTAGTCCTGCCATCTGGTGGCCATTTCGGGAACACCAGTCCGCAACGGGGTAGATAATTCACCTACGTTACCCATAACATTTCTAATAATACTTCGTATGGCAAACTAACATCGCTGCATAACGTAATATCTACGCAAATAGTTCCTTGTACAATAACCATACATTCAACGAGTTAGGCGCTGTAAATAAACGATCGCTAGCATAGTGACGCAACTGTCACGACGGCTG
>OZ024867.1:13784719-13809719 GCA_964017155.1 Oasisia sp. SBJ-2009 | reverse complement strand
GATGTTTATTGTTATGACCCCAAATAAGCACACGAATCAGTAATCATAAGTTGAACATAAACAAAACGTTATCATAAATAATTTAAAACAGAACTGTGAACTGGGGTCAGTGGTTCCTGTTAAGACTGAAAACACTGCTCATGAAGGGTATGTTTTCTTCTTGTTATCTTACTTTTGGTTTGACTTTGATACAAAGCACATACGTTGTTTATAAATGATATTGCTGTTATATTATCTGTTTTGTTCTTGTTTGGTAAAATTTGTTTTGAGATGGTAATCAAAATATAATTTCACTAGAAATGTGTTTCGCTTTATTCTTATGGCATATTTGGTCTTGTTTTATTAACTTTGCTTCATGTTTTGTTTATGCTATATATATGGGTGTGGTCCCCCTTTCATATCTTTGAGTTGATACACTAGTAACACACTGTTGACGAAGCATTTTCAAACTAAGCGGTGTATTTATGAAAATTGTACTTGAAACGTTATTATTTTTTGAGGGTCTGTGTACATATACTTTCCCAAGAGTTTGATAACGAAGAGAAACAGTTGTTGTTATTATGTAAAGGCATTACAACCATGTTTTATACTTAGAACATGTTCTCATGATGATGATGTAGTGGAGTTAGTAGCCATACGTAATTCTTTCCTTTGGCAATTTCAGTTTGTCTGAAGATGAAAGTATGTTGTCTGTTGTCCTTAAGGTTGACAATAAGCCGAACACAATAGCAAAATACGGCACATCGGATTAAACGATTACCGCTGCAAAAAACCTTCTGGTGGAGAAGCGTTCAAAACAATACCACACATATTCCAACAAATTGGTAATGGCGGTTTGTGTGGACGTTACATTACTAGAAATATTTCAGTATCAATATTATATGTTGATATATATCATGTATTTTGTATGCCAATTAATGTATTAGTGGCTTTTTGAAGACAAAATGGGATTGGCCAACCTACACACAATAACATATACCTACTGTCACTATCATGAATGTACACGGTGCAACAATTAAGTATATATACATCGATATCGATATGTTTATGTGACATGCTTGCAATTAAAGTTAACTATGTCCACCGATGATGTGCTTCTTTAAACGACAACCAGATTTAAGTGTAATGTTAAAAAAATACTTTAAGTCATGGAATAGTAATCTGGAACACTTTAGACCAAGGTGAAAACACGACTTGTATTTTTCTTTAAAATATGTTTTTTACTTTACTATAGCTATAGTTACATATATTAAACGGTCTACTAAAACTAGGACTGCAGACTGTTTTCATTCTAAAAATAGGTGGCTTCAATGCCAACGATATAATATAATATCACTGATGGGGGCTAATCCAAAATAATTGTTTGGCATCTGGACAATTTTCTCCAATCGCCAGTCGTAGTTATGGCCCACTTTATACTATTTAATTTTAATTTTAGAGACCCTGACGACACCATGGGATGATTTGTGAAGCAAAGATTAACAGGAAGAACGCAGCGCGAACATGGAACACCACATGCGGCCAAAGCGTCGTCGAAACACGGTGCCCATGAACAAAAGACTTAGACATGTCTAGTAACTGTCGAATCACGTCGATAATAATAATGTGTTTTATTTCTATCAAACAATGGCCATGTCAGAAAGTAGAATTATGCGTTGTGCTCATCTAAGTTTATTAATAAGGACAATTTATATTATTGTTAATCTGGGTTGCATTCGGGTGTAGATATGTTGGAGAATCTGACGCGAAAATCCAGGAGAGTTATTTCTATTCCTGGTGGTCCGTAGATTCACAGACATCCAGAAGGGTTGACAGGCAGGGTAGACTACGGGCAAATGTTCATTGGTATTATGCTGTTGTGTATAATATGTTCCGCTTCAAAATATGTGCACAGCTACAACATATTAGGTGATTGTGCATAAATACTAGTTTTAATTAGTTTAAATGTCAGGCATACATTTCTAATACACCACAGTATGAGAAGCCTAGATAGCCTACCAACATTAAAACGTTTCTATAATGGAACTCTACGTTTATCTTACTGTACTCTCAGTTAATGTAGGAAACAGGTATCTGTAGTAGGTCCCATTCCATGTCTGATCTATATGTAAATGTCTCTATCAGTTAACAAATTAACAAATAATTGAAGGATAAACAACTCTTTTTCATAGCAGTTTCATTTCATATAGGAATAGTCGTGTTCTTCTTTGGCAAAACATAAACATGGCCGTTCTAGCAGTAGTTTATTTTTATATCTAGCCCTGTTCATGGATACTCTATTTAGATCACTTGTGACTTGGCTGTGTGTCATCTTTGTCGCTAGAATATTAGTAATATTGAATATACAGACATTCTGGTGTCACCGGTATATTTTAGTCGTAATTTAATTACCTGAAATAGCCAGATGATAAGTCAGTCATGATCGATGTTGTTTCAGAATTCAATTATGGTGAAAACACTGTATTCGTTCCTTCAGCTACGTACTACTTATTCACCTTTGTTGCTTTCAGGCTGCAACTATCATTGGAGGATGAACATGGACACCATGAAATTGCCCAAGTGCAAAGTCCCTAATGTGATATCACACATGAAAAGAGGGCAACCCCAGAGCGTGTTCCGGCAACAGGTAACCAATGTATTATACGTGTAGCATCATCTTTAAGGCAAGTTTATTATTGTAAAATATTAAACACTTTGTCAATTGAATCACAATTCTGTCGTACAGCGTTGCCTTTACCAGTCAACTGATATATTTCTACAAAAACAATACAATTTAGTGAAATTTAAATTAAATTAAAAAAAGCAAAACCTCGAAGTGGGTCTTATATATTTCACTTCGAAACAAATATCATGAGAGTTATTACTCACGTATTAAAACACTGGCAAAAAATTAAGCAAAGGCGCAATCAAAAACATCCAATTGCAGGCATTATGAGGCACAGCCAAACCCAAATGTAACGGAACCATTCACACACAAGTCTCTAAAATAATAAATTTATTTTCAGTCAGATCAAAATACTATATAGAGTCTAATATTTTCTATTTGTTCAGTTGGTAGTTTGAACGTAATGTGTGTAATAATAATTATACGCATGTTTTGGGCGACTTAAAGGAAATAGAAACAAGTCATTATCTAAGATGCTTTTATTGCATATACATGTAGTATAATATTATATATAACATTTGGGTATATTTAAAAGTACAGAAAAAAATCTATATTTTTAAAAAGGTATATTAAACACGGCATATGCCTGCAGATGCCGCGGATTTTTCAGATTTAATGAGCTAAGCGATCACGTGACATAGTGACGTCAGAGTTGACACCGCTTCAGTTGGAAACGCCATTTGTTCACTGTTACTGTTAGGAAGTTGTTGCGATCATCATGGCTAGTGGAAGTTTTACGGAATACGAGGTTAAATCATATGATTTCGAACCACTGGCAGACAGTGTGGTGACCGAAGATCCTGCAGATAATTTGAGCGAGAGTAGCGAGGAGTCGGACAGGGAGAGTGACGGTCGGGGACGCAAAGGGAATACCGACTGGTAAGCTGTCATTTCGTACCGTTGTCGCGCTTACATTTTTCCGGTCGTTAAATCCGTTCCGATTGACGTTTCTGCGCATGCGCGTATCTAGGGGATAAACGTAAGCGCTACCTACGATGGTCGCGCTTACATTTTTCCGGTCGTTAAAAACGTTCCGATTGACGTTTCTGCGCATGCGCGCATCTAGAGGCGCGCGCGACAGCGCTAGCTAGCTACGCTGGTTGTTGCTCACGTGTATTTGGGAGTTTGAGCGTTATAGCACGGACTAATTGGACAAGCGGATAACAAAGCGCTGTCACTGGTTACGATTAATTGTGCTAGGATTTACTGCTACATCTTTAGTAAATAAAAATATAGTAGTTATTGCTTCGTATACAAAGCTGTATTGTTTATTTATCCTTAATATTAATAGTAATTGGATGGATAAATAAATAGTTGCACCAAGTTTGACATAACAAAGTTTTGTAATTTGTTGTGTGATATGTGGCTTAAATTTGCATTTAACGCGTACACGGAAGGAAAATAATGACTTATACATTAACAATCTTTATATTATACTGACCAGTTTCCTCTAGTTTACGTTTAAATAATTAGACATTACTGAAGTAACATGATATATATATTTGTTACATTTACTAAAATAACATCATGATCATCGTCTTACCTTCAGGAGTAAATGTGAAAAGATAATGTTAGTTATGTTCAGTGATGTTTTGTTGAAATGAATCCATACTGATATTTTATTGTATTCTGAATGTACTTCGTGAATAAGCTTGTAACAGTTGTGTGTAAGTGAAACATATTGATGTCCTCTATAAATAGCACATAATTTTATTGTTTTAATAATGGCCTTTAAGTATAATATGAACATAACTGGACCCAGTACAATTCTTTGTGGTATAACTCATGTGGCCACCATTACCTATGAACTGGATTGATTAAGCAAACACTGTTGCCTAGTTCATCATTGAAGCACAGTAGACACACAATCCTCATTCAATAACAATTTATTGTAAAAATAAAAATAATCCCAAATCCAATCTATCTTGCGTGGCTGTGGCTAAATTGATATATATACATGCTGTATATAAAAAAATCAATGAATTCTTGGGATAAAAAAATTAAAACATTCCTCTTAAAGCAAAATAATTGTACATAGATCGTCTGTATAAAATGTTCAAGATCACATCACATAATGACTAAAAATAAACATATATGCAACCAATCATGCGTGCATATTTTTTAAACTGCAATATGCATTAAAGTGGTTAGATTTCAGGATTCCACAAAAATATATTGCCAATTTGTTTTAAAGTGTCTTATGTTATTTATTTACTGCTAAAATTGAAACTGTTTATTTACTTTTTGAAAAATGTGCATGCATGATTGGTTGCATATAGGTTTATTTTTAGTCATTATGTGATGTGATCTTGAACATTTTATAATCTGAGACATTATATGAGCAGTGGCGTGCACCACCCGGCAGTAGCCAAGCTTGACAATGTCCAGTGAAGGGTACGCTCAGCTGCGCTGAAGCATACTTTAAAATGTGTGTTCAAAAAGGCTAAATTCGAGTCGACTTAGTCAGTGGCAGTGCTGACTCAGGAGCTGAGTCCAGTTATCAGTAATAAGATTATCGACATCGTCAAACGTTCATCACAAATAATAGTAATTATTATATTTAGTAACGTTGTCATTGGCATCGGAATATAACTATTGGGTTGCATTAATTAAGTCGTTTATGTAGAGTAGAAATGATACAGTAACGATAGGAGTGAGCCCTGCATAAGTGCATATGGTGGTGTGTGTTTTCAATATCTTTATTTCAGATTGTCATAGTACATACAGATGTCCACATAAACATAAAAAATACAAGTGACTAGAACAATTTAAAAGTATTGCACATGGTAAATAGAGAAAAAAACATTGCACAATGGTACATTCAATCAAAAACTATTATGTATATACAACATTTTGATCCAATGTCATCTTATCGTGGATTGCCATTTTATATCACTGTTGATAATTGCAGTTACCAACTTATTATAAGAGCATCAAGTCTGCGCATGAATTTATATACAAGGTTTCTAATTACAGCTTTACTATCTGGTACATGGTATTCTACAAACATGGTGGAGGCACTGCAATATTTAGGCTGATTTAGCAATAAGTGAAACACATTATTGTAAGCCACATGAAGATTATGTATACTTGCTACTGTGTAATTACACCACAGCTGAGCAGTATACATGGGAGAGCAGAAAGTTCTAAGCAAAGTCAGCTTCACTTCAGTGGAACACATGTAACATTTCTGCAATAGCATATTACCACTAGCATATAGTTGTCGGCATTGGCATAAGATATCTTTGTCATCACGTAATGTATTAGAAATAAAGTGACCCAAATATTTCACATTATCCACTTCCTGGATTGTTTCACCATTAATCATAAATGATGGAACATCAACATTTTTCATATAATTTTATTATTTACTTTTAAATATTAACACAGCACTTTTCTTGGAGTTGTACTTTATATCATGATTTAACCCATCGAGTCCACATACCTGCATCAGTTCAGACAGTCTTGATACAGATGGGGACAGAATTACCAAGTCATCAGTATACATAAGATGGCTGATTGTTTTACTACGTATTACACACCCTGTGTTACATTTGTTTAAAGCTATGGTTAAATCATATATATATATATATATATATATATATATATATATATATATATATATATATATATATATATATATATATATAAAAGGTGTGGTGAGAGTATACCACCTTGCCTGACACCAATTGTAACACCAACATTTTCCGACAATTTGCCTGACCATCTTATACACATAGTCTGATTAGAATACCAATATATAAGCAGTCTAATAATATATCCAGGCACTCCCCTGTCAATCAACTTTTGAAATAAGATAGAATGTTTCACTCTGTCAAAGACTTTAGAAGCATCTAAAAACATGTAAACATAGACCCATTTAGACTCCTATGCCTGTCAATAACTTCCTTTAAGACATAAATACACAAGTCTGTCCCATGTTTTTTTCTCATATCCAAACTGATTGGACATTCTGTCTAACAATGTGTTTTCAACAATTTTTGACACAATACTAGCTAATGCAATAGGTTTATAATTGTCTTTGCTGTTAATCTTGCTACATTTATCTTTGATAATAGGAACCAGCACAACAGATACAACAGATAACAAAGAACAAGGTAAAAATCCATGTACAAATAACCCAGTTATACACATAGCAAGTAAAGGCACAATGCGCTTATCACAATGTTTAAGGTGTTCAGCATATACACCATCCATACCATCAGTCTTATTTGTATCTAGGCATTTAATAGCATTTTCAACTTCGCTAATTTCCACAACTATGTCATTTGTATATTTGGAATCATATTTGATCTGTTGAATGTCTATATCCCTAATACAATTAAAAAGCTGTTTAAAATGAGACCGCCATAATTCATTTATTTCAAAAATACCACTAACATCCTCAATACTATTAGGTAAAGGTGTAAAGGTAATTGGCGGTCTCATTTTAAACAGCTTTTTAATATGCTATTGCGGAAATTTTACATGTGTTCCACTGAAGTGAAGCTGACTTTGCTTAGAACTTTCTGCTCTCCCATGTATACTGCTCAGATGTGTTGTAATTACACAGTAGCAAGTATACATAATCTTCATGTGTCTTACAATAATGTGTTTCACTTATTGCTAAATCAGCCTAAATATTGCAGTTCCTCCACCATGTTTGTAGAATACCATGTACCAGATAGTAAAGCTGTAATTAGAAACCTTGTATATAAATTCATGCAGAGACTCGATGCTCTTATAATAAGTTGGTAACTGCAATTATCAACAGTGATATAAAATGGCAATCCAGAATAAGACGACATTGGATCAAAATGTTGTATATACATAATAGTTTTTGATTGAATGTACCATTGTGCAATGTTTTTTCTCTATTTACCATGTGCAATACTTTTATATTTTTCTAGTCACTTGTATTTTTTATGTTTATGTGGACATCTGTATGTACTATGACAATCTGAAATAAAGATATTGAAAACACACACCACCATATATGCACTGATGCAGGGCTCACTCCTATCGTTACTGTATCATTTCTACTCTACATAAACGACTTAATTAATGCAACTCAATAGTTATATTCCGATGCCAATGACAACGTTACTTAATATAATAATTATTACTATTTGTGATGAACGTTTGACGATGTCGATAATCTTATTACTGATAACTGGACTCAGCTCCTGAGTCAGCACTGCCACTGACTAACTGACTCGAATTTAGCCTTTTTGAACACACCTTTTAAAGTATGCTTCAGCGCTGCTGAGCGTACCCTCTGGACATCGTCATGCTTGGCTACTGCCGGGTGGTGCACGCCACTGCTCATATAATGTCTCAGATAACTGTAAAACATCTCGGAAACTACACACTTTCGCCGGTTAACAAACTGGTTGACACGCGCATGCGCAGAAACGTCAATCGGAACGGTTTTAACGGTGGGGGCCGCGGGGTGGGAAACGTAAACATCCCGCATAGCAACTAGGGCCCGCATCTGACTCGCGCATGCGCAGAAACGTCAATCGGAACGGATTTAACGCCGGAAAAATGTAAGCGCTACACCGTCATTTCAGTGTACTATCTTTGTCAAACGGTTTGACTGACAAATATGGTGTGAAAATTCTCGAAAAATTAACTGTGGTGTCAAAATTATACAGAGTGTTACTTACCTACGCCTGTAGATTGGTGTTGTGGCTAAGTCCACGACGACTGAGACTAACTACTAAAGTAGGTCATGGAACGACCGAAGTGATAAAACGTAAACAAAGTTATTAGACTTGTCAAACTTGCGAACCTTCTGTGTACTGTGACGTCGTAAGCATAGCTGTCTAGTTTGTGTGTATCAAGTATAAGACGTTTTAGCCACTCACGATATTATATAAAAATCAGGTGTTAATGTTGAGGGGGTAATGAGATGCCTTGCTCTTCCTTGTAGGTGTTCGTGCGGCAACTGTAAGTGTATGTCAACCGAAAGGGAGAGCGTGTGCTGCCAAGACATTGGCAGTAGCAATGAAAACTGACGATGCACAAATTAAATGCGTAACAGAACATGACGGATTTGCCCCGAACTTTTTAAATCACCATGTTATGGAGTTGGCAGTATATGAATTTAACTGTACCGATGGATCAATGGACGACAATGATGAAATTCACAAGTAAGTATTACGGAAAAGGGTCTGGGTTACCGAGTACATTTTGATTAGTTCGAGGGCAGCTATAAGTACGATTACTTTGCTAAAAGCATGTAATGAGTTAAAAATGCAACATTTTATTAATATTATTTGTTATCACGTTATGGCACGTTGAACTGATATACCTTATTGGCTTCACATTCATTCATTGATTCTTATGTTTGACAGCAATTTCACTGTAGGCCAATGTTCTCAGTGTTGCCTGCCTACTGTTGACCCTACCACAAGTGTGAACAAAATTCTCTGACTATTTGTGGAAATGCTTTGCCTTTTGTTGGTAATTTTTATGTGTACCTTGGCTGTATCTGCACAAAATTATGATGCAGATGAATAGGTAATCTAAAGGTTTTTTTACAGCATCTACAGACACGTTGGCTATCGTCGCTTTGTGTTGTGGGTATGGCACCGCCTAGGACGATACAACCGCAAGATACTGCCATCATGTGTCGTCAATTCAATTCGGACTGCATACCCGTCTGAACAGTATGTGGGATTTCGCTATGCGAGGCCATGAGGACAATCACATGTGTTGAATACAAAACTCATGGTTATGCCCATCCCAGTGCATCTAAGTATGATAGATGTCCAATAGCACTCTGCAACACCTAAAAGTTAAAACCTACAGCCTACAATATGCACATGTAGATGCAAAAATACATTCATATACCATTGGTATTTTGGAGGTATACAGTAAGTTTTGGAATGAACTACTGGTATCGTGAACGATGTCTGTCGATAAGAACTTCCTTTGAGATGTGCTGATATGATGCTGTCAGTGGGGGTGGTGCAACGATCCCAGTCTGTGCAGCAGATTCTAGAGCTTTGCTGTAGCTGGGGAACTCCAATCTGCGTTTCTTCACAGCATCCATAAGATTTGTGACATGCTGTAATAAATACAATGCAACCAGTATACCATATGACTGTATACAATTTTACTCAATTGTTTTGTTTTACCCTTACAACAGAGATAATTAATCACAGTTAATGTTTATCTGTAATCATAGATGTAAGTTACAGTGCATGAGTGAGTTCCTCTGTCCAAAGTAATCATGCCTCACAATGTACAACTACACAAAGAAAGTTGTGAACTCACTGTAAGTGATCTTTTCCTTCACAGGTAATGTCCAAATGTTTTCTTTTTAAAATAATAAATGAGTTGCATAAAAACAAATATTTACACAAAATCAACATCAAATACATTTTAGACATTACACGCTTCCTATCTACAAATTCATATTGCAATCATTTATAGTTTTACTTCTTGCTGTTTCAAAAGTTACGATAATGTCTAATATAGCTAATTCAACAATGAATACAATAACAAATATTTCTTATCATGATTATACTGGAATATTTCTTAAAATTTAACATACTTTAATTATCATGCATAGCTAGAGCAATTATAATCTAAGATAATTAGAATGAGTTCGTTGGACGTTGGTGTGGTTGGAAGTAGCCTAATAGAGGATGACGACAATAAGTCGAATATTTGAGTTTGACACTTGGTCTTGGCCTTGGGGAGCTCGACACTTGACTGAGTTTTGACAGTTGAAGCACACGAAACCGTCCAGACCTTATTTAGTTATTCCACCAGTTTATAAGGATAATATTTATCGTAGGAATAATATATAATAATTACCTTGATTCGTTGACGCTTTCGGTAAGCAGTCCTCGTAAATCAACCACTCGTAGGGGGAAACAGGTACCCCGAGGAAGACGGCGTCATGCTCGCGGAACCTGCGGCAGCGGCAGCAGACCCGACAGCGGCACTGGCTGCGCTACGCTTGCGGGACCCACCGACCGACGATTCTGACCGTGCAGACGCCTGTATTCTGCGGATTGATGGCATAAATACAGCTTCTACTGCCAGGAATATACTTGGAATGGCATCACTTTTCAACGACACTCGAGCACCAGCATATCCAAGGGCTGCCATCGTCTCCGGGTCGCGTTCGAAACAAGTTGTCTCGAAATTAACGGCGCAAAGTCGACTGTGCTTGGTCGGCTTGAAGTTCGCTCTCTTGATTTTTACAAGCCATTTCTTCAATAAAAGTGGATCCGCGGGGAACTTGAAAAAATGATGTATTCCCCCACCCTGAGACGAGTTGGCATTGCAACCAAATGCCACACAATACACCATTTTATTGCTGACTTTACGCAAACAACTCCTATTCAGCTAGCTGCATCGCTGCGGCGGTCTCCCACCTGTGACGTCACATCGCAGCTTTCGCAAAAGCGCGGCAAAAATATGCATATTTGAACAACTGCATTGGCATTGCATAAAATGTGGAATTTCTAATTCGTTTATTTGTTTTAATTTTTTTTTGCTTGGTATATAAGGATGTAACTGAATACGAATTCAAGCATTAGGTGTTGTTATTCCCTTTAAGACGATGCTATATATATATATATATTTATATGTTGTTATATATATATATATATACGTATATGTATACACACATACATATATATATATACATATATATACATATATATATATATGTGTGTGTGTGTACGTGCATATTATTAAGGGAGCGTAAGTGGATCGATCCATTATTAGGAGCTAGCATATACGAGAAAACGTCTATCAAAATCATTAAATAACAGTTTTAGGTGCAAATAATTATTGATCATTAATCTTTACTCATTATATATTCGGACACTCTGCTAATTGTGTGTTTTATAATCAGTTGTATCAATGTATAAACATTGTATATATATATATATATATATATATATATATACATATACATATATATATATGATTATTAATTATAGGGGCCTCTACCACATCGTCAAGAAACATGGCTGTACTAAACAGATTCCAGAACCATGAATACGTCAACTGGGTTAAAACGGGTCAGGCGTTGCTATGTACGGCAGAAGGCATGTATGCCTTCTGTGAACACCCGATCAAGGCTTATCATCTGGCGCTTCATCAGAAGTTCCCACGTTTGCCATGCAGAGGCACATGCACGTATGTAGCTATACTCACCTGTGACGCTTGCATTGTTGTCGGCAAATGTAGCTACTAGCAATATGTGTTAAGATAATAAGTCTCGATTATTATACATGCATGTCTATATATATATATATATATATATATATATATATATATATTCGTTATGACCAAAAGTTGGTTATTCGTGAAGCATCTTTGAGAATCTAAGCAGCAAATCGATTGGAAGTTGTGATGTGTGATGATATATATATATATATTATATATATATTTATATATATACAGCTGTATATACATACATACTAATCACGATTGTAGACCTTTTGATCATGACACATCACAACTTCCAATGGATTTGCTGCTTAGATTCTCAAAGATGCTTCACGAATAAACAACATTATATATATATATATATATATGTACATATATATATATATATAAATATATATTATATATATATTATATATATATATATATACGTGTGTGTTGTGGGGCTTTTGTAATTTACCTTTTTAATAATATGTTATTAAGTGATGACAAAAAGTCAAACTCGTGTGGGAGGTAATATAGTATGACAATGCATACACTCAATGTCCAAGTTTGCAATAAGGCGTCATTGTGTGTGTTGTATTCGTCAGATCCACTAGGCTGTGCTCGATTTGTGAGAAACGGCGGCAGGAATGGAAGAAGGACATACTCTCCCAGCTCACCAGGCAGACAAGTCCATGTTGGAAGAACACGGACAAAACAATGTGGGAGAGTGACCCCTGGGAAATCGCGAAGATATTTATGGGGACTGGACAAGGGGCGTTCAGAGCTAGCGCAGCTGACACGGACCCCATTGGGTTGCTGCAACTAGTGCTAAACTGTCAGCTGTTCACCAGTCGCATCATGAGCAGACAGTCATTTGAGGAGGTAAGTGGCTATACAGTATAACCATGCCAGAATCATGATATTACACATTTGATTCTTTCAAGTTGTATAGTTAGTCATATGTTTTACTGCTTTGTTTTATGTAATTTAAAGTAAAAGTGTATTGTTGTTATATAAACAAAGGTTAGCAAAATACATTCATTACTATAAACCCAAAAGTGCTATGATTATTGAATTGCGATGATATAAAAAAAAAACAATACATATTTGTCAATATTTACGTTGCATTGCATAACGGATTTATCTGGTTACAAATATACCATACAAATAATATTATCATTATGTTAACATTTGGAATCGTTTGTGTGTGTGTTTGTGTATGTATATGCTGCTCAAAGGTTTGACATTTTGACTAATGTATGTAACATCAATGCATGTTAGGAATGCAAGAATTTATTTTTAATAAATTATCATTGCTTCTTCTGCAACTATTTCTGACTGAACTACTGTATTAGTTTCTCCTATCATGCATGCATCGATTCTCAGAGGCGAAACAATTAGTACCTGCAAAGGCTATATAAAATTAAGATGGAGTGCACTAGTAATTGAATCATATATGGTGTAAAGTTTATCCTTCTGCAGGTCAGAAAAGTCAGAAACACCATTTTTCACTCGGCTGATTTCAAGACCACCAACACGGAGTTGAAGGATTACATCAAGATAATGACGACTTTGTTACAAGATCCGACACTACTCGCGAATGACGCTCACGCTATTAACGCTGTACATCAACTGCATCAGGTATTCAGTAGAAGTAATATCAGATGACAAATGTGTAATGCTTTGCTGTCACCTCATCTTTGCAGGTTTGGTAAACCATCAACACTTAATACACACCTTTTTCGTTTGTATAATTCTATAAGGTGCAATCACTGTGGTTTACAAATAAACAGCTTAACACTTCCGTTAACACTGTAACACAATATGAAGCTCTCGTATGCATGATGATAGCTATATTTGTTTATAATCCTTTGTTATGATGTCCATATTTTCTTGCAGCATAATTATGCTATATGCAGTAAGTAATATTCCTAAATTTTTGATCAATTTGAGACTTTAAATGAATCATCTTGATTTGCAATGCAATAGATTTAATAATACATAACACCGACCTTTTGACTATATCCTTGCTAGTTACGGGAAGTTATTTCAGACAGAAAACTACATGTTCAAAACATGCCTGATCTAACCATGATTCATTTATATTATTATTCATGACATTTCATACAAATTGATATCATTATTATGGAAATAACTCAATTTTATAGTTTGTTTTGGAGGGTCGTGTGGTTTCACTGGCAATGTTACTGAATCAACAAAGAAATTTGGGTACCTTTTCTGTGTACATATATGTAAGAAAGTTTATTATATAAAAATGGATAATCTCGTGACATTTGCAAGAGTAATTGTAATCTTATATCTGCTCAGTGTAATTTTGTTTTTGTGTAGATTGAAACTCTGCCCCTAGAAGCAAATGACACGCGGGTGCTTCAGACTGAGCGCACTATGTGGAAGACGAAGATTGAGGTGATCACCAGAGAACAGTTGACTGCTCACGAGGAGGTACATCTAACTGTCTGAATTAAACTGGCCCTATGTTGAGTTGTGTGTCTGTCTGTCTGTCACCCTATTATCTCTGTGTCTCTTTCTTCTGCCTCCATCTCTGTCTCGTCTCGTCTCGTGTCTGTCTGTCTGTCTGTCTGTCTGTCTGTCTGTCTGTCTGTCTGTCTCTCTGTCTCTCTGTCTATCTGTCTCTCTCTCTGTCACTTGTCACTTGTCACTTGTCACTTGTCACTTGTCACTTGTCACTCTCTCTTTTGCTCCCTTTCATTCGCTCTATCTCTCTCCTCTCAACCTCTTCCCATCTCTTTCTCATTGATTGACCAGTTTGGTTTTATGCGCCTCTCAGTTTGATTTTGAGAAAACATAATATATAATATAATAAAAAAAAGTATTTTTTTAGGTGGAGGAAATCATGACCGTTGTCACGGAAATCTTTGTGAGAGAGATATCCGCCTTGAAGGAACGACAGGATATGGCTGAAAGACGGGAAGCTCACCTAGAAGGTTTGTTAATGTTTGTGGATGTTTGGAGTTACAAACCTGGACAAAATCTTATTATAGTATTATGACCTTTTCCAGGATGATATCCACAAGCAGCTGCAATACTATTAATCATGTCAACTACAATGTAGTCTATGTTCTAAAATATGCAACTATAATAATATGATGTTTTCATACTATGTCCCTTAACCTATTGCAGAACGCATAAGTACATTCGTAACCGTATTAAATGTGAAGATAAAAGTCCATAACATGAGACACATGCACTAATGTTTTAAATTGTAATTTTTGCTATTAACTTGGTAATGCAACACCGCCACATTATTAGTGAAGGGTTTGTGTATCCTGGAAGAAACTGTTGTATGTGACATCGACTTATTAATTTCTTTATATAATGTTGTGAGATGTTGTGGTTAGATAATCTTGAGAGATTCTTGGTTTTAAAGGGAGGGTGCCAGCTCCTCTGCCCAGAATTGACAGAGCAGTTACTTGCAACGGGATGTCTGCTGTCTAGAATGTGGGAAAGTTAAACATCAAAGGCTATCGCTGTTAACTCTGCTCGCTCGGCCTTATTGCCAATCAATTTTCGTTTAAACTGGATGTTTGGTTTACCATTTAAACGTGTTGTAGGTAAAATCGTTCAAATTACGATCGTTGTTCTCAGCTTAATAAAGTAACTAAACACAAAGTGGTAGGCAATAAATCTTCAACATGCATGTCGTTGTCATAAGAACACAATATTAAATAACCACTTAATACATAGGAGCATAACTTTATGTAGAGACCCGTCCACCCGTCATTTGGACGGGTAAAAACGAATATGGACGGTTAGAAATATGGTGGATGGGTTGTGGATGGGTAAAAAAATTAAGAAGCAAAAAAGGTCTTCCAAATCCATAGACATTGTTAGTTATGCCTTGAAAGTGAGTATAAATGGTGTCATATGTGTGTTTGTAGCCCATTTCAGGTTATCAGGCACATTTGAAAGTTTGTAAACCAGCTTATAAAGACCTGCATAGGAGCTAGCACCCTCGCATTAGCAGAACGAATGCATTGCTGTTTTGTCCTGTTGAGCAGCAGTCCAAATGCAACATGAATGCCTCATCACCCAGCAACAAGACCAGCTGATGCAGCATCTCGGCAACATGATCCAGCTGCAACTTCAACATGCTGCTGAGACTTCGCGTCAACGTGTCGAAGGTAATATTTGTGTGTGCAGTTTACTGGGGTAACGTAGCAGTTCCTTATTTCAGTGAGATTCACAAAGTGTTTCAGGCAAAGCCGCTGTTTAGTTTGCATTAATGGGAGTATTGCTACTATTCTGGGCAATCCTCAATTCTGTTCTACGCATACATCACAACAACAAATTAAATGTCAAGGACGGAGTAGTGGATTAACCAATAGGCCGAGCAGCCACGGGCCTAGGGCTCACCAAGATCAGGGGCCCACGAAAATAGCCGGGCGTATTTTAGGTATTTGTGTTCCCGAAACCTAGGCAGCAATGCATGACAAGACATTTGGCACTTTTTTCAAAACCTGACCCAACTATAACTATATTTTTGCGTAAATTGTACACCTTAGTATGCTTGTTCCACCATTCAACGTCATCCAAAACATGTATATTGCGAAAATATTGGATGTTAGCACTTCTTGAAGAGAATCTGGTTTACATCACTATATGCTACCATAATACCATATCCTTGCAAGACGGGTCGACTTTGAGGCTTCAAACTTGCGCTAAGGCGCAATAGTTTCATTATAATGTTTATTTCAAGGTACTATTTGATTACAAATGGCATATATTAATCACTTATAACCCTGACAACATAGCGAAATAATTACTCTGCATATGGGCGTTTCAAGTTTGGGCTCCACTATACCATAAGGCACGGGCATGTATAATATGTTCAGTTCGCTAGACTTCCGTTTTACTCGACATGTTCACTGCATTTAAAGTCAACAGTCATTGTGTGGTTCACTATGCTTGCATGAATAATAATTATTATCGGGTTATATAATCAAGGATTTTACTGCTTAAAAGTGATATTTCACTATCCTGCAGTTGTGATTAAAATAATGTGCGCTAAAATAATAAGTTAATAAAATAAATATGACAATAGATAAATCCAGTTAACTGTACATTAAAACGATGAATAAATTAATAAGATAAATATAATAAATAGATAAAAATAATAAGTTAATAAAATATTTGAATAAATAGATCAATAAAATTAATAGTACAAAAAACAGCAAGCTCAAAGTGATTCACACACACGCATGCACGCACGCACGCACGCACGCACGCACGCACGCACACACACACACACACTTGTGTACCAGCTCATTGCCCAGAAAACACCTTTGGAAGTTACACATTGACAATGAAAAACAGCAGAGAAAGAATGTGAAATAATAACGTTTTGATAATCTTAGTAAATCGGCCTGTCATTTTGGGAGACGTAGTTGAAACAAAAGCACTCTTTATTGATAAATTATTATTAACATTTTAGTTTGATGAGCATAGGTGTTCAACAATTTAAATTACACACACGCACACGCCCAGGCACACGCAAACACTCACGCACTCATTCACTCACTCTAAACAACGCTGCAATACCTATGCTATGATAACAGCTGTATAAGGAAAACAACGAAACACTTTTTGCAACCAAACAATTCGCAGAAACGCTTTCAAGACAATTGTAGAAATCAGTTATAGCTACACATGTGTGGACAATAATTATTCAATAATGAGTATTATGTAATTGATTCGTTTCGGGTATTGTTATAAGAGTATGACTTAATTTTGTTATATAACCACTTGTAATATTAACACAATATAGGTACGAATGTCGAAAGAAATAGCATCCTGCAAAAAATACACATAATAAGAAAAACGATTAACTTCCACATTATGTACATCGAAATTACATCAATGCAAACAAAAAGGTGGTTAGGTATTAGTACTAATTCACTAATTGTATTCTCATTAATGGCTTCACCGATACGAGTTACTGTTTTCCATTACATTTCCATTTGCCAATTTATTGGGAATATCCTTATTTTCAAACCAGTACTACACCAATTGCTTTGCTTATACTTTTCGCAACATCAATTATACTTGTTGTTACTATTACGCAACAAGAAGTCACGTTTTCATTTGTTCTTGTGGCAATGAAAGACAAAACAGTGTTTTGATATTTTGTTGTTCGCTTAAAATTTGAATAAAATATAGTTTTTATTAAATACTAATTAAATCGTATATGCATGATATTGCATGATACGTCCACCGGAGGTGGTTAATCACACCCAAATATGTTCAAATCTATGTGAATAGAACACACAATGATCCACCTTCTTATATCAAACACATGCATTTGCACATCAACGAATTAGTTGCCATTGCAATAGTGCTATTTATTTCTCTGACTATTATTGTTTTCTTGTTTTTATTTCAGGAGAGCTGCAAAATGTACAAGAAGAGCTCAAAAACGTTCACAAGCGTGCGATTGAAACCTATCTTAGGAACAAAGGAGATCACGAAAATACAACACTGGAACGAATTAATGATGTTTACATCGAGCTTCGTGTTCACGACGCAAAACCTGGGTATCGGAGAATAGAGAAACGATCAAATGTCAACTATCTGGAACTAGAGATGAACATGGATCAATGCCAGGAAATTAATCATCAAGAGTTATTTTCGCCAGGTCGCCAGAATGCGAAGACTCCGCTTAAGGTGTTGACCACTGGGATAGCTGGAATTGGAAAGACCGTTTTTTCTTTGAGCGTCCTTGACCTATGGCAGAAGGAAGGTCAGCTGTCATCTAAATTTGACAATGTACACTACTATTCTCTGAGGGATCTCGCACATATCGGAAAGTGCTCCCTGGCCGATCTCTTGTTCACACACCAAGGTATCCCGAAGCCAAGCAATGATGCAATATCTGAATATCTAACGCATAAACGTATGCAAAGAACTCTCTTAATTTTTGACGCATTAGATGAGTTTGGTTGGTATACGTCTGCATCGGAATCGAAAGCCTACGATCACAACGAGGAAGTTGAGATTTCCCATTTGATAGGGTCTATCATATGTGGGAAAACGTTGAAGTTGGCCAGTCTGTTGGTAACCTCTCGCCCGGGAGGTGTTAGTGAATACGCAGTGTTCGACCGTAAAGCTGAGGTGTTTGGTTTCGTGGAATCAAGGATCTTTGAATATGTGTCTAAGTTTTGCAATGGAAATTGCAACCTAGAGTCACACATGCAAGCGTACATCAAGCACAACACAAATATTCGTAGTCTGTGTTATGTGCCCATGTTATGTAATCTTGTGTGCCGCATCGCAAAGGTGAACATGGAGCAAGGGAGCAAAGTACCTTTGCCAGAAACAGTTACGCAGTTGTTAATAACGTGTGTAGTCCACTTTGCTATTGAGCATCATCCATACTTCAAAGGAAAAGAACTCGCCGAAGATGATGACATTGTTGCACACATCAAAGAAACACTGTTCTTCCATTCAGCACTGGCAAAACACGGCATGAGTCAACAGCCAATCAAAGTGGTTTTTTCAAGCGATGACATGAAAGACTGTAAGTTATCAGAAGAAACCGCAAAGCAGTGCGGTCTTTTGACTGTTTCCAGAGTGATTGCTCCAGGTCAGTTGTGTCGAAAGGTAAAACAGTTGTTTTACTTCTTTCATTTAATTATTGAGGAGTTCTTTGCTAGCATTGCCCTGATTTCAAGTCTACACGAAACCAAAACAATCATAAAGCTGACACAAAATGAAGGGCAGTTGGACATGGTGTTGATGTTCATATCTGGACTAGTAGGTGATCCTGATAACAGACAATTTCTGCAATCGTTGGGATGCCAGACAACCATGACAGCAAGTGATTTGCTCAGGCTGGTGATTAATCAAGAGCGTAAACAAAGAAGACGGAACCACAAGTCCGCCATACTGCTGCTCCTGTTACTCGTCTACGAATCAAGACAGTCAGATCTATGGGCTCAAATCAAGGAATTTGTACTGAAAGATGGCAAGGAACTCGATCTCGAAGACACATTCATGAGCCCACTCGAGCAGAAAGCTTTGACTTATGTGATGACAAGATGGAATGATGTTACCATTCTGAAGTAAGTCAAGCATTTGATGGTATTAGTGTATCAGGTTTTGCATACTACTTATTAAATGCTACACAATCCCAGTCGTAACGTTCAGTCAAGTATTACAGACAAACTTTGTAAAATATTCTCACTTGCTAAACTAAAAATAATACACGTATTATTTACAAACTGTATTACATGATTTTGCATCGAAGGAAGACATTGCCCAGGTAAAGTTTTGTCAATAGCACTGATATGTAACCCCTATCCAACCAACAACAAACAGCACTGCTACATTCCTCTATGTCGCGGTTTTGCTAAATGACTTGCATGACGTAGTTTTATGACGCAGTGTTATGACCCGCAACTTTGGGGTTCGAAGGTTGGTCCCACTTAAATTGAATTATAATAAATAAATTATAATTAGCATACAGGTCGCGTTTGCCAAGAAACCTTTCACACAAATACACAGAGTTACACACACATACATACATACACACATATATATATATATATATATTACTGTAATAACTAGCAAGTACTATATTGATATATACATAATACATGCATTTTGCTTGTGTTACGTAAACGTGTATGTACCTCAATATAGCGTAACCTGCTATTGTAATATATATATATATATACATATATATATAACGGAAATGTGTGAGTGTTCTGTAAAACATAAATTTTAATCAATCGCAAAGTACCGCCATACATATTTAATTTGACGTTATTAATTTATTTCAGCTTGCAACAGTGCACACTCCATGGAACAGAGCTGGTTATTGCTTTGGGAGAATTGACCCAGCTCAGAGAACTATGGTACTGGAACACATATAGAAGTATAAATTAGCCACTATGAATTTTGCCAGTGTCATTCCTATTTACTATTGGATTTATTGGATAAAGAATTAACATTGGTGCAATACGGAAATTTATGTTTTCCATTTCAGAACATATATTAATACCATTACATCATTTATATGTAGTAGTTGTTGGCTGTTAGTTTAGTCTTGTTTGTATTAGTGTAGGAATTGATATATTGACACTACTTGCAAGTCATCATTTATATATATATATATATATATATATATATATATATATATATCAGTATGCTCATGTTAAACAGCCTCTACGCATAATATGATACGATACGATATGATACGATATAAACATAATATAATATATATGTATATATCTATGTATAATATATATGTATAATATACATATATAATATATGTATAATATTATATATATATATATACATATATATATATATAATGTATTTAATATATATACATGTATATATATATAATATATATGTATGTATATATATATATATATATATATATATATATATATATATAAATTGAGTAAGAAGATTCATTAATTACATTTGTTTTGTTAAGTGAACAGTTCAGCTTTTGTATATTGCATTAATGAATTGTATTTGTTTAGGCTAGGCCACAATACCAACCTTCACGGCCCTGAGATTACGAAAGTTCTGTGCGACTCTCTCGTCAGACTGTCTCTGCTGGAGATATTACAGTACGTTGATAAGACTGATCTGGTAACATAATATGTCACAGTATTAGCAATTCGCTTTTCAGAACACTGCCAAATTGCTTCGTATTGTTAATTTAAAAAAAAATGTCTAACATTGACTATTCCGGTGAAGTTAGGTGATATAAATCATGCTTTTCATGGTTGATTTATGTGCCTGTCAATGTGTGCTTGCCGTTGAGTGTCTGGCACTCAATAAAACAGTTGTTTGTGTCTCCATAGTCTAAGCATCTGTGACCTGACAGACGACGACATGACCCGACTGGCTGCAATACTGCCTCATTTGAGACAGCTGGATTTTCTTGGGTGAGTGTCACAATCTAATTATTTGTGTCTCAAGATAGTTATTAGTCCGTCTTTGGTTACGCATTAAATTACTGAACTGAGTGGAAACTCCAAAAAGCGTATTGCTGCCATCAATGTTATATTTGAACAACGCAAAAGTCGTACAGATGATTGTTTAATTTAGTCTTGAATTATACGTATAATATTTATTTTATTATTATTACAACCAAGAAAATAAATTTGGTATGCAGTGCAGCTAATGTTGCTAGTATGATAGCAGAGTTGTTCATTTAGTTGTTTATTTCCGACCGCACAAATTAAGAATTACACGTACATCTGGTTAGTAATAAATACATGTCAACATGTAAGCAAGACCATGAGAGAGTGTTAGGGGAAAGGGGGTGAACAGAAGTGCAATACTTATATAATGGTTCACCCCAAACAATACAGTTATATGTTGAATGAATTGTTAGTTAGTTAGTTTGTTATGGTATGTGTTGTACATTACAATCACTATCATATTTTAACTACATCTACAAACGTCTGTATGCTCAGTTGCTGGTATGCTCCAAACATTTCACGCAACACAGTATCCCAGAGGAAGTTTGAGGAATGCTATAGGTGTTACCCCATATTTCGCTGCAATAACTAATACAAGGCAAGAACAAAGAACGTTGCAATATCTACATTCCATCCTGAGTAATTAAATCACTTGCTTTGTAAATGATCGCTACCTCTTTCGACAGTTTTGTTGTAACCGTACTAATGTGGTGTTTCGCGCTTACTGGGTTATCATATTATATAACAAAAATATTCCAAAACATTTAATTATACGTACTCTGATAGTTTTTTCGTTATTTAAGCACACATTAATGTCAACTTCGGGTGGACGTTATCCGAATAGCACAGATCCTACAGTTCGCTTTTCAGCCAAGTTGAGCGATAATTTGTTTACAGCAAACAGTCTGCACAATTTAGCAAGTTCGCTATTTAAGGTGTGACATAGATTGTTACCACTACAAAATATATTTGTATCGGCAACAAAAATAAAGTACAAAGAATCGTGTCCTGCAAATGACCATGCGGAACTCCACTTGTGACACCAAATAGCTCGGAGACACACCCATCGATATTTACAAATAGGGTAGGTGGGATTCTCGTAAAACACCATGTTTTCTATATGTAGCCCCCAATAATACTATAGCATATTTATTATTGGACTGGTTTGCCAACGTTTGTTTGTACAGTTTATTTTATTTGAGTGCACGAGAGGTCAAATCGATTTCTCGTAATAGACCATCAATCTGTGTTGTGTAATATCCGTGTTCCTTTGAAGCACCTGGATGTATTGGGACATACACACAAGCACTTGTATAATCCCGGTTGATATTCAAAACACCAAAAATTGTTGTAATTTCTTGCATGTCCTGATTACCTCATTTGTCACCAGATAGCAATTGTAATATATGAATGTCGCCTAATCATTGTGTTCTTTTTGTGATAGTTTGGGCATGAACAGCATCACTGACGACGGTGCCCGCATAATCACAATGGCAGCTGTCAAGATGCCCCGCATCTGGAGCGTTTCGTAAGACCATTAAGATGTTAAAGGGGGGTGTTACAACCGATAATGTAATAATCGCCTGTTAATGTAATAACTGCCCGATAATGTAATAAAATCGCCCGATAATGTAATAACCGCCTGATAATGTAATAACATCAACCGATAATGTAATAAACTTGCTAACCGATAATGTAATAATTTTCGCCCGATAATGTAATAAACTCCTCTTGCCTGATAATGTAATAACTTTCGCCTGATAATGTAATAACGTACACATTTCTCGTAGGACTGTTGATTTCATGTTGATTTCTTGCACTTAGTCCAATTCGTATATTTCGTTTCTTTCGCAATACACCTATTACATTATCGGTTAGCAAGTTTATTACATTATCGGTTGATGTTATTACATTATCAGGCGGTTATTACATTATCGGGCGATTTTATTACATTATCGGGCAGTTATTAAATGCTGTAACAACCATTGCCCAACCATAAAAACGTACCCTTTAGAGGATATGTGACCATGGTTTAATGAGTATGGAGCTACGGTATACATTTAATAATTCTTCAAACTGGGATACCATTGACCAATGGAAGCCGCCAAACAAACAAAATGTCTTTTTGGTGTTCATATTATGTCATATTATGTCATATTTGTATATAAAAAAGGAAATTGACAAGTAAAATAAAACAAGGCTTCAAACGTGGGCGTGGCTTCCATATGTATCAAGTTATGATGTGTCGTGACCACTCCCCTAATGAGTGTTATGCAAGATTCCACCCTAGAGGTACCTGGTCATGATGTATTACACTAACCTGCATGTCAGAGAACTTACAACTCGGGACCTACTTCCAGATCGGCCCTCCGTTGCAAACCTCGTAACACACACGAAGTGTATTATCTTTTCAAGCAGAAGTCCAGGATCGGTTTTGTAACAACACGTATTTATTCCGTTCAACACAATACTACAATCATCTTCCCTGCGTTGCCTCTCCCCAGCCTGCGTCCAGTCTTCCTCCGACGGTATTTATTCCCTCTGCCACGAGGCAGATCCTAGCTATAGGCATGCATTACCTTTTATAGTGAGCCATGCTTCGGACAGGCTCGGACACTAGTCTAGTCGACATATAATAATACCCACACCGGCCGGTCAGCTACTGGCCAGCTAGGAGAATGCGCAGCTCCTAAGTATAGCTTAAGTATAGGGCTAATGTCCCTTTCTACGGCTAGCATCCACCCAGCCTTTGGTTCAGCTAATAATAATTCCTAAGAGTTCGTCACCTTGCTCCTACCACCTTTATGTGTAATGCTTCAAATATATATCCTTTCGATTCTTACAAAGTGTTGTGTGAGTGACATATATACTGGCAGGCCCGCCAGTTGAACAGATGAAGCAAAACATGTCGTATTTTACAATTTAAATATGCTTTCTTAATCTATAATATAGCACTTAGACTATTTTATTAAAGTTGGGCAAACGTAATTTTATAGCTTAAAAGTTCGAATTTTGGCGATACATTGGCTAACATGCGTTCGTGAGAAGGCGGAAATACCTGCGTCTTCCAAGTTGCATCTAACGATCTTTCATCTTACTGTCCGGTCATAAATATATAGCACATGCTCGATATCGGGCTAGTTGCCGTATTTATCCGGTCAAATGGCGCATA
>OZ024867.1:13717219-13779719 GCA_964017155.1 Oasisia sp. SBJ-2009 | reverse complement strand
AAATAATAATCCGGGATCAAATTCTCATAAAGACAATCACGTTTCTCGACCTCACCATATTGAAAGAGTCAGAAGGTGATCCAGTACAAGACCACAAGTGGATTCCTGTTTCAGGCGCTATGGCTGGAAGTAAGCATCTCTCTAACCTGATGAGCTATACCCTCACTCTGACGCCGTATTCAATGGCAACAATCGATGGGTTCTTTGCGAAAAGCCAATAAACCCTTACAAAAAAAGAGCCAATGGTATACCACTGATTATCATTCAGTATCATTCAGTACCATTGGACCATTCAATATATTTCAACAGAACTCAGTGGTACCCTTAACGATAATTTAAAATACAATTCAATACCACTGAACAGTACAATAAAGAATCTAAAATACCATTAAAAATATCATTCAAAAAACCATTTAGATACCATTCAAATACCATTGGCTATAATACCCCCTAGGACCATTCAAGTACCATTAAAAAACCAACGGTATTTGAATGCTATTTTTTTTTAAGGGAAACGCAAAGTGTGAAGTACCTCAGCAACGATGCCGATCATGCAAATCTCCCTGGTCCCCATGGAAAGGGCGCGGTGAAAGGTTGACGGGTTGAACATTTGACAGCCAGCGGACTGGAAAGCCGTCTTCACAAATGACGAAAACAAGAATCACTTCAGCCCTCCTTCTATGATTGAGATTGTTTGAAGGCCAATCATCTCCATCGAAGCTGGTCAAGCGAACCTCGGCGGAGTGACATCGGTGGAATATCTATCAGAGATATGTTCGCACCATGAAGCAACTTGTGTGAGGATTATTATATATATCATGTACATTCAAACCATGATGTCTCACATCAAGACCATCAGGTTCACTCAGAGCATTGGACTCTGACGTCTTCTTCATACTTCTGTATTTTGCACACACAAAACGCTCTCAGTCGACATTTTTATCGGCTTGGGAGAGAACTTGACCCACCAGTTGGCTGAGAACTACTCCTAAGAACACATCGCAGCTATAGAGGCATTACGTATCTTCACTGCACTTCAGCGTACAATAGCAAACGAAAAGTGAGATCAGTCAAATTACTGAGCAAGAACTCAAGGTGCATGCAAACCTTCGTTGCAGCAGGCACTTTGACGATGAACGCATTCTTACATGCACTGACGAGTTCACATGTCGCATACATGGCATTTGGCAGCGAATGAAGGAAGCTGATGTGGCAAGAGAGATCAATTAAGGTCAAGAAATGCTATGGCTCACGACTCGACCTCCGGCCTGATTTCCACATTGATCTGTCAACATTTACACCATGCAGAATGATACTCATCCAGCATATCATTCCAAAGGTCCTAGTTGGCATCTTAGAAGAAGACGGAAATGATCGACGACGAAATTACAGATGAAACCCATGCTGTGGACGATTTACGACGAGAACGAGGAGTACGTTGACTATTAATCACCATCACGGAGTTCACTGTACCCGTCCTCTGCCCCTGTTCTTGAAGCAACATGGATGAGTATTTACGTCTGAACTCAGATTACTATCTTGGCTTTTCCCTCAGCCTAATATATATATTTTTTTTAATATAAGTGTAAGGATGGGTGGGTGGGTAGGTTTTTTGTGGGTTGGCTGGTTGATGTGAGGATGGTGTTGACACGTGTTCGCAACCATTTCTAAGTAACTTCTGATTAAATATATTTATATATTCAAGATTAAAAGACTTCATAGTCCGTTCTAAACATTACATTAAAAAAACGGAAATTGTGTCGTTAGTTATATATTAAAATACCTGTAATAAGACTGGTGGTCAAGATTCAGTTGATACCGACTTAGGCTGGAGCGTTGTTGGTTGCACTGCCACCTGTGAAAACTCAGGTGACGCAATAGGACTCTCGCATAAAGTCATTACTACCAAAGTACCAGAAGAGTTACGGCTCTCGGAAGAAGCGTTTGATGTTCCTGAAGGGAACCTTCTTGTACCCCAAGAGGTCTGTTTTGTTTATGAGACTAAGATCAAGGAAGTTATGAATCCTAGTAGAGTGCTAGAAATGTTTGAGCAGGATTTTAATGAACAAGGCTCAACTACAGCTTCCTTCTCTCAAGAAGACAGACGGTTCTTAACCAAGGTGAAGAAAGGCATTCATCGAAGAGAAGATGGTCACTACGAGATGCCACTTCCTTTCAAGGAAGAGAGACCCTTAATGCCGAACAACATAGCGTCAGCAACGCAACGGCTAAATCAACTGAAGCGTCGTCTTGCGGCCAATAAGAAGTATCGTGACGATTATACACGCTTCATGGGAGAAGTGATAGAGAAGGGAGATGCGGAGAAAGTTCCCGAGTCGGAGTTGGAGAAGAAAACAGTGTGTATTCCACATCACGGAGTCTACCACCCCCAAAAACCAGACAAGATCCGTGTGGTATTCGACTGCTCTGCTAAGTTCAAGGGAACCTCCCTAAATAACCATTTACTGAGTGGACCAGACCTTACGAATACTCTAACTGGAGTACTTTGTAGGTTCAGACAAGAACACATCGCCTTTATGTGTGACGTGGAGCGCATGTTCCATCAGTTTCACGTGGACCCGGAGGATCGGGATTACCTTAGATTCCTCTGGTGGGAAAACGGGAACCTAGATTTCCAGCCTGTGGAATACCGCATGAACGTCCACCTGTTTGGGGCTGCCTCGTCCCCATGATGCGCAAACTTTGGCTTGAAGTATATCGCATCAGAAAACGAAGGCCAGTTTGGGACAGGAGCTGCCGACTTCGTCAGGCGGAATTTCTACGTTGACGACGGCCTAACAAGTGTAGACGCAATACCTCAAGCTGTGGAACTTGTAAAGAATGCAAGAGAAATGTGCTCCGAAGGAGGTCTAAGACTTCACAAATTCGTATCAAACAACCGAGAGCTGATTGAGTCTATTCCTCACTCTGAAAGAGCTAAGGACGTTGAGAATCTTGATCTTACATTTGAAGATTTGCCTGTTGAGACTCACTCGGGATCCAGTGGTGCATCCAGTCAGATGAATTCAACATCAGAATTACATTGAAGGACCGTCCCCTGACACGGCGGGGAGTCCTGTCAACCGTTGCATCATTGTTCGACCCTCTCGGATTCCTCGCACCATTCGTGCTGAGAGGTAAACAGATTCTGCAGCAAGCGTGCAGAGACGGAGTAGATTGGGATGACCCGCTGTCCGAAGAGTTGCAACATAAATGGGAACGCTGGAGACAGGAACTCCCTGACCTCGCCAGTATCAGACGTGCAAGATGTTTCAAACCAGAAGGGTTTGGCAAGGTGCAGACTCAAGAATTGCACCACTTTTCCGACGCCAGCACTACGGGATACGGACAGTGTTCATACCTACGGCTAATGGATGAGAATGGAAACGTACACTGTTCCCTTGTCATGGGTAAAGCGAGAGTGACACCAAGGCAGATTGTCACCATCCCAAGACTTGAGTTGACTGCAGCTGTAGTTTCTCTCAGAGTGAGCACCATGCTGCAGGAGGAACTAGATGTTAGTGAAATTCAGGAGTTCTTCTGGACAGACTCTAAGGTAGTACTCGGCTACATCAACAACGATGCAAGACGATTCCATGTGTTTGTGGCTAATCGTGTACAGCAGATCCGCCAGGTAACGAAACCTAAACAGTGGAAATATGTCAAGTCTGAAGATAACCCTGCAGACCACGCATCCAGAGGTTTGAGTGCAGCAGATTTAATGACATCAAACTGGTTCCCTGGGCCGACCTTCCTGTGGGGAAAAGACATCCTCATGAGCGAAAAGGTCGAAGAACTGCTACCGAATGACCCTGAGGTCAAAGCAGTGGAAGTCCACATGGCAGAGACTACAGACAAGGTCTCTTTGCTAGATCGGGTAGATCGCTTCTCTGACTGGAGCAGAGCGACTAAAGCTATCGCAGTAGTACTGCGCGCCATTACAAGGAAAAGAACCAACGACAAAACACCACAGGAGAGCATGACATCCCCGGATGAAAGACAGAAGGCACAACTTGTCATATTACAGTTGCTGCAACGCGAACTCTTTCCAAGAGAGATGGAACTTCTCAAGGACAGCTCCTTAGAGGCGAAGAAAGGAGTTGTCGAGTCTAGCCGACTACGCAGACTAGACCCCTTCATAGATGAAGAAGGAACACTACGAGTAGGAGGAAGACTGAAATATTCTTCGCTACTCTACGGCGTCAAACATCCCGTTATCCTTCCAAGGAAGAGTCATGTGACGACCCTAATCATAAAGCACTTTCATGAGAAAGTTAAACATCAAGGAAAGGGAATCACTATGAATGAGATCAGATCCAATGGATTTTGGATCGTGGGCTGTAGTCAAGCAGTATCCTCGCACATCTTTCAGTGTGTGACTTGCAGACGACTGCGCAGCAGCACATCAGAGCAGAAGATGGCAGATTTGCCTGAGGACAGGACAGAACCTTCCTCCCCCGTTCACTTACTGTGGAGTGGATTGCTTTGGTCCGTTCTACACCAGCGACGGTCGCAAGGAGCATAAGCGCGGTATGGCCTCCTGTTCACTTGCATGGCATCCCGAGCCGTCCACATAGAAATACTGGAGGATATGACAACAGATGCGTTCATAAACGCTCTTCGTTGCTTCATAGCACTGCGGGGAGCAGTGAAGCAGTTAAGATCAGACCACGGGAGCAATTTCATCGGCGCTCAACGTGAGCTGAAGAATGCACTCAATGAAGTGAAAAACGAAAGGATAAAGGCCTATCTCGCGGAGCAAGGATGCGACTTTTTGATGAACGTGCCCCATGCTAGTCACATGGGCGGTGTCTGGGAGAGACAAATAAGAACCATCAGGAACGTTCTTAATACCATCTTGCACCAGTTTGCTGGAAGACGTGATAGCGCATCGCTGCGCACCTTCTTCTACGAAGCGATGGCGATAGTGAATGGCAGACCACTGACGGTCGAGAATCTAGGCGACCTTTGCGGACCGGAGCCACTCACGCCGAATCATCTGTTAACGATGAAGTCCAAGGTAATTCTTCCCCCTCCGGGAGACTTCGTTAAGGAAGACGTCTACGCCAGAAAGCGGTGGCGACAAGTACAGTACCTCTCAAATGAATTTTGGACAAGATGGAGAAAGGAGTATCTGGTGAATCTCCAGGTCAGACAAAAGTGGAACAACAGCAGAAGAAACTTGAAGGTTGAGGACGTAGTTCTCATCAAGGACGCAGAACTGGCACGTGGCCAGTGGAGATTGGGCCAGGTGGTCGAAGTCTACCCAGACAAGGACCAACTTGTGCGCAAGGTCAGACTGCGCGTGGGAGACCCCAATCTGGACAAGCTGGGCAGACGCGTTGCAAAGGTCACCTACGTGGAAAGACCTATCCAAAAACTTGTACTGTTGTTGGAGAGCGATTAGCTCGAAACTTAAAAGGTACTCGAGAACGTTCTAAAGTCTCTAGACCTAACTGTAGTGTCAAACAGTTCCTTTGTTGGTGACTGTTTCTTCTCATTAGCGTAAAATTACCTTGTAATTTTAGCGGGGAGTGTAGCGATCGCCGAAATGGGCGATAATATAGAATTTAACGTTCCGATGCCAATAAGGTCTAGATGTTTAGTTTATGCATTATGTAGACACCTTCTAAAAAAGTGAAAAAAGCCACTCAGAGCAAAAGCATAACAGATATTAACTCAGGACCCATATAAGACCACAACGAGTTTTCACGGTGTTACAAGGCGTAACAACATTCCATGCACGCCAAAATAAACATCAGTATCAAGAAACATGTATGGTCGTCCTTCATTCAATATAATGGGTCACGGAGTTACAATACGAGCCACATGAAGTTCGTGTAATATGCTCATATTATTGGTGAGTCATATACAGTCGAAAGCGGGAACTAAGAAGTGGAAGCACATGCTTAAATCCTCATTAGATCCCTCCACACCACATACACACGCACACGCAAACACGCACGCAAACACAACACACACACACACACACAGACACACGCACGCACGCACGCACACACACAGACACACACACAGACACACACACAGAGACACACACACACACACACACACACACACACACACACACACACACACACACACACACACACACACACACACACACACACACACACACACACACAGACACACATACACACAGAGACACACACACACACACACACACACACACATACACACACACACACACACACACACACACACACACACACACACACAACCCCCCCCCCCCACACACACACACACACACCACCACCACCACCAAGCAATATCAAATGTTTTACACACACAATACACATACACCACAAACACTACACAAACACCACGCACAAACACACAACACCCACACATGCACGCACGCACATTAAACCTAATGGGTATTTATTGACACACACCCTATTCATATTGCAGGTGTCAGACATACAGAAGATAACTAACTAGAGAATTTTTGTTTTGATATTTTTAGGTGTAACAGTCACCACTAAACACTCATGCTTGTAGGAAACAGTTATACTCTTTTTTTAATATACAATATTTCAGATAGACACAATCGTTTAAATAATGTGTTAGTCAGCCATGGTGACGGAGGATCTGCTTCCACAAAAGAAGACTTCAAAACCACAGTTAGCAGTCAGAAAAGTGAGTTTGCGCATACTTTTTCATGCTAATAATGATGTATTCCTGTCAGATTATATAAATTCACATTATATGACAGTATAAAATACAGTTATGACCAATTGCACTTAGCATACTGTGTTGTTATGCAAAAGCACTGCCAGTTGTTTGTCTAACCATTTTTTCACTTGCACTGTTTAGGGTAATGTTGGTTCAGTGGTATGTGTGGCAGGTTCACACCCTACTGTCCCTACATGTGTTCCGTGTATAAAATGTAATACTACATGTGTGCATACACATTGACGAGGGAGGGAGGGAGGGAGGGAAAGAGGGGGGTGGAGGGTGGAAGGGAGAGAGGGAGAGAAGAGGGAGAGAGAGGGCGGGAGGGAGGGAGGGCGGGCGGGCGAGCGAGAGAGAATGACGGTGAATGTGGCTGAAGAGAGAGAGGAGAGAAATAGATACGTAGGTTATGAATGTGACTGAAGAGAAAGAGATGGTGAATGACGGGAGATGGAACAGATTATGGACATTGTATTCTATTAACAGAGCGTAAGCCATCTGTTTCTGTTGAAAAGGGTTTCACATGCATGAAATTGTGAGTATGCATCGTTTCTCAGTGTGTATGTTTGTTGTTTCTCGCTACTAAGACGCATAACCAACAGCGGTGTGGCACCTTTGTATGTGTTTAATGACCTTATATATATATATATATATATATATATATATATATATATATATATATATATGTGTATATATATATATATATATATATATATATATATATATATATATATATATATATATATATATGTATACAAAATAAATGTTTGCCATTTATGAAATGTTTTGACAATCATGCTACAGTCAGTTTGAAACTGTCTTCCAAGGGAGTGGAAATATTTGTGTAACCACCGTTGCGTAATTGTCCATGTGGCGTGTTTAAAAAACACCTATAAATACATCATAACAGTATATACGGTTGGACTCTCAATATGCCGAAGCCTTACTTGTCCACTTGGAATCTGGAGTTCACTCTCGGGTGGTAATTTGTGTTCAATCTTGCAGTTAAAAAATATTACCACCACCACGTAACCATTTCGACTCGCGGAACGGAATTGACGGCTACGCGTAGCCGACGATGATATCAAGTTGCTGTCACACACGTGTACGCACACGTGTATGCACACACATGTATGCACACACATGTATGCACACACATGTATACACACATGTACACACACGTGTACACACACACGTGTACATACACACACACGTGTACATACACGTGTACATACACGTGTACATACACACGTGTACACATATGTGCACACACATACGTGTATGCACACACGTGTACACACACACATGTACACACACACGTGTACACACACATATGTGTACACACACATATGTGTACACACACATACGTGCACACATACATACGTGTACACACACGTGCACACACACATACGCGCGTATACGCATACACGTGTACACACACGTGAACACACACATGCACACACATACTGTACACACACACACGTGTACACACACACGTGTGTACACACACACGTGTGTACGCACACACGTGTACATATACATGTATATACACGTGTACACACATACTGTACACACACACTCACACGTGTACACACACGTGTACACACACACACACGTGTGTACACACACACACGTGTGTGCGCACACACGTGTACACATACATGTATATACACGTGTACACACATACTGTACACACACGGTACACACATACTGTACACACACGGTACACGCGTGTACACACACGTGCACACCATTTTAGGGTCTGAGAACACTGGCGCTTTGAGCATACCGCGGGTAAATGGATGGCAAGGGGTATATCTGCACCCAGTTTTTGTTGGGAGGGGGCAGACGTATAAATCTGCCCCCCCCCCCTGCGATGGAGTTAATTACATCAGAAATTCGCACAGCTAGGTGCTTTTTTTAAAACAACGATATCCCTCTACCCTCCCTCCGTATTTCCGATGTCATGATTCACCGCTAGCGCGAGGCAGCGGGGAAGGCGGAGTGTTGCTGAATCTCTGGCGGTTCTCAGCCCCCCCCAAAAAAAATCGTTCCAGCGTCAACAGAACAGTCGATATAAATGCCCCGACACCCGTCAATATACATCAACAAATGCTTACGGTAAATCAATTTACGAACATTTTAACGCCACACAGATTGCTTACAATTAAAGTAGACCAGGTACACGCATGCTATAAGAATGCAGCCCTTGTGATACCATCAGTCGCCCATACCGAGTACGACGTACACGTGGGCTGCTAATAATGTCTGAGTACACGTGTACTCAGTAGAGCGCGCGACTCGAGCTACGTAAAAACTCGTTGGGTTGTTAGGTGGACTAGTCTAATACGGAACGTCGGGGGTAGGCAGCTTGCGTTGAATAAACGAAAGATGATCAATCTGGCGTCATATTACACATTATATTAAACTATTATAATGTTAGGAAACTCAAATTAAATTATTCACAACATAATTGATTCGAAATGTACACGTTTGGCAATATTTAATGCGCTGTTGACGATATCGCTTGAATGAAATCCAATGCTCGACCCCTGGAAGTGACTCGCAACAGACGACAGTGCGTAACGGATAATAATAGCACCGTTCACATGTGTGAAAGTACGTCGAGAGGACTCCTGTTAATAACCTGACAGCAAGTGTTCATCGACAATGAATAGGTCAGACTCTGTGTGTCGAATGAAAACTAACGGAGTATCTATTCCGCTCGAGAGAGAAATGGGAAGCGAATCGATGCTGACGGCCATGCATCGATTTGTGGAAGCCGTGAACCAGATGGATGACACAATACTCGTACCGAACCGACTCAAAGACATCCCTGTCGAAAAATTGGGCGGCAACGGCACGACAGGTAACAAGGCAGTCGTTCCGTCATTTGGTCTCGACCCTGCTGATGACGTCGTGGCAAAAACAGGAGATTTGTTCAGCTTTTACACGATGTTGAACGCCGTCAAGACAGAGCTGGTTCGTGGCACGCGGCCTGACGAGGACGATGACACGGACTCCGTGTTCCAACGTGACAACGGCATGACAACATCTCCGCCTGATGAACACTCGCAACATGTCGCCAGGCAGTTTCGGCAGCACATTTCCGGGCTCTTCAAAGTGCTCACGCAGATGACAGAGACGGCAAACTATCTGGCGGTCAGGTATCAGGAAGAACTAAATATGGGAACTTCGAATGGGGTCATTTTGTGAGCGTGCATGTAAGCATGGTTCTTGGACTTGGAAGACAAAAAACAGCGGTGTCAGTGCCATCAACTCATGATCAAGATTCTTTGTGCCATGACAAAACAGCTGAAACATTGTCATCTCACCCTGTGCAACACCTGCTTCGTTTACGAAATATATCGACGAACAATGTCAATGACATGTCAACGTGACAGTGAAACAGGCGACGTGAGGTTCATGCCATGTTCCTGCCGAATCATGACATGGCGTGTGCCTGGATGTTGAACTAAGGCTGTACCTTGCAGTAACAGTAGTGATTAGTCCGACATCTGAATGGGACTGGAGTATTGGTCAACAGATAGCGGCTTGTGCTGTAGATTGCCTGTATGTATCTCCCGGTTGCTGGATAGTACATTTACGTCTGGTATATATATTATGATTATGTAAAAAAGTTTTAAACAGGTAATTTATTACTGAAGTTAGAACTGTGATATTGAACTGCATCCGTGTGACCGTGAGGCGTGACACTGGCAGTGACAAAGTCACATTGTTGAGGAGCCTGCAAGATATGACTGTGTGTCATGATGTTAGACATTTTGTTATCATGTAACTTAGTCTTAGACTTATATTGTTGTCGTGACTCATTTCGAGTTGATTATATAACGTGCTTAACAGAATACACCATACGGTGCTTAAATTAAGATGTTTGTAGATATTTCAATATTGCTGAATTACACATGGATGTCCAACATTCCACGTGATGAAATTGAGGAAAGGAAAAAAAAAAGTGTTAATGCTGGTATTTTTACAACTTCCTGGTAAATCAGGAAAACCACATGTTATGGTGAATGGTATATAAGCGACTAACTGCAAAATTCACATCCTGTTTCATGCGTTATGCTGGGTAATTGTTGACAACCATTGTTTAATCTTAATTGTAAGTAACAGAAGGTACACAACACATTGTTTGTTTTTTAAAGCAGTGTAATCATCAATAGAGTTTTATAATGTTTTGATATAGATCATGACAATTAATTATTTATTTAACTCTGAACATTGTTATGTTTAATTGGGTGTGCTGTTGTAACAGGAAATATGTATACTTTTAATATTGCCTTTAAAAAACATACAATATTTTTATTTACACCTTAAGTATAGATCATAAAAATTTAGCCGATTTTTTTATTATTAAAATACTGTTGAATATGTTTGGCACCGTACACTATATACTATACATTACAGATATCAAATAATGTCTTCAAGAGAGACATGTTACATTTAAACAAAATTATATGTGTTTGATACAAACCAATTTATTTCTTACTGGAGTATGTAGTGGTAAATAATTACGTCCAAATAATTATGTGTCTGTCAAAAGTAAGTCCCCCCGGAAATTTTTCAGCCTGTTATTGTAATGTACCGGGTCAGAATTTTGATCAATGTGCATGGACAATATTAGAGACTGGACAAAACAGCCCACTGCCCGGTTGCTGTGCATGGTGGAAGACTGACAGTTCTGGCACATCATGGTTGCAAAGGCATCCACCGTGTCACCCAACAAGTGTCGGGTCTATGATGCTGATGGCATAGAAGCAAAAGAAGACAGGATTTTAATAATTTTACCGATTCCCAAAATGTGAGCCACTCGGCGTGTACGTGATTCCTGTAACACTGTCTTCATTACGTGTTGAACTTTGTCTCACTGTGTGAAGTGGAAAAGCACACAAAACTGACATGTTTACTCATAAGGTTAGGAGGAATTGTTACTTAATTATATTCAGGCTGCTTGAATCACGTGCAGATTATGATATAATGGTTCGGTTGGACACACAAGTGGATTATTGGTGCTTCTTTTGAAAATGGTAATAGCCACAAGTAGACTGGTTAAGCTGCTTGTAATTATTAATGGTAATAACCAAGAATGGACTGTTCGTGCTGCTTAAATTGTAATAACCACAAAACGACTTAGCACAACTGCTTCAAGCAGTCACTGTGGCCCCCACAAAACCACAAACAGTGTTCAGATGTCTAAGACTGATATTTAAATATATAATGTTATATGTAATAGATTTGAAAAGAAACCTGTACCATATTTGAGGAATTTCATGAATAGGATTTTTTTAAATAATTTTCAGTTTTATAGATACCTTGTTAAAATGTCTTGAAACAATTCTCCATCACTGTGTGTGTTGATGTTTAACGACTTAATTGGACAAGCATATCGTCCGTGAACACATCTACAGAGAATGCACACAGCAATATTAGAGATCTCAAACAGTTTTGTTTTGCAGAGTGTTCTTATGCATGTTCAATAAATTATTATTTAATAGGTGCTTTATTGTAGCTGGTTTACTGTATAAAAGATACCGGTTTTGTAAAATGAAGAGTGAATAAATACTGCCATATACAATAAACAATGGTTGTCTTTGTATCTATTCTCACTTAATGACATCTTATTTCTATTCTAGATATCCTGAATGTCTTCCTCCCAGCCTAGATATTAATGTGTTTTTTTCTAACGTTTTAAGATGAGTGGTTTTAATAAGCACCATTTTGTGATTTCAGGCTCTGTGATTCCTGTATATAAATCTCTTGTCAGTGGTCTGTTGGAATATTGCAGTGTTATCCGGAATCCCTGGCAACATAATTTATTAACAAAATCAAACAAATTCAAAAATTTAAATATCACTGTTTTGCAGGGCTTTAGTGTGGGTTCAGGTGGAGGTTTTGCAGGGCCTCAGTGTGTGTACAGATAGAGGTTTTGCAGGGCCTCAGTGTGTGTACAGGTGGAGGTTTTGCAGGGCCTCAGTGTGTGTACAGATGGAGGTTTTGCAGGGCCTCAATGTGTGTACAGATGGAGGTTTTGCAGGGCCTCAGTGTGTGTACAGATAGAGGTTTTGCAGGGCCTCAGTGTGTGTACAGGTGGAGGTTTTGCAGGGCCTCAGTGTGTGTACAGATGGAGGTTTTGCAGGGCCTCAGTGTGTGTACAGATGGAGGTTTTGCAGGGCCTCAATGTGTGTACAGATGGAGGTTTTGCAGGGCCTCAGTGTGTGTACAGGTGGAGGTTTTGCAAGGCTTCAGTGTGTGTACAGATGGAGGTTTTGCAGGGCCTCAGTGTGTGTGTGTGTGTGTGTGTGTGTGTGTGTGTGTGTGTGTGTGTGTGTGAGTGTGTGTGTGTGTGTGTGTGTGTGTGTGTGTGTGTGTGTGTGTGTGTGTGTGTGCAGGTGGAGGTTGTGCAGGGCCTCAGTGTGTGTAGGTGGAGGTTGTGTAGGGCCTCAGTGTGTGTATGTGGAGGTTGTGTAGGGCCTCAGTGTGTGTATGTGGAGGTTGTGTAGGGCCTCAGTATGTGTGCAGGTAGAGGTTGTGCAGGGCCTCAGTGTGTGTATGTGGAGGTTGTGTAGGGCCTCAGTGTGTGTATGTGGAGGTTGTGTAGGGCCTCAGTGTGTGTGCAGGTGGAGGTTGTGCAAGGCCTCAGTGTGTGTGTAGGTGGAGGTTGTGTAGGGCCTCAGTGTGTGGAGGTTGTGCAGGGCCTCAGTGTGTTTGCAGGTGGAGGTTGTGCAGGGCCTCAGTGTGTGTGCAGATGGAGGTTGTGTAGGGCCTCAGTGTGTGTGTGTGTGTGCAGGTGGAGGTTGTGCAGGGCCTCAGTGTGTGTGTGTGTAGGTGGAGGTTGTGTAGGGCCTCAGTGTGAGCAGGTGGAGTTTGTGCAGGGCCTCAGTGTGTGTTTGTGTAGGTTGAGGTTATGTAGGGCCTCATGGTGTGTAGGTGTAGGTTTTGCAGGGCCTCAGTGTGTGAGCAGGTGGAGGTTGTGCAGGGCCTCAGTGTATGTGTGTAGGTGGAGGTTGTGCAGGGCCTCAGTGTGGGTGTAGATGTAGGTTGTGCAGGGCCTCAGTGTGGGTTCAGGTGGATCTTTTGCAAGGCCTCAGTGTGTGTGTGCAGGTGGAGGTTGTACAGGGCCTCAGTGTGTGTGTGCAGGTGGAGGTTGTGCAGGGTCTCAGTGTATGTGTGTAGGTGGAGGTTGTGCAGGGCCTCAGTGTGTGTATAGATGTAGGTTGTGCAGGGCCTCAGTGTGTGTGTGTGTGTGCAGGTAGAGGTTGTGCAGGGCCTCAGTGTGTGTAGGTGGAGGTTGTGCAGGCCCTCAGTGTGTGTGTAGATGGAGGTTGTGCAGGGCCTCAGTGTGTGTGTGTGCAGGTAGAGGTTGTGCAGGGCCTCAGTGTGTGTAGGTGGAGGTTGTGCAGGGCCTCAGTGTGTGTGTGTGTGTGTAGATGGAGGTTGTGCAGGGCCTCAGTGTGTGTGTGTGTGTGTGTGTGTGTGTGTGTGTGTGTGTGTGTGTGTGTGTGTGTGTGTGTGTGTGTGTGTGTGTGTGTGTGTGTGTGTGTAGGTTGTGTAGGGCCTCATGGTGTGTAGGTGTACATTTTGCAGGGCCTCAGTGTGTGAGCAGGTGTAGGTTTTGCAGGGCCTCAGTGTGGGTTCAAGTGGATCTTGTGCAGGGCCTCAGTGTGTGTGCAGGTAGAGGTTGTGCAGGGCCTCAGTGTGTGTGTGTGTGTGTGCGCGTGCGCGCGCGCGCGTGCGTGCGTGTGTGTGTGTAGGTGGAGGTTGTGTAGGGCCTCAGTGTGTGTAGGTGGAGGTTGTGCAGGGCCTCAGTGTGTGTGCAGGTGGAGGTTGTGCAGGGCCTCAGTGTGTGTGCAGATGAAGGTTGTGCAGGGCCTCAGTGTGTGTGCAGGTGGAGGTTGTGCAGGGCCTCAGTGTGTGTGCAGATGGAGGTTATGGAGGGCCTCAGTGTGTGTGTATGTGGAAGTTGTGCAGGGCCTCACTCAGTGTGGTTGTGCAGGTATTGTAGCGGTCCCGCTAGATTAAGGGGGAGGGGTACCAACTAGATCTACAATAGCCTCTAGCTGCTTAAGAAATTGTGTGTACCTAATTGAATGATGAGCTATTCAGCTTTAATTAAATGGTACGCATGTGTGGTGATAACTACAAGCGCATGTTATCTTTTCTAGTAATTATTATTGATTAAATAATTAATTAATTAGTTTTGTTGTCCTACATGCAATGGTAGACACATTTCATAACTGTCACATCGTCCATTTGCTTCATTAAACATGATAGTTGCTACAAAATAATAATTAAATATGTAATTATTACATTCCCTGAAAATCATGCAAATTTATCCAAATATAAGCAAATAATTTTTGTTTATGTAACTTTGTGATCTATTTGAAAAGAACGGCCACACTGGTAAGAACATTTGACCTTTCACTGAACAATGGACCGGTTTTGTTATAATATTGAGTGAAAATATAGAAATTATTATTTATATCACAGTTTTTGATGTGATTCACCAGTTTGCTAATGCTGTGCATGAGATAGGCTTATAACATTATAGAAATGGTAAATGTAAATATTCACCTCATATGATCATAAATTATGGTATCTGAAAAAGCATTTGACCAACTTTGATTTTGTTTTCACAATTAAATTTTCGTGGTTTCAGCCATTTGTAATAATATATAATTATAAAACAGAACTTTACACATTTCGAAACATAACCGCGCAATTGACAGTAACCAGCACTGCCACAAATTACTTGTTATAAACACGCTTTTTTTCATATCCATGTTAACTTATACCTATTATGCCATCTAATTATTACTGTAAACAAACTCGTTGCTGGACACTAATTTAACAGATGCGCTGACCTGCCACCCCTGGATGGAGATGGTATGGTCCACCCGGGGGTCTGACCGGGATCGCGAAACGTCCAAACGTAAAATCAATCACGCACGATCTTATGCAGATATAATAATTTGTATCCACACACACGAGATTTTACACGAATTATATCAACCACCTTTATGAAGTGCCAATTTACCGGGATATGAGTTTTTTAAATGGATATAATAATATATTGTATAATATAGTTCTATACGGTCCCTCAAGGGTCAACGAGCGCCATCTGGTGACGGTCGTGAGCGTTATTCTGTCCCTGCAAAAATGGCGTCCAGCGAAGCCGAGTTCCCCGGATCCCGCAATACATCGGCATGGGAGGGGTTCAAAATGTTCGTGTGGGACTCAAACAAGAGTGCTTTTCTGGGACGCGACGGCAAGAGCTGGTGTAAGTGTTTCAACGCGATTACTCGACGGATAACTGTAAATGTGGACATTGTTTACTGGACCGAGCAGACTGGCAACGCCATCTAGGAGCGGCAAGTGCGAGAATTGCCGCACAGGTTTTCCATTTAAATACAGCCTTGCTGTTGTCTTAGTCAGCTCTATATTGTTACCGAGCAACGTTTTAAGCGCATATACCAGATTTCTTCAAAATGATAATTTTATATTCTTATTCCGTGAAGAAATGAAACGATTGTGGTTGTCTTTCATTTGACCTAGAGAATTGACCTTTCAAATCCGGTGCAGTAGATTATAGGGGTGTGTAGTTACATAATATTAACGACGGCAGATTATCCGGCGAGCGACAATAATAGTATTTACACATTTAACGGAGATTTTACTGTTTTAATTAATCGTAGCTTCAGCAGTTAGGCGATACACTGAAGGTTCACGTTAACTGTGCCCCTGCAATCATAATTTCAATGACAATGTCAATGAATAATTATGGATATCATTATCAATAGTTAACGTCAATCACCAGTGCCATGGGACAATGAATATGAGTATGTCTATTGACTGTCGTGACTGTCATAGATTATCTGTCTGTGTCACTATGACTCTGCAGAAAGAACAGTTATGGTTTTAGGTGGATGTTTCAGATGTCATGTCCCCATGACAGTGGCTGTTTAGCTACGCAAATGTTTTTCATCACAATCTTCTACTTGTTTCAGTCTTCATCACCATATTCTACCATATGTTTCAGTCTTAATTACCACAATTTGAATTCAGTCATCATCACTGTCTTGTACGTGTTTCAGTCATCATCACTGTCTTGTACTTGCTTCAGTCATCATCACTGTCTTGTACTTGCTTCAGTCATCATCACTGTCTTGTACTTGTTTCAGTCATCATCGCTGTCTTGTACTTGTTTCAGTCATCATCACTGTCTTGTACTTGTTTCAGTCATCATCACTGTCTTGTACTTGTTTCAGTCATCATCACTGTCTTGTACTTGCTTCAGTCATCATCACTGTCTTGTACTTGCTTCAGTCATCATCACTGTCTTGTACTTGTTTCAGTCATCATCACTGTCTTGTACGTGTTTCAGTCATCATCACTGTCTTGTACTTGCTTCAGTCATCATCACTGTCTTGTACTTGCTTCAGTCATCATCACTGTCTTGTACTTGTTTCAGTCATCATCGCTGTCTTGTACTTGTTTCAGTCATCATCACTGTCTTGTACTTGCTTCAGTCATCGTCACTGTCTTGTACTTGTTTCAGTCATCATCGCTGTCTTGTACTTGTTTCAGTCATCATCACTGTCTTGTACTTGCTTCAGTCATCATCACTGTCTTGTACTTGTTTCAGTCATCATCACTGTCTTGTACTTGTTTCAGTCGTCATCACTGTCTTGTACTTGTTTCAGTCGTCATCACTGTCTTGTACGTGTTTCAGTCATCATCACTGTCTTGTACTTGTTTCAGTCATCATCACTGTCTTGTACGTGTTTCAGTCATCATCACTGTCTTGTACTTGTTTCAGTCATCATCGCTGTCTTGTACTTGTTTCAGTCATCATCACCGTCTTGTATTTGTTTCAGTCATCATCACCGTCTTGTATTTGTTTCAGTCATCATCACCGTCTTGTATTTGTTTCAGTCATCATCACTGTCTTGTACTTGTTTCAGTCATCATCACTGTCTTGTACTTGTTTCAGTCATCATCACTGTCTTGTACTTGTTTCAGTCATCATCACTGTCTTGTATTTGTTTCAGTCATCATCACTGTCTTGTACTTGTTTCAGTCATCATCACTGTCTTGTACTTGTTTCAGTCATCATCACTGTCTTGTACTTGTTTCAGTCATCATCACTGTCTTGTACCTGTTTCAGTCATCATCACTGTCTTGTATTTGTTTCAGTCATCATCACTGTCTTGTACTTGTTTCAGTCATCATCACTGTCTTGTACTTGTTTCAGTCATCATCACTGTCTTGTACTTGTTTCAGTCATCATCACTGTCTTGTACTTGTTTCAGTCATCATCACTGTCTTGTACTTGCTTCAGTCATCATCACTGTCTTGTACTTGTTTCAGTCATCATCACTGTCTTGTATTTGTTTCAGTCATCATCACTGTCTTGTACTTGTTTCAGTCATCATCACTGTCTTGTATTTGTTTCAGTCATCATCACCGTCTTGTATTTGTTTCAGTCATCATCACTGTCTTGTACTTGTTTCAGTCATCATCACTGTCTTGTACTTGTTTCAGTCATCATCACTGTCTTGTATTTGTTTCAGTCATCATCACCGTCTTGTATTTGTTTCAGTCATCATCACCGTCTTGTATTTGTTTCAGTCATCATCACCGTCTTGTATTTGTTTCAGTCATCATCACCGTCTTGTATTTGTTTCAGTCATCATCACCGTCTTGTACTTGTTTCAGTCATCATCACTGTCTTGTACGTGTTTCAGTCATCATCGCTGTCTTGTACTTGTTTCAGTCATCATCGCTGTCTTGTACGTGTTTCAGTCATCATCGCCGTCTTGTACTTGTTTCAGTCATCATCACCGTCTTGTACTTGTTTCAGTCATCATCACCGTCTTGTACTTGTTTCAGTCATCATCGCTGTCTTGTACGTGTTTCAGTCATCATCACCGTCTTGTACTTGTTTCAGTCATCATCACCGTCTTGTACTTGTTTCAGTCATCATCACCGTCTTGTACTTGTTTCAGTCATCATCACCGTCTTGTATTTGTTTCAGTCATCATCACCGTCTTGTATTTGTTTCAGTCATCATCACCGTCTTGTATTTGTTTCAGTCATCATCACCGTCTTGTATTTGTTTCAGTCATCATCACCGTCTTGTATTTGTTTCAGTCATCATCACGGTCTTGTACTTGTTTCAGTCATCATCACTGTCTTGTATTTGTTTCAGTCATCATCGCTGTCTTGTACTTGTTTCAGTCATCATCACTGTCTTGTACTTGTTTCAGTCATCATCACCGTCTTGTATTTGTTTCAGTCATCATCACTGTCTTGTACTTGTTTCAGTCATCATCACTGTCTTGTATTTGTTTCAGTAATCATCGCTGTCTTGTACTTGTTTCAGTCATCATCACTGTCTTGTACTTGTTTCAGTCATCATCACCGTCTTGTATTTGTTTCAGTCATCATCACTGTCTTGTACTTGTTTCAGTCATCATCACTGTCTTGTACTTGTTTCAGTCATCATCACCGTCTTGTATTTGTTTCAGTCATCATCACTGTCTTGTACTTGTTTCAGTCATCATCACTGTCTTGTACTTGTTTCAGTCATCATCACTGTCTTGTACTTGTTTCAGTCATCATCACTGTCTTGTACTTGTTTCAGTCATCATCACTGTCTTGTACTTGTTTCAGTCATCATCACTGTCTTGTACTTGTTTCAGTCATCATCACTGTCTTGTACTTGTTTCAGTCATCACCGTCTTGTAATTGCTTCAGTCATCACCGTCTTGTAATTGCTTCAGTCTTTCAGCCAGCATCACCTTCTTATACTTGTTTCAGTCATAATTACCAAGATGTTTCTATTTGTTTCAGTCTTTATTGTCATGTATTTGTTTTAGTCGTCCTCTACATCATTATCTCTGGTCTCTGCCACCATCTTTTATTACATGTTTCAAACATCATCAACTTCTATATATTTCAGCCATCATCACCGTCATATATATATATATTTCAATCCTCATCAACTTCTTGTACTTGTTTCAGTCCTCATCACCGTCTTCTACATCGTTCTGTACGGTTGTCTGGCTGGGTTCTTCCTCCTCTCAATGTATGTCTTCTTCCTTGTGGGAAGTGACACTATTCCTACGAGGATTGGCTACGATTCTCCCATGAAAAACAACCCTGGTGAGTGGCACTAGAAATGTCCGAACCACATCAGTCATACTCGCTAATTTTAGTGAAGGTAATCGTATTCAGTGGCCAGTTTCATTTAATTAAAGGCCGTATTTTACCCCCTATAAAAATCCCAATAAGTGTAAAAGCATGCATGTACGTATGTATTATGCAATATAATGACAACCCCAAAATCACAAGTTTGATGAAACATTTTTAAAATTGACATGTCATGGTGCTGGCTTGGAAAAGTATGGTTTTGGGAAATGCACAAGGGGCAAATTGTGAGGTCAGTTGTGGAACACTTTACCGACGTTTGCAGCTATCACAAACATTCTAAGTGTTATTGTCACGAAACTGCGCTGCATGATATATATTCCAAAACCATGACTAACGTCACAATCGAGCAATATATCCAAACTGGGCATCCTAGAGAATTTCTGTAAAATGGCAAAATTAAAGGTTTTATGTTATGTACAGTACTCTCATAAAATATTTGAATATTTTGGCTGTATCATCATTTGAAAGAGCATCAACCAAATGTTGTCAACCATTAATGAGCTTTGTATTTTGTCCTGAAGTATATTTTCATAAATGCTTCACTCAAAGCAACATTTTACAGAATCTTGAACTTGAAGAATTTGGAAAGAGTATGTTTTAGAGATTTAACACAGTTCAGTCTTATGGAACAAGTTATGGTGAAGTTTTAGTAACAGTCACAAAACATAATTGGACTTAACAGTTATTGCCTTCAAAGTACATACACCCTCACTTGTCAGTGGTTCCTGCTAGTGACTAAGTCAGAGTTAGTCAGCACCACCCACAGCTAATCGCTTTGTAAAACTCTGCCAGTGAAATGGCCTACTGGGTCAGTTGTTTGTTACCAGGGATCAGGGCTTTATGCAGGATAAAATTATTGCCAGTCACACAAGTTTTGGTGGACACATGGATGTTAACTGTTAAGCTAGTTGACGAACTTTCAAGTGTGCCTGATGACCTGAAATGGGCTACAAACACACATATGACACCATTTACCCTCACTTTCAAGGCATAACTGACAATATCTATGGTTTTGGAAGACCTTTTTTTTTTGCTCCTTCATTTTTTCCCCGTCCATCACCCGTCCACCCATATTTCTGCCCGTCCATATTCGTTTTTACCCGTCCTAATGACGGGTGGACGGGTCTCTGCATAAAGCTATGTTTGTGACATATCAGGTGACCATAATAGTAACATTTCAGTAGGGATGGGGCGATTAATCGCGGTTCACGGTATCCGCGGTTTTAAGGCTCACGGTTCGGTGCACCGTCGTCAGTTTGCGTACCGCGTTTTTTTTCGATTTAAAAAAATGGCACATCATCATCGCCTAATCGGTGTTTCCGTACATGGCGAACATGGCCACCACTGAGAAACTTGTGTACGATTAAAGTTTAGAAACTTAGGCTAAATATTAGGTTAGTTTAGGATAAAAACGGAATCCAGATTTAGCGACACCGCGATAAAATATCGACGTAACGCCACGGTATTCTACGCCTACGGCCTTCGCGTAACAGTCGCCGGCGATGTCGACTTTAGTTTAGCAAGATTTTGTTTTGTAAATATTATTCGTCACAGCAATTTAAATGATTTAATTTTATGACCTAGCGTACGTATATGTAATATGAGTTATTAGAGAGGAAGTTTCGTGGCTGTAGGAGGTCGTTTTCATGATAAGATCAGAAAGTAAAAGATCGTTTTGCGGCACTGGAAAGAAAAACAAAATGGCGACCGCGGTGCGATTACACAGATGCCGTGAGGTGGCCGCACTTTTTAGCCTCTCAGACCGAATTTGAAATAAATTAACTGAGAATAGTATTTATATCAAATATTATTAAAAAAAACAATTCAAAATGAGGATACTCTTTATCAGATATTATTTAAAAAAAAACGATTCAAAAGTAAACTTATACTGAAACGTCACACATAAAATAAACATAATAAATATTTTATTTTTTTATTTTATTTTTATGTTCCACTGTACTGCACTTAAAATTGTTCATTAAAAATGTTGTGTGAAAAGTTGGTTGTGAAAAGTATCGTGAATATATCGAACCGTGGGTCAAATATCGAAAATCGAACCGAAAATTAAAAATATGTATCGTCCCATCCCTACATTTCAGCCGGTCTTGGCTCGTGTTAGGATGTGAATGGGTCATTATATTGGGATACAATCCAGTCATTTATCCATATTTAAGTCTGTGGCAGGTATCTGTGGTGTTCCCACGGCTGGGGCAGTTTCACCTTCCCAAGGTCAACCACTAGTTTGACCTCTCCACGTTGCATAGGGGATCTGCCAGGGGTGGTATTGCGTGGGAAAAATGACTTGGGTTGCGAGGATGGTACGATGTGTTGTCTGTTTTGGCAGGAATGAGCTTCAGACCCCAGCCAGATGTCGAGTCGACCACGATTCGCTTCCAGCAGGGTGTCAACGAGTCCTACTTCAAATACACCAACAGCATCACCAAATTCCTTGATGGTATGTCACATGACTTACACCAGCCACTGATGATAGCGGATGTCTTATAAGCGACATTGGTTAGAACTATTAAGTGCACAGGTCCTGACTCCTAATTAACATGCACCCTCCAGCATTTGGCGTCATTGATTTAATGACTTGATCTGCCAACCTTTGAATGCTGACCCTACTTTGCTACAACTTTTCGTAATGCACATATGAATTTTAATGTAATGATATAGAACAATTACTAACAACGTTTAATATAACACAGTCCAATATCAGTAGTGAATAGTTAGTTGCATGTTGTGTGGGTAAAAAAAACTTGCTCCCAAAATAATACATGTCATCATCCTAGTGCGCGGTTGTCAGAGTGACTAAGTCTAGATCACAGGCATGACTTGCAGTCACTCCACTGGGCAACATATCGTGTACCCAGGGTCCGTACGGGGTCTTGAAAAGCCTTGAATTTGATTGGACCAAATTCAAGGCCTTGAAATCCTTTAATTTTACAAAGGAGTCTTGAAAAGTCTTGAATTTAATTGTGGTCAATAAAATATTGTTTTAACTCAATTATTGTGACGAATAACAGCTAGAAATGCAAAAGCCTATGCACACAAAAAGCTCGTGCACATTGGACAATCAGCATTGCATTGTGATCAGCGCCATTGTTTTTTTAGTCGAATAAATTTTGTAATGTTAACTTAATTTTCTGAACTTTAAAAGTACATGTCGTTAAAACAGTCTTGAATTTCTTTTTCAAATAGTCTTGATGTGTACGGACCCTGCGTGTACCATATTGTATATATATATATATATACATATAGAATATAGTACACAGCTCTGGTTGTGGCAGACTCTAGCGTCTGACATTGTCATCAGAAATATATTTCTGACCGTCGGATTCGACCTCATCTACACACTGCTTGTTGTTGACAGGATATTCAGCCGAGAAGCAAAAGAACAACATCAACTGCTCGGGAGAAGACAGAGAGCTGAATCAGGCGTGTCATTTCAACCTCGCAGACCTCGGCAAGGCGTGTCCCGCGCCTGACTATGGCTTTGGCGAAGGTCAGCCGTGTGTCCTCCTCAAGATGAACAGGGTGAGAGAATTGGTGGCTGAATACTTCCCCACAGGTTGTTATTTCATGCTGTGTGCAGTGGTGTTGTTTTTTGACAACAAATACTCAACATATTTAGTGTTGACTATGATAGGTGTATAATTGTGTATAGGTGTCTCTCTGAAGTCCAGTGTGAATAACGTTACGTTGCTAATGTTAAAATTAAAAACCATCCGATGCGTGAAATTAAATGAAATTGTGTGTTATAAAGTAAAGTTGTTCTAATCCACAATGTCATGTAATATTTAATTTTACGCACATGGAATGACAGTATGAATGATTTAATTTGTGACTAAAATCAAACAACCCTGTTCAGTTGTTCTTAAAATGAGGGTGCCAGCTCCTAGGTTTTATTTTTCGTCTAGCGTGACATTGTGACTACTGCATACAAATTGTGTTTAGTTACTTTAATAAGCTCGGAATTTTTTTGGCAATCTGAAAGATTCTAACTGCTACACAACATGTTCAAAATATGGTAAACAAAACAGAATTGACTGGCAATAATCCTGAGACGAGGAAAGGTTAAATACCTGACATTCTACCTTTACCTGTGCGTACCTGACATTCTACCTTCACCTGTACGTATCTGACGTTCTACCTTTACCTGTGCGTACCTGACATTCTACCTTCACCTGTGTGTACCTGACATTCTACCTTCACCTGTGCTTACCTGACATTCTACCTTTACCTGTGCGTACCTGACATTCTACCTGACATTCTACCTACACCTGTGCATACCTGACATTCTACCTTTACCAGTGCGTACCTGACATTGTACCTGACATTCTACCTTCACCTGTGCGTACCTGACATTCTACCTTCACCTGTGCGTACCTGACATTCTACCTTCACCTGTGCGTACCTGACATTCTACCTTCACCTGTGCATACCTGACATTCTACCTTCACCTGTGCATACCTGACATTCTACCTTCACCTGTGCATACCTGACATTCTACCTTTACCTGTGCGTACCTGACATTGTACCTGACATTCTACCTTCACCTGTGCGTACCTGACATTCTACCTTCACCTGTGCGTACCTGACATTGTACCTGACATTCTACCTTCACCTGTGCGTACCTGACATTCTACCTTCACCTGTGCGTACCTGACATTGTACCTTTACCTGTGCGTACCTGACATTGTACCTGACATTCTACCTTTACCTGTGCGTACCTGACATTCTACCTTCAACTGTGCGTACCTGACATTCTACCTTCACCTGTGCGTACCTGACATTCTACCTTCACCTGTGCATACCTGACATTCTACCTTTACCTGTGCGTACCTGACATTGTACCTGACATTCTACCTTCATCTGTGCGTACCTGACATTCTACCTTCACCTGTGCATACCTGACATTCTACCTTTACCTGTGCGTACCTGACATTGTACCTGACATTCTACCTTCACCTGTGCGTACCTGACATTCTACCTTCACCTGTGCGTACCTGACATTCTACCTTCACCTGTGCGTACCTGACATTGTACCTGACATTCTACCTTCACCTGTGCGTACCTGACATTGTACCTGACATTCTACCTTCACCTGTGCGTACCTGACATTCTACCTTCACCTGTGCGTACCTGACATTCTACCTTCACCTGTGCGTACCTGACATTCTACCTTCACCTGTGCGTACCTGACATTCTACCTTCACCTGTGCGTACCTGACATTCTACCTTCACCTGTGCATACCTGACATTCTACCTTCACCTGTGCGTACCTGACATTCTACCTTTACCTGTGCGTACCTGACATTCTACCTTCACCTGTGCGTACCTGACATTGTACCTGACATTCTACCTTCACCTGTGCGTACCTGACATTCTACCTTCACCTGTGCGTACCTGACATTCTACCTTCACCTGTGCGTACCTGACATTCTACCTTCACCTGTGCGTACCTGACATTCTACCTTCACCTGTGCATACCTGACATTCTACCTTCAACTGTGCGTACCTGACATTCTACCTTTACCTGTGCGTACCTGACATTCTACCTTTAGCTGTACATACCTGACATTGTACCTGACATTCTACCTTCACCTGTGTGTACCTGACAGTCTACCTGTACATGAGCGTACCTGACATTCTACCTGTATTGTACCTGACAGGTGTACGGCTGGGAGCCTGAGATGGCCAGCAACGACTCGAGTCTGGCACCGTCACAGGGGGCATTCTTCCCTGACAGCATTGGTGTCACCTGCGAGGGAACGGTACGTGTGACCTCTGACCTCCACAATCCCCTCACTGTGCACTGGTCACTATGATTACACGTCCCCCTTGTCGTGCAACATCACATCTTAATGGGGAAACACCTAACTTGTCATTTACTGGCAATGGTTTCCAAATTGTTTGAATTTGTTTTGGAAATTTCAAATATTTTGGGGGTCATGGGGTGTTCAAACTCACTTTCATTTCATGAGCCCATTTTGGTGTTAATCATGAACTGCGTGTGTTTTTATTTAAGGCACTATTAATTTTATTTGTCTATATGAATGAATGTTTTTATTCAACAACTACCAAAATACATACACAGTGAATGCACAGTGGGGTGTCCTGCTGAAACAACATGACTGAAGTCATAGAATTATACATTGCCATGCCATTCTCAAATTAAAACAACCAGAATATATCACGAATATAAACTGAATTACAAAATAATATACTCCATTATTGTTTTTTAATTTTAATAACTTATTATGTTAGCCCATAGTGATGTATCTTTTACAGTGTGGGACAGTGACATTTAGTGTACAATTTATTTATTTGTTATATTTATTTTATTAACTTATTTATCATTTTAGCCCACATGTAACAAATGACAGTGATGTTTATGTACAATTATTATATTTATATAACCGTCATATTTATTTAATTAACTTATTTATTACGTCAGCACACAACGGCATTACAAACTGCAAGCATCACTGAAATATCACTTTTTAGCAGTGCATTTTTGAAGACTGTTCTTGAAGATTAACATTGAATGTCAATTGTATCCACATCGAATGACACCGTTTTGTCAGTGACGCTTAATGTACAAATTAATTGTATTTATCTGTCATATTTATTTTATTAACTTAGTTATTATTTTAGCCCACAGTGACGGGACAGTGACACTTAATTTATTATTAATAACAAAATTATTTATCTAATTGTCATATTTATTTTATTAACTTATTTATTATTAAGACTATTCTTGAAGACTAACATCGAATGTCAATTGTGTCCACATGGAATGACCCCGTTTGTCCCGTGTCCGCAGTATGACAGTGACAAGGACCTGGTTGGCCCGGTAGAGGTGTATCCCAAGACAGGGTTCCCAGCCAACTTCTTCCCGTACGTCAACCAGGAGGGCTACGTGTCCCCCCTCGTCTTCGTGCGGTTCACAAAGCCTGCCACTGACGTGACCATCTCCATCTGGTGCAAGGCCTGGGCAGAGAACATCAAACACCACCGCGGGGACCGCGCCGGCAGCACCGTCTTCCACATACACGTCGAGTAGAGGGCGCCACTGTAGGCACTGCGAATTCGCTTCGCAACTGATATTACGCTCACCGCAACAGTTTCCACTCTGGGTGTACGACGGGGGTCAAGATCGCATGTCGTAACGTTTGACTGCATCCTATAGTTTTACGCCGTTTTAGCTATGGCATTTCTTTAATTAATATAACAATATTGAACATTTTGTGAACCTACATGTTCAGTTTAATGAAATGGGAAGGAGTAGCACAGTGGTTAGAGCTGTCGACTACGAGAACCCGGGTTCAAATCCTGTGCTGCCATGTCAAATCTTGGGTAATTTGTCTCGCTCTACGTTGCTCCAGTTCACGCGGCTGTGAGAGTACCTTGTTACAAACAGTGGGTATTTGTATACGAATAGACTTCGCATATTAATTGCAGCATGGCTGAATTCTTCCCTGAGAAGCCGAGATGGTGTTTGATTGAACAGGTCTGCCAAGGAACAAAATGTAAAGCAGTTGTGTGGTTTTCTTGAAAAGAAACCAAGTGAGATATTACGAGTGGAAACTGTTGCGGTACCCAGTCTTGGTGCATTCTACGGTGCACCAAGCGTGCCCTATCCTCCTGCACCATGCACTATGACTAGTGCTTTCTTAGATTTTTTTAATATATACCTTACGTTCGTATACGTGTAGAAACCCAGTTTTAGATCACTTGTATTGTACACTTGTATTTACGTCACTGTATATCTGCTTAGAACATTCTACACGAGAAGTCCCTGCTATGTATACATGAGTAATCAGTGCTATGTATACACGAAATATGACTGCTATTCATACTTGTGCTTACACAAACCAAGTGCTGTGTATTGTTATTTCACTTAGTGAGTGCAAGGTCTTGCTGACAAATTGACGGATTCTTTTTTACTTACAAATCAATTATGTTTGTGTTGGAATGTAGTCCAACATTTAACAGTGTCTCCCTTGATTCATTGTGCTTTATAATCAACCGGGGGGGGGGGGGCATTGCCAGTATTATTAAACTGAGTTAGTCATATACTACTACTAATCGTTGTTTATTCAGTTGGAACTGTCAGATAGGTTAATTCGTGAACAGTTTTTGCTAGGACATTGAGTGTTCGTTGTGTAGAATTAAAGTTGCCCCCGTGAAGTGAATTTTGACTATTTACAGTACTTGTGGAAGTGTTTTGCTGAATGTTTCATAGGTAATATATGTATATGACGTAGCTGTGTATACAGAGATATACATATCCAGTACGTTGGCATTGAATCGAACGGTTTGGCACACAATGCCTTAGCACAACAGAAAGAGCTTTAAATTCTAAATATTTGGCGACAAAGCTTTAAATACAGTAGTATTTGCTGTGATTGTTTGAGGAGTCTAGGTTTAAAAAGCAACCACGCGGTGATTCGTGATGACAGATTGACACAATTCAGGGTAGTAGAAGACGTGGTTGTTTGCTTTAAAGAATGTTTTTTGAAAGTAGAGCGATTGTGGATGGAGTGATGGTTTTAGAAACTTGACGGACATGCACATTTCTGTTTTTCTGTCTCATTAGACGTATTGTGTGAGACAGATAATCTCGTGACTGGATCATGATCTCGTATCGTAAGCTTTCAGTGATCCATTTCAAGTTGCCTCACATTAAAAATATTGAAAACGTATCATGGTTTTGTGTTGGTTGTCTGTGTGGTTACACTTACATGGGGTAGTTTTGTCCATCATCACCAGGGGGTGTTGCTGATGGTTATATCGGTACCAGCCTAAACTACCCTTGGCACATACCTTTGGAAAATGCCAATGAAATCGTCCACTAGGAGTGTGGTTGGTCTCTGGTTATGGGATAAATTTGGGTGATTTCACAGCCACATGCTGCTATGTTTAGGATGTGAATGGGTTGAATTGAGGTTCACACGAGTTGTGTCTGTTGTCAGATTGGGGGGGGGGGTATGTGTGCTGTTCTAATGGCTGATGCAGTAGTGATTGGCGAAGTTTAGTTCCACTCCGCTAAATTCAATATATAATAATAATACCACACATAAAATGTATCTTGTTGCAATGGGAAGAAATTATGCCACATATAATAACAGAAACGTTCTTGTTCCTTGTATTGCTATCAAGAAATTACTTCTGAACATGCTAATGCCATTCCTAAGGGATCTGTGAAAATGTATTTAGTACGTTACCGATTTTATACAATTTCTATAGATAATTACGTTTACTCTTAAACAGTAACCATAGGTGTCTATTTTATCCCTGCATGACTTTGCTATCAATCTTGAATTGATACATTTTAAGACAACCTGCTCTAATTATAGTTCAACTAATGCTGTTATAATTCTTAATAAAACTATGCTAATACTAATAAAACTGTCTTAACTACACAAGTGCCATGAACACCTTGTTTGGTGGATAGCAGCGTGATACAAGACAATTGTTGTCTTGGGTGTACATCATGTGGTAACAACAAGACTAAAGGGGAAGTCCAAGAATTCACTGTCTCCAGTGAACATTAATAATCATAATTAGGTAACTTCTATTGCGCCTAAATCCTTCAAAACAATGCTCAGAGGCAAATCAATACAAAAGGGTTAACCAATCTCGGAGTGAATAAATAATTCCAGTTGTGATCAGACTGATTGATACGCCAGGGAGCTATGGTGGATAGGCTTGTAGGTTGTAAAGGTACGTCTTTAAATGACAATAGAATTTTGCAATATTTTCAACTGATTTAACACTAGGAGGAAGCATATTCCAAAGAGAAGATGCACAAATAGAAAAAGCCCAAATATTAGTATTGACTTCAGGGACAAAACAAATCAGAACTAGATGATCAAAGTTGAGCAGGTTTTCTTACAGGAGTAAGCAATTTATGTAAATATTATGGCTTCTTACAGAAAGTGCCTGGTAGGTAATGGTGCAGATCTTAAAGATGATACGATATCGGACAGGAAGGCAATGCAGAGACTACAGTCTCTGCATTGCCTTCCTGTCCTGGGTAAAACGTGGAGATCTAGTCACAACCCATGTTAAGCAATTCTGAACACGTGATTTGGTGACAGATGCATACAAAATGTGCATTATATACAAAATTTTATTCAAACGTTTCAGCTTCAAGTTGGCGAGACTCAAGACAGAGCTCTCACCGACAGCGAGTTACGATCACTGGAGCGTGACGACTGGTGTGGTGACTGACTGACCGACTCACTCACTCACTCACTCATAGCGTGGTCTTCCACTTACTGTCTCCATCTTAATCTCACTAACACTTTTTAAATACATAGCAGCAGTCTTGAGCGCGTCAAACGAAAGTCACGTCTTCGTCAGTCGCGTCAACGGCATTCGGAAGTGACAAAACAGTTGACACGTTGTCTTGTGTCATCGTCGGTGACATAAATGACGTATGCAAGACGTCAATCTGGCGACACGTCGACGGGTGTCTTGGTGACGCACACGTATGTCGCTTCACTCGATGTGCCAGTGCTGCCTCCTATGTGTGGGGTCGGGACTGTGCGGACCATGTCTCGGATGTAGTTCCACCATTAGGCGACGTATGTATAGATTTTCCTGCAGAGTACACAAGGATTGGCATTGGTTACCAAGTCAAGAAAGAAACACATTAAAAATTATCTTGATTACATTCAGGACACTGCAGTATACGTCTGGGCTTCTTCTTGAATATTCTCACACAAATGTTCTCATACAAATTCGGCTGGTCTCCTAAAGTGCTACCCACACGCTTCAAGTTGTTCAGAGATCAGGCTTTCATCAAAGTGGCCACTCTACTGTGGAACAACTTGCCACAGTCAGTGAGACAGTGTGACACTACCTCGTCATTTAAGACTGTGCATAAGACGTGTCTTTTAAAAATAGCTCTTAATACTTAAACAAGTGACAATTACAAACTTTCTGTCCAGTGCTTGGAACACAACAAAGGACTGAACACAGCAGTTTATGAGACATTGTTATTATTATTGAATAAGAGAGCATTTGCATAGAATTTGGCTCACCTAGAGTTTATTATTACAACTATATTTCTGTTTTATTTCAATACATCAGTGCATTATGTCTGATGAAGTTTCAGTGCTACTCTGATCTCTAGTGCAATACAACGTGACACTCCTACAGAACAATGCACACTGTCTCTGTACCGAAAACAGCAGATGACTGATACATCAACGAGCAAAAACGTTTTCCTTCAAATTCTAGTAGTGCAAGTGGGTGCCTGTAGATGGCAGCAGGAGCAGAGGACGGCCGACTACGACAAGACATTTAAAGAAGATCGGACACTAATGTAAATCAACTGGAATGATGACAAAACAATTTCAAATGATTAGCAAAAGCTCATCGCTCGATTTTGGGTAAGGAACAGAAGTAACTAAATTTAAATAAATAAAACTCCAGGAACTGAAATGAGATGATAGTTTGTGTTTCTCTAAACTGAAGACATGTGAGAGTGAGGCAGTGAGGTCCTACCTATCCTCAGGAGTGCGAGCGAGGTACTCCCGCTCTATAAGTCCCTCTATCCGCTTCTTGATGACGACAGGACTCGGCAGGAAGCGAGACTTGAGCTGCTCCGTCACCTGAAACACCACAGGGTTGACTGTAGAGCAGTGGCTCCGGGGTGGAGCACAGTGGCTCCGGGGTGGAGCACAGTGGCTCCGGGGTGGAGCACAGTGGCTCCGGGGTGGAGCACAGTGGCTCCGGGGTGGAGCACAGTGGCTCCAGGGTAGAGCAAGGTGGCTCCGGGTAGAGCACAGTGGTTCAGGGGTAGAGCACAGTGGTTCAGGGGTAGAGCACAGTGGCTCCAAGGTAGAGCACAGTGGCTCCAGACTAAGGGAAGCCGGGTTTGAATCCTGTGTTGCCGTGTCAAATCATGGACACGTTTTGTCACTCTACATTGCTCAAGTTCACTCAGCTGTATAAATGAGTACCTGGCTATAGACATATGTGGATATAAACAGTCTTTGCGCATTCATTGTCGTGTGGCTGGATGCTTCCCAGAGAAGTTGAGATGGTATTTGACTGAACAGGTCTGCCAGGGAAGTGTACTGTAAAGTGCTTTGACCAAACCTGAGGATTGGATACTGTGTTATATAAGGACATACCTTTTTACCCTTTTATTGTTTTTATAGGGTAGAAAGCTTTGGATTCAGGTGCTCAATATAGAGAGAACTCGTGCTGTTTTCAAACTGGACAATTTTTTTATCCATCCATCCATCCATCCATCCATCCATCCATCCATCCATCCATCCATCCATCCATCCATCCATCCATCCATCCATCCATCCATCCATCCATCCATCCATCCATCCACCCACCCACCCACCCACCCACCCATCCATCCATCCACCCACCCATCCACCCATCCATTCAATCGAGTGCACAGACAAGTCTGTCCACATGGGGAGTGCAGGAACCCTGTGAATGAGGCGGTTACCTCGGCAACAAGGATGTTGTGCTGCATCCTCTTCCTCGCCTTCATGATGCGCACGAGGGCAGCCTCGATCTCGTGCTTGCGGTCCTCGTCCACCTTGCTGCGCGTCTCCTTGCGCTCCGGCTCCGACTCACCCTTCGCCGCAACTACACAACACGACATGACATGACACAATACATCACTTGTATTTATTTCTCACCCTGTATAGATTACATCATACCAACACGATTGGTTGTTCTCAAATAGTGAACCGATAGTGATGAACACAAAGTGTTATTTTATTGTGATGTATGGGCATAACATAACAGTCTGAGAGAAAAAATAATCTTAGATATATTATTGATTTATGGCATAAAATTATAATTTTTATTGTACAATTTATTCTTTTAAAGATTATATATATATATATATATATATAATTCTATATAATGATAAATTGTCCATTAAATATTGTCCATATAAAATTATAATTTTTAATGGATAATTTATCATTTTAACGAACACATATATCTATATATATTGTATATAGGCACTACGTCAAACAACAGAACACATTCCTATTGGACATGGATACATTGCATGCGGAAAATAACAAATATGGCTTTATTATTATTAATGTCAGCCCAAAACAAACAATGCCTCGCTTCACATTTACTTACATAAAAGTTCACAAAATAAGACATTTTAATAAGCATTACTAGTTTGCCACATAGCCCATTCCCTTGGTGCCAGAAATTCAGGGTTCACGACCAACTGTGTTACAACAGAATCCGCTTTATAACAGGTCATGTCTGTTGCAAGAAACGGTTTATCAGAGGCATTTAAAATAATTATACATTGTTTAAATGCAAACTATCATTATGGCAAGGATGTGTAGGATGTACTTAACAAGTTGAGAAAACGTTTGTATAGATGGACTGAGAGAGCTGGTGTGACCGGACACTCCAGCCAGGCAGCTGACCAGGTCACTCACCTGTCTGGATCTTCACACGGAACAACTTTGACGTGAACTGGTCATTCACCATGAACGTGTGGTCTGGCTCTGTAACAGAAGACACCGAGTGTCATCGTCACTGTTACACTCAGTGTCATCGTCACTGTTACACTCAGTGTCATCGACACTGTCTCCTGTCATTTTATCAAAGTTGTACGACTTACAAAAACTTACAAACTCATTCTACTCAACAACCGACATACCAGGTACTTAGTTAATTTGCTACATTTCTTTTATATATCTAGGACCCTTAAATCATCTGTTTCCAAACAACTTTTTGTTCCTAAACCTACGCTAAATATAGGTAAATATGTTTTCACTGTAGCTGCACCAACAATCTGAAATCAATTCCCTATTACAATTACATCTTCTGAAACTGTAGCCACCTTTCGTAATCAACTTAAAACATACATTTTGTTTTCATTTTTCCTGAATGTGTGGGTAATGAGCCAATGTCAAGGATAACGACAACTTTATTCTTCCACAGCATTAAAATAAGTACAGATATATATATATATAATTATATATATATATATGTATATATATATATATATACATATCAGGTATTAACCCTCTCCCTGACTACCCACCCTGAGGGTGACCCACCTATCTCTTTGGTCTTTGGCTCCTTTGTAAGGACACGCTGTGTCATCTTGCCCAGGGCCAGAGACTGGATCGCCCGCATCAGGTCTCTCTCAGGCACATCAGTCTCTGTCTTCACCTCCTGCAACCACCACCAGGTGTTAACCCTCTACATGCCATGTGTCCACATCTCTTGCACATTACAAAGTGTTAACCCCTTGCCTGAAACCTGGCCACTGAAGGACAAGAAAGACAGACATACTAGACAGAGAGAGCAACCAAAATGATAACACATTAGTTACGAAATGCGTTTAGCATTTCGTAACTAATGTGTTATCATTATCAAATAGAATTTAACAACACTAGAAAACAGAAGTCTTTAAAATAAAATAGTTATGAAAATATTGATAGAACGATCTTTTTCTTGGTTATGGAAGATAGAGGACTTGAAGATACATTAGCAAAGAAGCAGCGTAGACTAGACATTAGAAAGTTCTTACTTTCACACAGAACATTATGGATGGAACAGAATATCAGCTCATTGTGTAGGTGCTAGTAGTGTTAAGATATTTAAAAATAAAATTGACATATACCTAAGAAGGGTAGGTTACACTTAGATAGATAGGTTGAACTCTCGATAAGAAAAACAGCTTCCTTGTCCACATGCCATCTAGAGTTAATTTTGTATGTGGCAATCTTGTTACATCTTGTTAAGTCTTGTTAAATCGTGTCAAATCTTATTAAATTGTCAATTTAATCTGAGACACTGGCACTGTTGTAAAAATGGGTAATAATAATTAACATTATTTATTCACGATAACCTTATAAAATATACATTTTATCTTCCTAAGGTCGCCACTGTACAGGCACTAAACAATTGACTACCTAGTCATGATTAGCAACCACAGGTGGCAACTACATGCACAGACATAGGACACTAAATGATGACCAGTTTCTTTGCTTTCCGGAGATCCCTCTGAACACATCTTTGCAAGACAGAGCTGTTTGCCTGGCAAACTACCCCTGCCAAATCTCCTACGAGAAATGCTTCATTCAGTCTAGCGGAACCAGTTTATTTACTTTGCCAGTTGCTACTGCACCAGACATGGAAATTGTTCAAATACCCGCCCCAATTTGAAGATGGATACACGGCTAGTGGGAATCTCAATACAACGACACATTCACATCCTAAACATTGCACGTAACATGAGCAGCGTATGGCTGAAATCACCCAAAAGTATATTACATGGCAGAGGCCGACCACACCCCTCATGGGTAATTTAAATGGCTGACGATAAAAGTGGAGTTTTTCAAAGGGGTGTGTGGGGGTAGAGTGAGGGTTGGTATTGACGTATACAGCCGCAGCGACCCCTAGTGAGCGAGTATGTGAACGTGTCAATAGACAAATTCCTGTCTACCCACGCGGCGGTCTCATCCCTAGTGTCAACCTGTGTCCATCTGGCACTGACCTCGTACGTCCACTTCTCCTTGTGGTTGAACAACATCAGGATGACCATCTGGAAGGTGGACACCTGCAACCAGAGATCGGTGTTGTCATGGCAACAGTAGAACCTTTGTCGTCACGGCATTAACGCTGCTATGTCAGGTACATGTTTATTAATACATTGTTTCTGATACTACATTAATTACACTGTAGCAACAGTGTCCACAGTGACTGGGACTACGGCAAACTGAATCACTCCGGTTTGAAACAATATATATAACATATACATATATATTACATATAAATATATATATATTATCGTATTAATTCCATTAAGCGTTATTTCTGAACAAATATTTGGGATGCCAAAATATGCATTCCAATAAACGTACACCTATTTTTTACCAACATACTTTTTCTCGCTAGGTGGCAGCACCAGTGACGTCGCTCATTTCCATTCACCAGGTGGCCAAAACATGGCATCTAATGATTGTGCTAGTGGATTATTCTGGGCTATATATATATTTGTTAAACTGTTTGTGGTGACCATTTCTTTGAAATAAGTTATGCGTGTCAAACACTAAAAACTGCTTGTGACATTGTAAAGTGAACGCGGCAGAGACATGTGTTGTGTGCGGTCTACAACACGGATCATACACGTTGGAAGGCGATGTGTGTATACTGAAAAAATTGTACTGGTGCTTGGTGTTTGACGTTGATTGACAGTTTATTTTTGGAATTGCATAAATCATACAAACAAACGTAATCATCAAAAACAGCTACAGATGACATATTACATGATTCCTGGCTGACAGCAGAGCCAATTAAAGCTGTAGCCAGTGAACTGACCTGAAAGAATGATAATACAATAGGATCAATATTGAAGAAAATGCATTATGTATTTTAGCTTGGATCTTAAACTGCCCAGATGCTGGTTCAGTCACAGATCGTCTGGCAGTTCCAGGCAAATAGGAATGGAGAACCTACAGAACTAATCATCCAGGTGGCACTGTTATGCAAATTGGTGTGTGTGCCATCAACCGCCACACCACATTCATTCATTATATCCAGTATTTGCTAACACACGTTGTAAATATGCCTTAAATTGATAACAGTTGGAGTCAAACTGAATTTTTTTTACAACACGCCCGCATAAAGAACACGATTACGTCACCGGACAGAGTTGTGTATCAGCGCCCTCTAGTGATCCTGTAGGTTTCCGAAAGGGCAGAAAATTCGCATTCGTTACATTACTCGGAGCTTATGACCAATGACACAATGTGTGTGGGATGTAGCTGACTCACCTGTATGCTAAGCTCACCTGTATGAAATGATCACCTGTATGATACACCCACCTGTACGATACGCCCACCTGTGCAATACGCCCACCTGTGCGATACGCCCACCTGTGCGATACGCCCACCTGTGCGATACACCCACCTGTACGATACGCCCACCTGTGCGATACACCCACCTGTGCAATACGCCCACCTGTGCGATACGCCCACCTGTGCGATACGCCCACCTGTGCAATACGCCCACCTGTGCGATACACCCACCTGTACGATACACCCACCTGTATGATACACCCACCTGTATGATATGCTTGCGGGGGCCAGACTTGGACATGTTGAGAGAGATGTTGGAGGTGGCCGACCCACTCTCGTCCACAGATGTGTCTTCTTTCCGTGCTGTCCCGTAGAAGGTCGCGTTGAGGTCGGCGGAGCCAAGTTGAGGCTGCAGTGACAACTGACGCCCGCTGTGCTTGCCGAGGTAAAACCTGCGAGGTACATACCTCGTCGTTAGTGTCAGAATCTGATTGGTTTTCATAATCAACTAATCATTAGCGTGCCTGATGATCGAAAAGTTTATTTTCACTCGGTGACATACTTAGTTTGAACTATTATCGATGGCCACATCATTTACAATAACTATACAACATGTGATGATATCTCTATTAAGACACAAGTTAGAAAGGATGATAAAAAATAAATATTTGCTTGAACTGCTTTTCTACCATAAAGTTTCGGCAGTTGAATGCTCAAATGACAACTTTTGCATGTCCCTGTTTACGATTACACCAAATGGTTTTGTTTATTGCGCCTCTAAGCTTGAATTTTCAAGGACACAAACACTATAGAATTGTTATAATTATTATAAATAGATAAATAAATCAATTATGTAACTAGCTTGTTGATAGCTATTGGGGGGGGGGGGTTGACTGCTGGCTGGTGGTATTGCTATTACATATCGATGGCTGTTGACAAAAATTCACTATTTATTTAAAAAGATGACAATGTATATGCACCTATTGACAATTATCATAACAGGAATATCATGCAACTATTACTATACATATACATTTAATTTATTGTTAGTTTTGTAATGTAATTTTTTTCTAAAATAGTTTACATTTACTAAATTATTTATAACTATTTACCATATGTATACATTCATTTATCAGTATTATTGTTATGGAATTATTTGCTAGATTGATTATTATTATGTTTTTATATGATTAATAGGTAATTTATTGATTTGTCTTTATTTAAAAAAAACACCACATTAGTTAATATTGTATTAATTTTACTTATTTATATAGACACATGTACTTTTTATTATAAATGTTAAAATATTAGTATTCTTGTTGTATAAAACTATCCTTTTATGTATTTTAGAAGTAACATGTTGTGAAGCACCATGAACAATTATGGATGTGGTGCTACAGCAAATATAATATATAGTATTATTATATTTGAATGCAATGATCCAGTTTCTTGGCTCATTGTTAATTAGTCAATGATTTACCTCTCAAGAAACGTTTCTCTTTGTTTTCCGTATATTTCCGCTGTCTATCACAGCCTTCTTCAGCGAACTGGAGCATGACAGACGGAAGTTCTTGACATTGGACAAGAAATCCCGCTAGTCATGTTCCAGTTGTGTCACATGATTAAGTCATGTGACACAACCGTGAAATTCAGTCCGCTGAAGAAGGCTGTGAGAGACAAGCTGAAATATACGTTGAACAAAGAAACACGTTTCTTGAGAGGTAAATAATTTACTAACTTACAGTATTATTATAGTATTATTAAATTGAGTGAGTTGCTTTGGTCGTAGGAGTGAGTTGCTTTGGTCGTAGGAGTGAGTTGCTGTGGTCGTAGGAGTGAGTTGTTGTGGTCGTAGAAGTGAGTTGCTGTGGTCATAGGAGTGAATTGCTGCGGTCATAGGAGTGAGTTGCTGTGGTCGTAGGAGTGAGTTGCTGTGGTCGTAAGAGTGAGTTACTGTGGTCATAGGAGTGAGTTGCTGTGGTCGTAGGAGTGAGTTGCTGTGGTCGTAAGAGTGAGTTACTGTGGTCGTAGGAGTGAGTTGCTGTGGTCGTAAGAGTGAGTTACTGTGGTCATAGGAGTGAGTTGCTGTGGTCGTAGGCGTGAGTTGCTGCAGTCGTAGGAGTGAGTTGCTGTGGTCGTAGGAGTGAGTTGCTGTGGTCCTAGGAGTGAGTTGCTGCGGTCGTAGGAGTGAGTTGCTGTGGTCGTAGGAGTGAGTTGCTGTGGTCGTAAGAGTGAGTTACTGTGGTCGTAGGAGTGAGTTGCTGTGGTCGTAGAGTGAGTTGCTGTGGTCGTAGAGTGAGTTGCTGTGGTCGTAGGAGTGAGTGGCTGTGGTCATACGAATTAGGTGTTTGCACGAGCTGGCTGCCACAACTGCAGAGAACATTTAACAATAACAGTAAATAACCACATCATTACCTGCGGAAGGCCTCGAAGGCGAGTCTGGGAGAGTTGGGCACGTTGCACTTGGTGGCTGACTGGGTGGGCCAGAAGCCAGTGGTCAAGACACGCACAAACAGGTCAACACCGTGTAGGTTCGTCTGTGTACAGGTCAACACAGGTAAAGGTGAGTTCTGCTAAAGTGTGGAGTCCCGATCAACACAACGTACGCCTACTTTTTGACTAAACAAATGGGCCAAGTGGCCCTGATGACCTTTGGACTATATAGTGAGTTGGTAGTTATGAATGTGTTTCAGTGAATCATATCCACCACCTAATCTTGTCATCGTAATCTCCTAATTTGCATTTTATCTGGTTAGACGACACTTGATACATGTACAGGTGCACAGATACACCTTGTGTAGACATATAAATAAAAAATTTCCTGTACCTACATAGGTCTGTGCTGTGTCATGTAATGTCACTAAGAGTGTCTGTGTTTAGAGGTCTGTGTGCGACTTATCACTGTACCCATAGAGGTCTGTGCTAAGTGTGACTTGATGTCACTGACTGTGTCTATACTCACAGAGGTCTGTGCTATGTGTGATTTGATGTCACTAACTGTGTCTATACTCACAGAGGTCTGTGCTATGTGTGATTTGATGTCACTAACTGTGTCTATATTCACAGAGGTCTGTGCTACGTGTGACTTGATGTCACTAACTGTGTCTATACTCACAGAGGTCTGTGCTATGTGTGATTTGATGTCACTAACTGTGTCTATACTCACAGAGGTCTGTGTTATGTGTGATTTGATGTCACTAACTGTGTCTATACTCACAGAGGTCTGTGCTATGTGTGATTTGATGTCACTAACTGTGTCTATACTCACAGAGGTCTGTGCTATGTGTGATTTGATGTCACTAACTGTGTCTATATTCACAGAGGTCTGTGCTACGTGTGACTTGATGTCACTAACTGTGTCTATACTCACAGAGGTCTGTGCTATGTGTGATTTGATGTCACTAACTGTGTCTATACTCACAGAGGTCTGTGCTACGTGTGACTTGATGTCACTAACTGTGTCTATACTCACAAAGGTCTGTGTTATGTGTGATTTGATGTCACTAACTGTGTCTATACTCACAGAGGTCTGTGCTATGTGTGATTTGATGTCACTAACTGTGTCTATACTCACAAAGGTCTGTGTTATGTGTGATTTGATGTCACTAACTGTGTCTATACTCACAGAGGTCTGTGCTATGTGTGATTTGATGTCACTAACTGTGTCTATACTCACAGAGGTCTGTGTTATGTGTGATTTGAACTCTTCCATGGTGGAGTTGGAGACTGTCATGTCTTTGAACATTCCCTCCAACTTAGACGTGAACTGACACCCACACTCAGTCTGAAACACACAGTAGACACACCTTACTTCCTACTAACTCACACACCCAGCGATGCTTGGTACAAAAAGGCATTCATCCACAACTACATGTTTGAAATTGCATTACATTATTTCATTGTCTCATAAATAGATCACCTGCTCATACATGACGTAACAACATAGCTCATGCCTGTGTTTTAGGCGGTAATCATTTTGAAACGCCAATAATTATAAAAAGTATGCATAATTCTCCGACATGCAACGACATGGTTGTAGACGGCATAATTAGCTTTACAATGATGTCGAAAATTTGATTCCTGATATATGACTCGCAGTATAACCTTTTATATATTTTTTTAATGCTGAGCTCCCAAGTTTTCTATCTGGGTGTTAAACTGTCAAGTGTAACATTTCAGCCATATACAGAGATGTGGGTTTACACACAGACAGAGAAACATTGTATTGTAATAATTATATGTTACAGGGCATAAAATGATGGTGTTTTTGAAATATTATACCTACAGAAAATTGATTCTACCACGTGTTCAGCCAGCACAATATCTCATTTATACTAAAATGTGCGAATCCCTGAAGACAAGTGTTTTTTTGCCAGAATGTGATTATATATTCTCCCCCGCCAAAGAGCATAATGTGAATATATTACATTTTTAGTAAACAGATACAGTGGCACTCACTGTCTGTGGAGATACATTACATTTCTACAAAAAATACAAATATATTACGATGTAACAAATCTGCAATAAACATTTCAGTCTCTGTGTCATTAATGTTTGTATATATTCCAACATCATGATAAGTTTACATTTAAACATTGAGTAAAAAACACAACAGTTAGGTAACCCTTCCCACTGTTGAATTCATCAGTATAACTAATCTCCTGGCCGAGAAACATAATGTAAGCAAGGTAAGTTTTTGCATATATGCTAAAACAGTGTTGCAACAATAAAAATATGAATAATCGACAACAAATTTACCCCCATTCCACCCCACCCCACCAAAAGAAGCCACTTACCTGAGACGCATGGTTGACACAGTGACCCATTTCGCTAGCATTGTTAAGACTCAGGATAAGAGCCCAACGCCATCAGATTTTGCTCTTAAAATAAATTTTGCTGTTTGAAGCTTAACAGTGATCTTGTGTACTGAAAACTGTTAATACCCAGACTTGCCAGCGGGACTTTGTAACTGATGTGTCATGGAAATAGTGTCCTCTGTAACACAGGCTATTTGCATTTTAAAGAAGCTCCATCACATTTAAAAATATACAATTTGTTTAATCCCAACTGAGATGTTCCCGCACCTTGAGCTTGGAGATCATGTTCTTCTCGGAGTCGTCGGACACGCTGCGGTTGAGCAGAAGTCTCTTGGCCAGGTGCTGCTTGTAGTAGCGCTCAAACACATCCTTCTCCTCCAGGAAGCGGAACAACACCATGCTCTTGTCTAGCACGTTCTCTATCTCCTGCTCTGACATCTGGCGGCGAGAACAGGAACTAGGTCATAATCATGTGTGACAAGAATTTAGTCGCAGGCTGATTGCACAAACAGGAACTAAGTCACAGCCTGGCAGAATGAACGAGAACTTAGTGATAAGCTAGCAAGTAGCCGCACAGGCAGGAACTAACAACTGTAGACACAGACAGGAACTAACAACTGTAGACACAGACAGGAACTAACAACTGTAGACACAGACAGGAACTAACAACTGTAGACACAGGCAGGAACTAACAACTGTAGACACAGACAGGAACTAACAACTGTAGACACAGACACGAACTAACAACTGTAGACACAGACAGGAACTAACAACTGTAGACACAGGCAGGAACTAACAACTGTAGACACAGACAGGAACTAACAACTGTAGACACAGACAGGAGCTAACAACTGTAGACACAGACAGGAACTAACAACTGTAGACACAGGCAGGAACTAACAACTGTAGACACATACAGGAACTAACAACTGTAGACACAGACAGGAACTAACAACTGTACACACAGACAGGAACTAACAACTGTAGACACAGACAGGAACTAACAACTGTAGACACAGACAGGAACTAACAACTGTAGACACAGACATGAACTAACAACTGTAGACACAGACAGGAACTACACAGACAGGAACTAACAACTGTAGACACAGACAGGAACTAACAACTGTAGACACAGACAGGAACTAACAACTGTAGACACAGACAGGAACTAACAACTGTAGACACAGACAGGAACTAACAACTGTAGACACAGGCAGGAACTAACAACTGTAGACACAGGCAGGAATTATGGCATAATGTTTCACAGTTATACCACTAGGTGCTGCACACAATGATGGCACAACAGCGATGGCAGTGCATAAAATGACACAACAACAATGACACTACACACAATGGTAAGACAACAACAAATGACACCACACACAAAACTGACACAAAACTGACACCACACACAATGATGACTCGACAACGATGACACCACACAATGATGACACAACAACAATGAAACTGCACACAATGATGACACGACAACAATGACACTACACACAATGATGACACGACAACAATGACACTACACACAATGATGACACGACAACAATGACACTACACACAATGATGACACGACAACAATGAAACTGCACACAATGATGACACGACAACAATGACACTACACACAATGATGGCACGACAACAATGACACTACACACAATGATGACACGACAACAATGACACTACACACAATGATGACACGACAACAATGACACTACACACAATGATGACACGACAACAATGAAACTGCACACAATGATGACACGACAACAATGACACTACACACAATGATGGCACGACAACAATGACACTACACACAATGATGACACGACAACAATGACACTACACACGATGATGACATGACAACAATGACACTACACACGATGATGACACAACAACAATGACACTACACACAATGATGACACGACAACAATGAAACTGCACACAATGATGACACGACAACAATGACACTACACACGATGATGACACAACAACAATGAAACTGCACACAATGATGACACGACAACAATGAAACTGCACACAATGATGACACGACAACAATGACACTACACACACTGATGACACGACAACAATGACACTGCACACAATGATGACACGACAACAATGAAACTGCACACAATGATGACACGACAACAATGACACTACACACGATGATGACACGACAACAATGACATTACACACGATGATGACACGACAACAATGACACTGCACACAATGATGACACGACAACAATGACACTACACACAATGATGACACAACAACAATGACACTACACACAATGATGACACAACAACAATGACACTACACACAATGATGACACAACAACAATGAAACTGCACACAATGATGACACAACAACAATGAAACTGCACACAATGATGACACGACAACAATGACACTACACACAATGATGACACGACAACAATGACACTACACACAATGATGACACGACAACAATGAAACTGCACACGATGATGACACGACAACAATGAAACTGCACACAATGATGCCACGCCACGACACAAATATTGTCCGCAACCAGTGACGGCCACGTGCCCCGTGTGTCTTACCCCTTTGACGCCCTTCTTGAGCTTGTCGTCGATGAAGAGAGACAAATACTCGGGAGACTTTGCGTTGAGGTTGATGAAGAACTCAAAGTCGGACGAGATGATCTGTTTGAACCGACGGTCGTCACTGAACGACTCGTGCAGGAAGTAGTCAAAGCGGTCTTTTAGACTCAGCAGATTCTGCCGTAGAAAGCACATTTATTTACACAATATGCACATGTAAAAGGGTAACTAGGAGAAAGTTCCCGCTAATATTTCTATGACCTCATCAAGGTAATATGTAAACAATGTGTACATTTAAAGGTAAAAAAAGTCAACTGTTTCCTGGCATACGTGTTTATAAATACATAAGATATGTGAGGAAAGTCTAGCGGCTGTTAGATGTCGTTTTCATAATTCAATCAGAAAGTAAAAGATCGCAAAAATGAATGGTCGTCGTCAGGCGATTTATTGTTTTTATGGCATTGCGCGTTAGTCATGCGTTTAATGAGAGTTCGTTGCGATATTTAGGTTAAAAAATGTGCTGGCCACCTATCGGATGGTCGTTCGTCAGGGGTAAAATTCAAATTGCTATGGTCGTTGGTCGCGTCTTATGGGTGGTCGTTGGTGAGGTCGTTTATACAGCGTAGGCATTCCGTCAATGAAAAAACGGTCGTAAAAAGCGGGTGGTCGTAAATAAGGGTGGTCGTTCGTCAGGGGTTCTACTGTATACTCATTTATTTTACGCCAGCGGTTTACCAGGAAAATATTTTTGAACACCCTGCCTTCGAAATACTAAGAACTACTCCATGTTAGACGAAGAATGACGTCACGAAGCTTCGGCGCTCCACAGATTCCCTGCATATTAGTTATTCATAAATCCGTCTAGAGGTGCTGTGCGCAGTTTAGGCCTGCGGCCGCACCTCGAAAAAAACATCACAATTATCACCTACGATGACCAAACTTCACAGGGCGTATCTACTACACCTGAACTATGCGTATGCACTTGTCACGTGCTAAAAAAATACTAATCAATGCCTGAAATCAATCAAAATGTGTAAGTAAATATACGGTCTGACCCCCACAGTTTAACGGCAGCAAGATGGTGGCGCCACCTGACGGAGTTCACTGTTGCAGTAGTGACTCGGCGAGGCGTTATTTTCTTACACATTTTGATCGATTTCAGGCATTAATTATTATTTTGATCATGTGACAAGTGCATACGCGTAGTATAGGTGTAGTAGATACGCCCTGCAAAGTTTGGTCATCGTAGGTGATCATTTTGATGGTTTTTTCGAGGTGCGGGCCTAAACTGCAAAAGTACCCGCAATTGTGAATCCAATGTTCAATACTACCGGTTGTTTCAACGGGAAAGAAAAAAGATAGCTAAAAATTTCTCATGGAACTATTACTGCAACCGGATGCCGAACAGTAAGACATAATTACTACTAAAGTCTACCACAGATTTGACCACAGATTTAGATACATGTCTAAGCAGCTGCTACATCTGAACGAACTGAACGAAGACTGAACGAAGACTCGAAGTTGTTGACCCTTAACGACGTCGGAGGAACCTGACCGGCTTCAGCAGAGACCTAGAATGCCGCGAGCTGATTGGCCAAGCCAAGTTAACCCATCACCGATGGCGGCGTCTAGGCCATAGTGGATTTCGGTAGAATTTTAGACTTTAAGGTCACATTCTGAGTAAGCCGCTGACGTTAAAAAATTGAGTATATGTGGAAATTTTTACTTTATATAAACTCTATTAGGTGTATGACACGAAACTGTTGCCATTTTTTGTCCTTTACTAACTAGTAACTAGGAGAGTTCCCACTAATATTTGTATGAGCTCATCAATGTAATATTTACACATTTAAAAGAGTAACTAGGAGAGAGTTCCTAGTAATAGTTTTATGAGCTCATCAATGTAATTTGTGAACCTTGTCAATGGGCAGACAGCCTTCTTTTTGTATTTCTTTGTTGGAAATATTCATAATAAAATGTGTTTGTTGCACCCAGAAGAGACAGTGCTAACAACTATTACAATCTTCAGAAGAAGTATGCTGACAACTGAGACCACAAGGGGAATCTGAGACCACTGTCAGCAACAGCAACTCATGTATGCTGGCTGTATCATCATTTGAAAGAACATCAACCATTTGTTATTAAAGGGATACTCCAGTTAGTGAGAGGTTCACAGTATTAACTTACAAATGCATACTATATTGGTTGTGCCTAGTAATTGTGCATAAAGATTGTTAATAAACCATTAGTTAGTTTAATGGTATCAAAAACATGCTATTTTATATTCAGGGCGCTGCCATCTTGAGACTTGTGCGCCAGTGACGTAAGACAAATCATTTACGTCACTGGCATATTGTTGAAAAAGGCAAGGATTGGCGGAATCGCGCCAGTGACATAACCGGTTTACGTCACTGGCGCATAAGTCTCAAGATGCCAGCGCTTTGAATCCAACATGGAATGTTTCTGGTACAATTATAATAGAATTGTTTATTAACAATCTGTGTGCAAATTACTATGCACAACCAATATATTATATACAAACTTAAGTATATGCTCTGAATCTCTCACTGACTGGAGTATCCCTTTAAGGGGCAGAGTATATTTTATCCCATAGCCTTCAAATGCTGGACGCAGTGTGCTGTGCAAGCTGGACACGTGAGTAAGTGTGTCACCTGTATGTAGACGATGGCTCACCTGTATGTAGACAATGGCATTCTTGTTGCCCTCGTCCTCTGTCACCATGGCCCGCCCCTGTTCCCGCAGGTAGGCACTGATGCACCCGTACATCGCCTGCAGGCCGTTCGACACGCGGATGAACAACTTGTACATACACGCGAGATCTGTCAACACACACAGTGATATCTAGATACATACACGCGAGATCTGTCAACACACACAGTGATATCTAGACAAATACACGCGAGATCTGTCAACACACACAGTGATATCTAGATACATACACGCGAGATCTGTCAACACACACAGTGATATCTAGATACATACACGCGAGATCTGTCAACACACACAGTGATATCTAGATACATACACGCGGGATCTGTCAACACACAGTGATATCTAGATACATACACACGAGATCTGTCAACACACAGAGTGAAATCTAGATACATACACGCGAGATCTGTCAACACACACAGGGATATCTAGATACATACACAAGAGATCTGTCAACACACACAGTGATATCGAGATACATACACGCGAGATCTGTCAACACACACAGTGATATCTAGATACATACACGCGAGATCTGTCAACACACACAGTGATATCTAGATACATACACGCGAGATCTGTCAACACACACAGGGATATCTAGATACATACACACGAGATCTGTCAACACACAGTGATATCTAGATACATACACACAAGATCTGTCAACACACACAGTGATGTCTAGATACATACACGCGAGATCTGTCAACACACACAGGGATATCTAGATACATACACGCGAGATCTGTCAACACACACAGGGATATCTAGATACATACACACGAGATCTGTCAACACACAGTGATATCTAGATACATACACACGAGATCTGTCAACACACAGGGATATCTAGATACATACACGCGAGATCTGTCAACACACACAGGGATATCTAGATACATACACGCGAGATCTGTCAACACACACAGTGATATCTAGATACATACACGCGAGATCTGTCAACACACACAGGGATATCTAGATACATACACACGAGATCTGTCAACACACAGGGATATCTAGATACATACACACGAGATCTGTCAACACACAGGGATATCTAGATACATACACACGAGATCTGTCAACACACAGGGATATCTAGATACATACACACGAGATCTGTCAACACACAGGGATATCTAGATACATACACACGAGATCTGTCAACACACAGGGATATCTAGATACATACACACGAGATCTGTCAACACACACAGGGATATCTAGATACATACACGCGAGATCTGTCAACACACACAGGGATATCTAGATACATACACACGAGATCTGTCAACACACACAGTGATATCTAGATACATACACGCGAGATCTGTCAACACACACAGTGATATCTAGATACATACAGGCGAGATCTGTCAACACACACAGTGATATCTAGATACATACACGCGAGATCTGTCAACACACAGTGATATCTAGATACATACAGGCGAGATATGTCAACACACACAGTGATATCTAGATACATACACGCGAGATCTGTCAACACACACAGGGATATCTAGATACATACACGCGAGATCTGTCAACACACACAGTGATATCTAGATACATACATGCGAGATCTGTCAACACACACAGGGATATCTAGATACATACACACGAGATCTGTCAACACACAGGGATATCTAGATACATACACACGAGATCTGTCAACACACAGGGATATCTAGATACATACACACGAGATCTGTCAACACACAGGGATATCTAGATACATACACACGAGATCTGTCAACACACAGGGATATCTAGATACATACACACGAGATCTGTCAACACACAGGGATATCTAGATACATACACACGAGATCTGTCAACACACAGGGATATCTAGATACATACACACGAGATCTGTCAACACACACAGGGATATCTAGATACATACACGCGAGATCTGTCAACACACACAGGGATATCTAGATACATACACACGAGATCTGTCAACACACACAGTGATATCTAGATACATACACGCGAGATCTGTCAACACACACAGTGATATCTAGATACATACACACGAGATCTGTCAACACACACAGGGATATCTAGATACATACACGCGAGATCTGTCAACACACACAGTGATATCTAGATACATACACGCGAGATCTGTCAACACACAGTGATATCTAGATACATACAGGCGAGATCTGTCAACACACACAGTGATATCTAGATACATACACGCGAGATGTGTCAACACACACAGTGATATCTAGATACATACACACGAGATCTGTCAACACACAGGGATATCTAGATACATACACACGAGATCTGTCAACACACAGTGATATCTAGATACATACACACGAGATCTGTCAACACACAGTGATATCTAGATACATACACGCGAGATCTGTCAACACACACAGGGATATCTAGATAAATACACACGAGATCTGTCAACACACACAGTGATATCTAGATACATACACACGAGATCTGTCAACACACAGTGATATCTAGATACATACACGCGAGATCTGTCAACACACACAGGGATATCTAGATACATACACACGAGATCTGTCAACACACACAGTGATGTCTAGATACATACACACGAGATCTGTCAACACACACAGTGATGTCTAGATACATACACACGAGATCTGTCAACACACACAGTGATGTCTAGATACATACACACGAGATCTGTCAACACACACAGTGATGTCTAGATACATACACACGAGATCTGTCAACACACACAGTGATGTCTAGATACATACACACGAGATCTGTCAACACACACAGTGATGTCTAGATACATACACACGAGATCTGTCAACACACACAGTGATGTCTAGATACATACACACGAGATCTGTCAACACACACAGTGATGTCTAGATACATACACACGAGATCTGTCAACACACACAGTGATATCTAGATACATACACATGAGATCTGTCAACACACACAGTGATGTCTAGATACATACACGCGAGATCTGTCAACACACACAGTGATGTCTAGATACATACACATGAGATCTGTCAACACACACAGTGATGTCTAGATACATACACACGAGATCTGTCAACACACACAGTGATGTCTAGATACATACACGCGAGATCTGTCAACACACACAGTGATGTCTAGATACATACACACGAGATCTGTCAACACACACAGTGATGTCTAGATACATACACACGAGATCTGTCAACACACACAGTGATGTCTAGATACATACACATGAGATCTGTCAACACACACAGGGATATCTAGATACATACACACGAGATCTGTCAACACACACAGTGATGTCTAGATACATACACATGAGATCTGTCAACACACACAGTGATGTCTAGATACATACACACGAGATCTGTCAACACACACAGTGATGTCTAGATACATACACACGAGATCTGTCAACACACACAGTGATGTCTAGATACATACACACGAGATCTGTCAACACACACAGTGATATCTAGATACATACACACGAGATCTGTCAACACACACAGTGATGTCTAGATACATACACACGAGATCTGTCAACACACACAGTGATGTCTAGATACATACACATGAGATCTGTCAACACACACAGTGATATCTAGATACATACACACGAGATCTGTCAACACACACAGTGATGTCTAGATACATACACACGAGATCTGTCAACACACACAGTGATATCTAGATACATACACACGAGATCTGTCAACACACACAGTGATGTCTAGATACATACACACGAGATCTGTCAACACACACAGTGATGTCTAGTAGAGACAAGTTCTTATTACTTATGGAGAGTCATACATACACTCATGCAAAGTGGAATGAACGAATCTGCTGAAGGTTAGAAACAGTAGAAAGAGGATTTTAATCTGGAATCCTTTAGAGATCTTTGAGAGATTAGTGCTCAATGAACAAGTAGGACAGAAAGACACTTGGGAACAGTGTCATGTCAGTATCGTGTCAGTGACACAGTTTGTCAGTGTTGTCATTCTGTCAGTGTCATGTTGGTGACCCAGTTTGTCAGTGTCATGTTAGTGACACAGTTTGAGTGTCGTGTCGGTGACACTCACCGGACGTCTTGTTGTTCTTGAGCATGTGTACAACGCCCGAGTTTTCCATCTACAAACAGAGGGAACGTCTCAAAACCAGTTTGATGCGGGAACTTAGATTCTTCAATATATGTATGCAAAATCACTATGGCTTCTAAATACAAACATTAAAAATTAATTTGCTATATAAAATACACTACACTAATCAACAGCTGTTTTATATTAAATAAATTTTTCTGAGTGTAAAACAATAACAAATACTGAAATAGGGCAATATAATGTTAATATTTCGACAAGTGATTTATGCAACAGAATTCTACTTACCTCTACTATAGTTTTCATGTGTTTACTGATGAGTTCTTCCTCCAACACCTGAACACACAACACACCCAGAGTAACACATCTGATACTTAGCACTCAACACACCAGAGTAACACATTATACACAGTATACAACACACCATAGTAACACATTATACACAGTAGACAACACACCAGAGTAACATGTTATACACAGTACACAACACACCAGAGTAACATGTATAAATATTCCACAACACATCCAGAGTAATATGTTATACATAGTCCACAACACACCAAACATAACACACCCAATACCGATGACCCAACACATTCAGAGTAATGTAACTGATGGACAGTACACAACAAATCCAGAGTAACACATAATACATACTACAACACACCTAACACATTTACACTTCGTAATGCACCCAACAGACTAACAGGGAAGTTGAGGTACTGATGTGAGAGTATCTTCATCAGTACGTATGATACTACATAAGCGTAACTACCTGGATCACAAGTTCCTACCTTCACCATGACTTTACAACTTCACCATGAATTCCTACCTTGACCACTGGTTTACACCTTGACCATAAGTTCCTACCTTGACCACTAGATCCTATCTTCACCACTATATCCTACATTGACCATGACTTCACACCTTGACCACGAGGTCCTACCTTAACCACTAGACCCTACCTTAACCACAAGTTCCTACCTTGACCACTGGTTTACACCTTTGCCATGAGTTCCAACCATGACTACAACTTCCTACATTGACGATGACTTCACACCTTGACCACTATCACCTACCTTGACCATGGGTTCCTCGGTGGACTTGTCGAGGTAGTGTGTGGCCCTCTCAGCCTCCTCGTTGATGCGCGCCTCCACCTTCTTGATGTACACAGACGCACTGTTCTCTGCCAGGAACTTCTGACTCTCCACCTGAGGAGGTAAACATCCACACGTTGATGATAATACATTTTATTTCATATAGCATCACATCCATAATGGTTTGTGGCACTTCACAACATCCTACTATTAAAATACATAAAAAGATTAACTTTATACAATAAGAATATTAATATTTATAAATAAAAAATATACGTGTATCTAAATAACCCAAATTAGTACAGTATTAAATAACACAGCATTTCTGAAAATAAAGAAGTAAATAAATCTATAAATTACATATAAGCCATACAAATTTACAATAAGCAATCTATCAAATTATTTCATAACAATAATACTGATAAATGAACGTATACGTATACTTAATGGTAATAAATAATTAAGTAAATGTAAAAAACTGTTTAAAAAGTTTTTTTAAACGAATAATGTAACACTAATGTAATGTAATGCCACTGTGACATACCATACTCTTTCTATTCAACAACTGACATACTTATTAGTTAATCTGCTACACATCTCTGATGTCTCTAGGACCGTTAGACCATCTATTTCCAAACATCTGTTTGTTCCTAAAACTAAGCTGAATATTGGCAAACGTGCTTTCTCTGTGGCTGCGCCAACAATTTAGAATTAGTGGGAACTGGGGCAGGTGCAACACAATGCTGCAAATTTGGGTCACCAAAGCACAAATGCACATTGTACAAAGATTGTCCTTTAAAAAAGAAAGTAAAACCATCTGAACACCAGTGAATGCCTATAATGTGAAAGCACACCACAGCACAGCTGGCTATACATGTGTGCAGACTGCCAATCACACTTGTAGTGTGTATGTCTGGAACATTTGTATATGACATTTCTGTAGTTGTCAGTGCAGTAAATAACAATGAGATAAAGACTGGTTGAAAATTTACCGAGTAATACTAAATATGACTCAAATCATTGTTAAACAGGACTGTGTAAACATGCATCGCTATCCTAACATGTATACACGGATGTGTATACCTGCCAGTACATTTTGTCTACTTTTTGTATTCAACCATGTGGTTTGTACATATAACAGAACAAACAAATGTACAATCGAAGTTTATTCAGAAGCACAGCTAGTAGCAGTGGGTGCAGCTCTGTGGTGGGCTGAGCCATCTTGTCAATGCCAGGTTGTCTAGTGTGACAGTACACACCTGCAATGTCAAAAAGTAACTTTCATTTGTAGAACAGGCACACATGTGTGATTACATTAGTAGTAATAGCTCACATCAAGGTGAGGTTAACCAGACTGACTGGAATGACTGACAAAAACTTCTTATGAGTTATGTTAGTAAATCATTGGGCACTACATCAAACATACTAAAAACGCAATAACTACATGTATGTGCCACTCTGGGTCTAGGATGGCACATATATAGTTAAAATGAGAAGAGTTATGCTCAAATGTAATCTAGTCAACCAATATTTTGACATGATCCCTTATGCCGTTTACAGGCATTCTTGAAGAAAATGCATGTTCCATAATAAAATCCTTTTAGCGCATTAATACATATCATTGACACACACATTCTGGGACATAATTTATAACATCACTATTTATATTACAGTAGGTATGGTTTCAGTGACCACAAATACTTCTAAGTAGTTAGAAAATGTGTAAATTACCTTTCCCCGCCAAACACCGCTTTAATCTTCACGTCCTTGTCGGAAGTTGACTTAATTTGGCGCCATGCACTCCGTGAACTCCGCCCCATGAGATGTCACGTGATCAGTGAAAGGGGATTCCCGAAGGGGATTTCCATAACTTCAACGATTTTTTAAGTTTACTTATGCAAATACGACACCACGGCCTCATTTATTTTGTGGTATGCATGTTCATATCAATATCTGTCAAAGCCACATGACAATCAAAGTAAAAAAATCAAACCACCTTAAATACAATCTGTTTGATTTAATACATTTTTTAATAAGAAGGACTGTATTTCCAGAACATACTTCTGCTCAGAGGTGCATAAAATACAACATTGGTAAAACATGAATATATAAAATGTATAATTTTATAATAAATTAACCTAACATGTTAAATGATACGATAATAATAAATAAATAGATAAATAAAGCTTCTAAAATCTAAAACTGATCAGCAATAAATTAATGAATAAAAAATAATTCATTTATAATAATAAAATAGAGTAATAAGTTAATAATAGAGTAACACACTAAAATAATTTTTGAAACTATAATTATGGTTAAAATCAATTTGTTATATAATATTTTAATTGCTATATTCTATTTTAGACTTGGCATAAAGCCTTTGTTTAAATATAGTTTAGAGTGTTATGTGACAAGATGATAATTTAAAGATAATGTTCACATCTTATGTTTACTTGTTATAATTATTATTTTTTAAAGATAAACCAGGTTAGGCACTATATAAGTATACATTAACACTTTTAATTTAAACTAGTGTGCCATGTCTTCCACAAACAAGTCATGGGGTCAATTTTGTTTTCTCAATTCCCGTCAATCCTAAACAATTATTCTGATTCCATCTTGCAAAAAATAATATCAGATTATCAATTCTAACTATAAAATTCAATGTGCTTATAACCTATTTTATTTGTACTTGAAAACAAGTATGCACGGTCATATTTAACCAAATATGGAATATGGAATACTACCTTTAAACCTGTGTAAGCGGCTACGGCTATTCGCCCGTGACATCTTCCTACACAATAACAGTTTTAGTTTACGTAATCAGTAACTGACCACCACACATTTGGTATCATCGCATAGCTGACTGATTTGTCAAAATAGTGTATTTTTATTCATGAGCAGATTGAATGACATCTAGTTACACACGAACAAAACATGTGACAAAGTTGGAGCCCAAATCTGGGTGGTTTGCTATACCTACCTTGGATGACAAGTTTATACATCCATTCATAAAGTCCTGACACATGGTACCAAAAGAAAGCTGTGCTTGCCCAAACTGGGAAAAAAATATACTTGCGGATTGAGCATCAAGCCAATCAGAACCAAGCTTTCAAACATCGCGTCATCTTCACGTTGGAGTCAAAAATAAATAAAAAGATGGCGGGCGTTTGTGTCGAAGAACTTTCCAAATTCAAAAGTTTACTTCTAAATATCTGAAGTTATCGCAACTACGTTTCGACAAAACAACTGACAGTATTTATGAATATGGCACGCCCATTCTAGTTTAAATAGTTTCAACCACTTTGTCAGTGCGACATTTCACCATGGGTGGCGAATGTAGCAGCAATCGGTCTGCCTAAAATAGCCTACCCTGATGTCTAGAAATTCATAAAAATAAAAGTTCTCAAAAGGGATTTGACAAATGTTTACGTTATTTAGCCGCTAACATGTATGGCTACATTTGTCTCACAGGAAGGAGGAAATTTGTCTGCATGGTAGTTTACTAGGAGCAGGAAAGTGTGTTTATTTTTTCATATTTTTGGGATGAAGTTCAGATAATAATATTACCAATATTACCATGACAATCCGATACAATAGAGATAATATAATTTTATTATAATAAAGAGTTCATTTAGCAGTAAAATTATATCTGATTCATATTTTTATGATAAGTATTTGCAGAGTTTTGATTTTCATTGTAATAGTAACAGAGGATTTTTGCTGGCAGGTCGGAGGGTTAAGCTTAGTTTCAGGAACAACTTTGACATCTTCCAACAAGTTCTGCCGTACCCTGTAGAAGTCAGCGGACTGCTCCAGGAAGGGTCTCTCAAAGTCTTCCTCGTAGACACTGCGTGAGTCGAGGCCAAGCACCATCAGCATGTGACACGCGTTCTTCACCGAGCCCCTGTCAACAGTACACAGTGTCATATTTTGTCCTTAGGACGACATCTACCAGATCTAGAGTCATACGTTTTTTTGGTGGAAACATGGATGTTAACTAATTTACATACCAGCAGGGCTTTATGGACATGTGGATGCTAACTGTTAAGCTAGCTCACAAACTTTAAATGTATTTTTTGATCTGAAAAGGACTACAAACACACGTGTGACACCATTGACGCTTACTTTTAAGGCATAAGACATAACTAACAATATCTATGGTTTTGGAAGACCTTTTTTTGCTCTATCCACCCATATTTCTATCCGTCCGTTTCGTTTTTACCCATCCAAATGACAGGTGGACGCGTCTCTGCATAAAGCTATGCATACAAGCCAGTTGAGACGTGTTTTTTGACCTGAAATCAACTCCAAACACACGTATGACAGCCATTTACATCCACTTTCAAGGCATAACTGACAACATATGATTGTTGAAGACCAGCTCCTTCATTTGTTACCCATCCATTGATATTTCTACCAGGCCACACTGGGTTTTACGCGTCCAAATGATGGGTGGACAGGTCTCTGCATAAAGCTATGGCACCATATTTTGTCCTTAGGTGTCCTTAGGACAATATCTGCTCCAAGAGACTGCTCATTACTGTGTTGAGAATATCTCTACACAGACATCCATCACTAGCAAAGTGTTCATTCTCACAGCTAAGACAACAGAATGAGACACTGATGAGCAAAAATTAAAATTAAACTGCATTTGGTTTCAATTACTTTACTAGGCTAGCGCTGGGCCTAAAATCTGTTTAGCCATTTTGGCTAAAGGCCAGAAATTTCTTTAGCCAAATGAGATTTTCTTTAGCCATTTTAGCCATCACATTTACTTAACCAAATATGTATAACTTGATTAGCGTAAAAGAAAGCTTAACACATATAAAGCGAATAAACACCCAATATAATTTAACTAAAACACTATTTAACCATAAAAATAAAGCTGTTCAAACAAATATTGCAAACACATAAAATAATAAAACATGTTTCAGTTTTAAAGGCCAAAAAACACCTAACGCATACTACTAATGTAATAAAATTAACACTACAGCAAAAGAGAAATGAAAAATGTCCTAACACAGCCAAATAGTTGGAAACAATTTACTCTAGTGTTGCTCTGCAATGATTCAAAGATTGCATCAATATAATTATATTCACCAAATAGCAATTAATGGCATAGTGGACAATCGAATCAAAGTGCTATCATAGCTTTACCAAATGTAGAAGATTCTCGTCGCTGTCAAGACCACCACAGTGGTGCCACCTACCTGTCAACGACCTCGCCTCTGCGTTCTTTCGCGACCATTTCTAGGAGCGTCTCGCGCAGGTGGTTCCTGATGACAGGGTTACGCACGACCTGGTCTCTGAAGATCATCAGGCCCAAGTTGTACACGTTCTCTACTCCATTCTGTTGCACGTACACACGGTCCTACAGACATAGGGACATGGTTATACACAGGCTACAGAGTACAGACACAAGGGCATGTTCATACACAGTGCTAGATACAAGGGCATGTTCATACACAGTGCTAGACACAAGGGCATGTTCATACACAGTGCTAGACACAAGGGCATGACCATACAGCAAACACAATAGTAGAGATGCAATGACGTGGTTATACTCAGTGCTACAGACACAAGGGCTGCATCCTTGTCCCTTGGTAGAAGGGCATTCTCTACCATTGTGCATGGCCATACACAATGGTAGAGATACAATGATGTGGTTATACAAAATGCTACATACACAAGGGCAAGGTTAAGCATAGTGCTACAGACACAAAGGCATGGTTATACAAACACATGGTTCTACAGACACAAAGGCATGGTTATACACATGATCCTATACAGGCATAAGGGTGTCAGTTAGTGCTGGTTCGATACTGGATATATATAAGTATCGCGATACGTTTGATACCAATACTTTGTGGCACTGCGATATTCAACATATACCAAATGCGATCTTTTGATATCATCGATCCATTCAATGTGGTTGATCCCATTGATATCGCTGATCTCTTCGAAACCTTTCATCCACCTGATATCCACTACACCATTTTTACAGGTTTCTCAGCAAGGACAGGCCACGGAAACTAATGACAGTAACGTCACAGATGCCTAGTGGCTGAGACACATTGACTGACGTCAGCACGCTTGGGGAAAGCTGTAAATATCACCAAACTGACGCCATTCATTGGTCAGATGCAGAAAACTGTCTCAGAAATTGAAAAAGATCCAAATAAGTGGATAGGTGACATGGTATGCCCTGATATGCTGTCAGCCTGTCAGATGCAATATTTGTCCATGATAACGAATGCTTTGAAATTGAAACTGACATCTATTTTCACCCAGGCCGTGATGGTTGACTTTGGCGGCAAGGAATGTAATGTTCATCAAGATACATGGAGGTATGGGCCAAATTCATTAATGTGATTTATTGGTTTGTTATAAGAACCGAGAACAATATGAAATAGTGACAGAATATTTCACAAATTTACAAAATTCTGATTCCGCACCATGTGGCACTGCAGCCAACGTCACACCATGCTTCATTTCTATTTTACATCCCAGTTAACCTGAATAATGGGATTACTACCCAAAATATGTATTAAAACTGTATGACTTTGTTTTCTGGTAAGAATGGTGTATAAAATAAAATCAACTTGCTCACTGAGACATAACCTCCATGGCCATGGGTATGAATGGTATTGTCCACTACATGTGGGCTGGCATAATGGAAACATGTTTCCCAACATATCTAAACATGAAATGTCTGTTGACAGTCACTGTCTGTACTGTTCACCAGACAGTTTCTCTATGACCCTGGAGGCAACATGTCATTGTGCAATTTGATTTGATTTCACTCACCATGTTCCATGACCTACTTACCATAACATACATGAAAATGTCACGAATCATGCGGGTTGGTGGTCATTCTATGACCTACTTACCATAACATACATGAAAATGTCACGAATCATGCGGGTTGGTGGTCATTCTATGACCTACTTACCATAACATACATGAAAATGTCACGAATCATGCGTGGTGGTCATTCTATGACCTACTTACCATAACATACATAAAAATGTCACGAATCATGTGTGGTGGTCATTCTATGACCTACTTACCATAACGTACATAAAAATGTCAAGAATCATGCGTGGTGGTCATTCCATGACCTACTTACCATAACGTACATGAAAACGTCAAGAATCATGCGTGGTGGTCATTCTATGACCTACTTAGTGCTTACCATGTACATGACAACGTCACAAATTATGACAATTGACATATATGGTGGTCGTTCCATGAATAACTTACCATATACATGAGGATGTCACGGATCATAACCATTGACGTCTGGTGATCGTTCCATGCACTGTTCAGCGTTTGTAGGAAATTGTTATTCAGTGACTCTAGCACATCTTTGCGAACCTACAGAATAGAGACAACAGTAGACTTAGTCTCAGTTAGACTTTGAGTGAGAGGTGACAGCACTGTCGAGCCCCTGACATCGATAACTTTCAAAAGCCGGCTAAGCGACTAGACTATCTTCTCAGCGAAGTTATGCAGCCAAGCTAGAATCGGTTAAGTTAGAGCCTAGACTAGGCACCGTCATGTATTGAATACTAATGATAGTCGCTGAATTAACCATCTTATTTCTGGTATAAAACATAGGTCCTAGGCAGTTGGTGAATCAGACTTGCCAAGATGTTACAATTACATACACTGAACGAAAATACTTAGAAGTCACACATTTTGGGGCCTGAACATTACTGTTACAATATAATAAATGTTGATTGTAACAGTGAGATCTAGCTGGACATACACGCATGAACTTGGTATCAAACTTGATAAGTTATGTTTCAAAGTGCAAGTTTTTGTAATCGTACTTGCCTTTGATCATACATACAACATAATCCTGCTACATGTTTTAAGATAACCCTGGCAGTTAAGGTCACTCTTGCAATTAAGGTCACCCTCAGGTTAAAGTGAACAGGAAGGTGACTGCATTAGCAAAACAAATATCAAACCCTTTACTGTTACATTAATAAACTTTGACCACCCCAGAGCAACCTTAATTCTGGGGTGGTCATACTACTGAGGTGACCACAGCGCTAGGTCCGAGCGTACCTCAACTCAACCCCGCTGACCGGTGATGACCACTGACCTTGTTTGTGAGATGCTCAGTGACGACTTCCCGTAGGCCGGTGTACAACTTCTCTCCGTGTTTGTGTAGTACCATTGTGTAGGCATTGCGGTAGAGCTCCTCAAAGCTGAGGCCGGAGTTGTTTTTCTTCTGTATTTCCTGGATGGCGTTCTTCAGCAAGGCCCATATGCTGTTCACATATTTTTCATCCATCGTCATCTGAAAGCAAACCATACTAATGCATTGTATTCACCTGTGTATCAAAGAGAGTGTGCCATAGCTTTATGCACAGACCTGTCCAGACCTGGGTAAAAATATGGGTGGATAGGTGGTGGACGGGTAAAACAATGAAAAAAGGTCTTCTAATACCACAGATATTGTTAGTTATGCCTTGAAAGTGAGCATAAATTGTGTCACATGTGTGTTTGTAGTCATTTCATGTCAAAAAATACATTTAAAGTTTGTGAACTGGCTTAGCAGTTAACATTGACATGTCCACCAAAAACATGTGTGACTGGCAATAATTTTATCCTGCATAAAGCCCTGGATGGTACCAGCTCTTCTGAACAGCATTGTCCGAGCAGTTATTTGCAATGGGAAGTCTGCTGTCTACAACTTAGGAAAGTTAAACATCAAAGGATACTGCGATTAACTCTGCTCGCCTCAACATTATTGCCAATAAATTTGGTTTCAATACTGGATGTTTTGTTTACAATTTGAACAAGCAGAATTGTTCAAACTGCGAACAATTTTTCCAAGCTTAATGAAGTAACTAAAAAAAAATTGGCAGACGATAAAGCTTCAGCTGTAGACTCTCTTAGTCATAAGAACGTAATATTCAATGACAAATTTAAACATCGAAGCTGGCACCTCACCTTAACAATGTGAACTTGGAGAAAATTTTCATTTGTATTCCCACCTCACATCTACCAACTGCTTATTTGTTTTTTGTATGCAAGAAAACAATTGTTATTTACATTTATGGTTTTAGTTTGAATGGCATGACATTCCCAGAGTATGCAATTGTAGGTAAGCCTTGTGTTGGATTTATTGGGAAGTTATCACTAATAAAAATTCACTATGCTCTAGGCTGCTGATTGTCAAATGCGCCACAGGCGAAACGATCTGCTTTTTGGCGAAAATATATTAAAACTCTTGGCCAAATGTTATTTTAGTTGCTATTAGCAACATTATCAGCAGTACATGACTGCATTATTTCCTGCCCGCATCTGTTGAAATTGCCTAAATGATCGCACATCAAACTGACTCAAATACCCAGTTAGCATGGCGTACCCACCTGGGTAAACAATCTAGGTCTCTAATTCCTTCAGTTAGCCAAGTTCACAGACACTAGATTCAATCAAGTATTGTGTTGACTGGACAATGGAGACCTACTGTTGATACTAGTTATAAGTTTGAGACCAATACAGCAGAACAAATTGCATATAGAAAGATACACGTCAAAAACGTATTTTAGTAAGTATGGCCTGCATCGCCGAGGCTAGGATTACTCTCAATCTATAGAATAAGCTAAATACAAAAAAATTGCCTATTCTATTCCAAATAGCGCTTTGCCCATTGGCCCGGACTGATAGAATAAGCCTGCATGGTTGTCCAATGGCAATAGACAACTGAAAATGTACTATCAATAGTGCACGTGCAACAGTTTATTTAACACCGTTTCGAGGCAGATGAAATTTGCTAGCAATCATACATGCTGCAATTTCATTTGCTTTTGAGTCAACATTTTGTTATTTTTATCCTTTGGTGTCTTCTAAGTCACTTATGCAGAGGGTCAAAAGCTGTGTGTATCTGTTAGCAGCATCATTCTCTAACCACACCTGGCACTGCCATAAGACCACCCAGAAAACAACGACCCATGATTTCACGTTCTGTAAGTGAATTCACGGGTTCAACTGGCTCAATTCACGTGTTTCCGTACGTGAATTCACCGGATTCTGTGGACACATTTGGTGTGTCGACATGTGTTTACCGTAAAATCACAAGTTATTCATGTGTTAACACGTACCAGTGAAACCGTACCAGTTCTGACCCAGTACGACCCGTGTCAAACTCATGACAACACACAGAACACGTGTATTCATGTGAATACACATGAAAACACGTACTGGTGGAGCAGTACCAATTACGAACCAGTATGACACATGCCAACTGGTTCAGAAATGGTTCCTTGTTTGCTGGGCAGCCCGGCATCATTGATGGAGGCTGTATTTTCCTCCATTAAAATAGTTCAATTTCACTGATGTACAACACAAGGATCATACT
>OZ024867.1:13707219-13712219 GCA_964017155.1 Oasisia sp. SBJ-2009 | reverse complement strand
GAACACCGTCTCTCTACTCGTCGAAGTCATCGGGCAAACCACGGGTAGATGTCCCGGCCAGCACTAGACGAACTCCGTGCTGGGGCGCTATTTTTATCTGCCGGTTTCTGTCTACCTTCTGGACGGGGTCCCTGCTACCGTTTCATTTTGGTGTAGCACGTACCGAATGGGGATGCCCCTGGTGTCATTGTCGGACGTTGTCGAACTGTGATGACGTCACAGTCGGCGCACGTGACGGGGATTTCCCGCGTTCGGAACTCCGGAAGCTCGTCATTCGCTTATTAGTCTCGCTCCACCGACTCTTGCTCGGCTGCGTGACTTCGCCGAGAAGACAGTCTCGTGTCTTGGCCGACTCTTGAATGATATCTGTGTGAGGGGCTATAAAGTGCTGCCACCTCGCGGGGTCTGGGTAATGGAGGCTAATCCTGCTTCATAAACAATTGTAAATTGTTATTTATTTTTTGTGAATATTAGTTTAATGTTGAATATTATTATTAGTTTATAATACTAGTATCTTATGAAAGTCTTTTCTACCTTTATTTTAGTTTTATTTCACAATTGACCTGAGAGCCAATCAGTGTCTCTACCCCGTTCCTGTGTGAGCCTGTTAGGTTGACGTGGTAGAGCCAGGCGGCTGTGAGGGGATAACAGGTGCTGCCACCTCATGGAGTCTTGGTAATCGAGGCTATTCACTTACAGGCGCGCCGTCGTCAGTTTATCTTTTTTTATTGATCGAAGGCGGGTAATTATCGTTAAATATTGTACTAAACTTAAGCTGAACACTGATACAAACCCTAATGCTAACCCAATATGAATCCTAGGAAAATGAAGTATTCCGCCAATATTCCTACCTCCTACCTAGTGCGCGGCAGAATAATCAATATGATGATTGTGGCCGCCAAATGGATGAAGATGGTGCCGAAGTGTATGGTAATTACGTCACTTATAAAAGTAATGTCTTGCGACCTACCATAATAGATCTAAATCTGACCACAATACTGTCTTCAGCGCGGCAATGCACTGTCGTGCATTCGATCGTCACTGAAACGTTCACATTACAGTAGCGCAGTATCAAGTTCTTAGGATGACTCAACACACTTTACTCTCTGGCAGATCTGTTCCGTTCAATCGAAACCATTACAGCTTTCATGGGAAGCACACACTCTCGCACGCACGCACGCACGCACGGACGCACGGACGCACCCACGAACACACTCACGCGCGCATGCACATAGACACACACGTTAGTATTTTACGTATATCAATGTTAAAAAAACATGTAAAATTTAACATTACCTGTAATTTCTAACATGTCAGACGTGACCATGGAGGACGTGTCCCCGTGAAGACGTCTCACAAGTCTCGCTTGTTAATATAGGTAAGTTCTTATACAGCAGAACATCCAATCTGCCCAATGAGCTTTATGCGTACTTCCTGGCAGATCTGTTCAAACGAATACAACATCGGCTTCTTTGGGAATTAAGCCACGCTGCAATTAATGCGCGATGATTATTTGCACAGAAATTTCCTCATCTATATAGCCAGATACTCGTTCATATAGCCGAGTGAACTGGAGCAATGAAGATTGAAAAGCATTGTCCAAGGTTTGTCACGGCAGCACAGGAGTTGTACCAGTTTTCTCTTAGTCGAGAGGCGAGAGTTCTAACCACGGCGCCACTGTGCACTTCACACGTGCCAGACCAGTAGCTGTATGTTAGTCAGAGTTATCGCATACGAAGAATCTGTTTTATTAACACTTCAAGCATCCCCGGACAGAGCGCCCGTCTAGATTCACACAATCCACTCAGTCGCAACACGATAAAAGACGAACTCGTTGGCCACAATTGAATTTGTGGAGTTCACTAGCACCGTCCGAAGTGTCAGTGATATTGAATTAGACGACTGTAGATTTAATAAACAGGCTCCATGGTGGCCATGATATCTAGCCAGGAAGTGACTTAACCGACGTCTGACGATGGACTGCTGTGCGCGAGGTCGATTGTGGGATTCGACGTTAAAGCAAATTGTTCTCCGCCGGAATTAGCAACTTGTAGAATTGGTAACACATATTTTAGTCATAATAATAACACAAGTTTTATTAGCAACTCAACTGAGTTGGATTGACATTACAATAGGTTACAATTGACTCATCAAAACATCATACAAATACAATAGAAATACATTTGATACCGCAAATCATACCGTACTAATAACCTTTTTACTGACAGTTGTATAAAGCCCACGGTATAAAGGAGTTACGGAATCTATTCGTTCTAGTAACCGGTAACGGGTACACATTTTCTTGTCTAATATTATACTCGGTATGTCTTTTGTCAGGCAGCAGATAATTTAATCTATGTGTGCCGACTTTAATTTTATCAAAATATTTTTGACAAATGCTCTCCCGTCTTACATTCAACGTATCCAGGTTAACACGTCTTAGTATCTCCGCGTAACCCAATCCAGGAAAAATACATTTTAATGCCCTTTTTTGTATAACTTCAATATTGTCAGACAAATATTGGGGCAAGTTAGTGTGCCATACAGGACATGCATATTCTAGAACTGGTCTCATCACACTAATATATACACTGACCAGATCTTTCTGTGTAATCCCTGCACGCTTTAACTGATATAACATGTACAAGCGTTTACCAGCTTTTTTCACAATAGTATCTACGTGTTTGTTCCATGTCAGATCCTGAGAAATGGTCACACCTAATAGTTTGGCATGGCAAACTTGTGCTACATCCCTCCCATCAATTTTTATATTCGGGATAGTGCTTCTGAAATTGCCATCTTGTGCAAAACTAATGATTATTTCTTTTGATTTTTCGGAATTAATTTTCATGTCATTCTTTTCTGTCCATCTAGCAGCAATATCAATCGACTTTTGAATGAGAGATACACCCTTTCTGTCGCATATTTCAAATAACGTACTATCATCTACATACTTATATAGTGGAACAGTCGTTCTTAAATTATTTATGTAAACAAGGAAACATTTAGGTCCAGACAATGTCCCTTGCGGTACTCCCCCATTGGGATGACCAGAATGGGAATATTCATTTCCAATTTTTACTCGTTGAGTTCTGTCTAATAGAAATGTTGCCATCCATCTTAAAATATGTGCGGGCAACCCATACGATTGTAGCTTATCTAGCAACAAATGATGATTAATAAGATCAAACGCTTTGCTAAAGTCTAGCATTACAACTCTGACATAAGAATTCAATTTATCTGTCGCCTTATACCACATATGAACCAGTTCGACAAGAACATCTGTTGTGGACGTTCCGCTAATTCCTCCAAATTGCTTAGCATCAATTTCACCTCATCCACCCATTTCATTATTATTGATTCAAACACCTTGGCAGCTATTGGAGTTAGTGAAATTGGTCTAATGTCTTTTTCAATCGACACAGGGGGGCTTGTTTTTGGCAACGGTATTACATTGGCCATTTTCCATTCCATAGGGAGTACACCTTTTCTTAGTGAATTGTTAAAAATAGTAGTTAATGGAGGGGCGAGAACATTTGCATAGTTTCTTAAGACCCATGCAGGGATGTTGTCAGGCCCAGTAGCCTTGTTGGCTTTAACACTCTCCAAAGCTTTAAAAGTAGTATATACGCTTATCACATACTGATCCGGCAGTTCCTCGTTAACGTCGAACACCTTGTGGTTCTTATTTAACCGAGGCAAATGGTCACTCACAGACACAAAGAAATCATTCATTGTATTGGCCAGTAAGCCACAATCACCATCCGTTGTTTTGTTAGCTAGACCTTGCATGCATGAATTGCCATTTGTTTTTAGTCCCATTATTGTTTTCATATGCTTCCACCAATCGTGGGATCCCGATTCATGCATTGCTGCAATTTGTGTTTGGTAAAAATTATACTTAAGTTTCGACGCGGCTCGGTTGACCTTATTACGCAATATTTTTGCTTTATTCATATCACCACTCATGTGAGCTCGCTGTCGTTTACGAACTAAGTCTCTGAACCAGTCTGTAACCCATGGTTTATCAGCCGTATGCCTCGTAACAACTTTAGTAGGAAAGCATATTTCCATCAGGTTGCTAATAACCGTTTGATAATATGAATATTGATCTGCACATGAATCAAGCCTAAATAGGGGTTCCCATTTAATGGCTGATAAAGCCATATTGAATGTGGCTTTTTCTTTTGGCCCCACACACCTTACGGTTAACCGTGTCACGCATCCAGTATCAACTGAGCTTTTCGCTTTAGGTTTAAGCAAAACCATGTTATGGTCCGATGACCCCAGTTCGGAGATAGTAACAGGTGGGGTGTATACCTCCTCCATATTCGTCCATATTTTGTCTAATATCGCCTGTCCACGTGTTACAACATTAACTACTTGGACAAATCTATAGTGGGTTTTCATAAAGTTATCCGGCAACTGGTTGAAATCGCCAGTTATGATCACACCACATTCTGGGTGTTTTCGCATTACAGTGTCAATGCTGGTGATTAAATGATCACGTATTTTTAAATACTCCGTCTTTGGAGTATAATATAAACATGCCACCAGTATATATGGACATTTTCAAGGCGTTTTCTTTGGCATAACCTTAATCCACATTACCTCTAAATCACCAACCTCCATATCATTCAATCTCTTATACTTTAAATCATGTCTAATGTAGCAAGCTACACCACCGGCTCGTCCATGACCCCTGTCTTTTCTCTCTAAGCAAAACCCTTGCATAGTAAGGCTACTTGAATCCATATAGTCTTTAAACCATGTCTCACTAACACATACAATTGAGACATCATGTGTTGCTACAGTTACATGCAATTCGTCCACTTTTTCACTGTTCAAAGATCTGGCATTTAAATTAATTAGGGAAGGCAGATCCCATTTGCGTATTTTGTCCGCTGTTGGATTCGGAACACAAAACCGCGTTGAATCAGAGTTCTCGGTTTGTGTGTTCAGGGGAAGTTCCATGGCCAGATCGTTTAGGCCCATTTCCT
>OZ024867.1:13689719-13697219 GCA_964017155.1 Oasisia sp. SBJ-2009 | reverse complement strand
ACACATATCCAAATATAATATTCTGCGTTGTGTATGACGTCATGGCAGGTAGGAGGCAGATCTAGGAGCCGTTTCACTCAGATAAAGAGCTCTTAAAGATAATTCATCATTAAAAAAATCCGTTGTTAAATAAAAAATAAAAAAATAAAAACACAAATATCCGTTGCCCTATTGCCGAAAACACTGTTTCCATGACACACAAATGAAATTAAAATGTCCGGCTGGTGTTGACAATTTCAACCAATCAAGATCACTGCGGGTTTAAGAAATGTTAACAACGACATTGAGATGGTCCCCATGCGTCCCTCTGTAAACGGGCCACAATCTTTAATGGCCACAGCATTTTCCGCAGAGTTGGTGACCGCATTAGAAAGGACTTGCATGATACTTTGAAAGATAGTCCATCGCCAACTGTTCACAGCTGAAACCACCAACCACCACCACTACCACCACCACCATCACTACCACCACTATCACCATCACCACCACCGCCACCGCCGCCGCCGCCGCCGCCACCGCCACCGCCACCGCCACCGCCACCGCCACCGCCACCGCCACCGCCACCGCCACCGCCACCGCCACCGCCACCGCCACCGCCACCGCCACCGCCACCGCCACCGCCACCGCCACCGCCACCGCCACCGCCACCGCCACCGCCACCGCCACCGCCACCGCCACCGCCACCGCCACCGCCACCGCCACCACCGTCACAACCACCACCACCACCACCACCACCACCACCACCACCACCACCACCACCACCACCACCACCACCACCACCACCACCACCACCACCACCACCACCACCACCACCACCACCACCACCACCACCACCACCACCACCACCACCACCACCACCACCACCACCACCACCACCACCACCACCACCACCACCACCACCACCACCACCACCACCACCACAACCACAACCACCACAACCACCACAACCACCACCACCACCACCACCACCACCACCACCACCACCACCACCACCACCACCACCACCACCACCACCACCACCACCACCACCACCACCACCACCACCACCACCACCATCACCACCACCACCACCACCACCACCACCACCACCACCACCACCACCACCACCACCACCACCACCACCACCATCACCACCACCACCACCACCACCACCACCACCACCACCACCACCACCACCACCACCACCATCACCACCACCACCACCACCACCACCATCGACCACCACCACCATCGACCACCACCACGACGACGACGACCACCACCACCATCACCACCACCACCACCACCACAACAACTAACACCACAACCACACCGCCGCCACCACAAACCCAGTATACAAGCTATTAAATAATTATAAGCTCTCGACCGTCTTACAGTCGAATAACATTAAATAACAATGATGAATCCAAACACGGACCTAATTTAGACCAACGTTGTAATGAATGTATCATTGTGACGTTGTTACGGTGTTATTTTGTGCGCTATGTCTGTATGTTTATTTCCACGTTGAATCCGCACATGACCTATTTCTCTTTGACTATTTACAAGCACACGTGTTCATATGTGCGATGGCTAAGTTGCTTCCACAACTACCTCTCATCGATTTCTTTCTTTCTCGTACGTGTTTTATTGTGGCCAATACAACGACGCTGCACCACGTCGACGATTGCACCCCGCACCGATAAACAACTTTCCCGTCTTCTTGTCTGCCAAGATTTAATCAGCGGGCATGTGTGCTTATGATAATGGAGACGATTTCTAATAATCATCGCTACGTTAGATGACGTGCCACGCGGGCAAAACGGCGGCGGCGCGTGGCTCTGTCCGGCATGTCACGCGATTTGGTCCTTACTCAATGTCAAGTGAGCTAGAGTCATTGTCGTATTTGTCGCTTTCTTGTCGACAGTGGAGGAAGCATTACTTCGTGATCAACATAATATCTGGATCAATTTCACAACACGACCTACACCGCTTTGTGACTAAACACATTTCAGCGCCTGTGTCATTTAATGGTAAACTATGATTAACATCACATGACGTTCATGACTATTTAGATAAATTAGCCTAAATGTTATCCTTCGAAATAATATATTCTAAATCAATTCAGTTCTTTAATCAAATTGTGTCCATCCAACCAAATACCAAAACCGATTTTGCTAGTTTTCTTTTAGTTCCAATTTTCCAATTTTATAGAAGGTGACATAGTCCGCTGGACACACGACTATTACCATCCTTCTAGTGCAGCTGCATAACGAAGTCTATTATTCTATGAAACTGACTGATGACTTATCTGACGTGACATTCAGCGAGATAGCAAAACGTAACAGAAACTCGCACGTAGAACGACACGTTTTCAGTGCATCATACGTTATGACGTTATAACGTAAATGGTCAGCAAAAGCTTGTCGCTTTTACGTGTTACGTAGTCATAATAAATCAATTATTTAAAAAACCTAATATGGGCATTCTGAAAAAGACACAGTAAGCTCGAATATTGTATTTTCCAACTGAACTGTACACTATTGTACCAAATGGCAATAATAATAATAATAATAGTGGTACATTTGGGTTATCCTCGTGTGTGATTACGCCAAATGATGTTGTTTATTGTGCCCCTGAGCTTAACTTTTCAGGAATATAGGCGCTATGGAAATGTTACACTTATTATTATTATTATTATTATTATTATTATTATTATTATTATTATTATTACTATTATTATTATTATTGACACCAGTCGCTCTCACAGCAGTTTTAGGGTCTATACTAAGTGTCATGGATGACTCCACAAGCGTTTGATTCTCGAAGTTAAAGCCGTCTAACTGGAAGACGTGAAGATACCACAGTAGGCTTGCACATGGTAGCTGCATTGTGGTTTGATGTGTATGAGCGAGGAAGCCATGTTATACTTACATGATGAACGTGGAGTCCCGCTGATACGCAACTACGCAACACACCAAACAGTGGCGCCACAGACCGACAAATTAACAAACTACCGAAAACGTAGGTCACAGAACTCTTCCTAGATGGGGCCACGTGAGCGGACAGAACAATTCTGTGTCAACGTAACTATCAGTGCAGGCTCTGTCAAGAGACGGCGATGTTTGCTGATGACGAGTTCTCGTTTCACCAGTCGACTCTCACGAGACTGTGTGAGAAGAGAAGATGATATTATTGAGTCTAAAGATCCCGTTAATTTCTGCCCGCGCCCGCCCGCACGCTAGTACACCCGCACAGACGCACACATACGCACGCATACTCACACAGAAGCACACAGACGCACACAGACGCACGCACGCACGCACACACACACGCACACACACACACACACACGCACGCACGCACGCACGCACGCAGGCATGCGCGCGCGCATGCACGCACCCACGCACGAGTAAGTGATTATTTGTTTAAATTGATATACATTTATTGTAATTAATTATAGATAGGCATGCCTTTACAGAAACAGGATGCGTGGCACGAGTCTGTCATTAGGTCGATTGAAATTATTTATTCATTACACGCTGCAACAGTACAACAATGTCCCATGGTGAACGTTTTCGTCCACAGTTCGTCATACATTACTTAGCCTAATTTGACCGTCCGTCCGTCCGTCCGTCCGTCCGTCCGTCCGTCCGTCCGTCCGTCCGTCCGTCCGTCCGTCCGTCCGTCCGTCCGTCCGTCCGTCCGTCCGTCCGTCCGTCCGTCCGTCCGTCCGTCCGTCCGTCCGTCCGTCCGTCCGTCCGTCCGTCCGTCCGTCCGTCCGTCCGTCCGTCCGTCCGTCCGTCCGTCCGTCCGTCCGTCCGTCCGTCCGTCCGTCCGTCCGTCCGTCCGTCCGTCCGTCCGTCCGTCCGTCCGTCCGTCCGTCCGTCCGTCCGTCCGTCCGTCCGTCCGTCCGTCCGTCCGTCCGTCCGTCCGTCCGTCCGTCCGTCCGTCCGTCCGTCCGTCCGTCCGTCCGTCCGTCCGTCCGTCCGTCCGTCCGTCCGTCCGTCCGTCCGTCCGTCCGTCCGTCCGTCCGTCCGTCCGTCCGTCCCTCCCTCCCTCCCTCCCTCCCTCCCTCCCTCCCTCCCTCCCTCCCTCCCTCCCTCCCTCCCTCCCTCCCTCCCTCCCTCCTCCCTCCTCCCTCCCTCCCCCTCCCTCCCCCTCCCTCCCTCCCTCCCTCCCCTCCCTCCCTCCCTCCCTCCCTCCCTCCCTCCCTCCCTCCCTCCCTCCCTCCCTCCCTCCCTCCCTCCTCCCTCCCTCCCTCCCTCCCTCCCCCTCCCTCCCCCCTCCCTCCCTCCCTCCCTCCCTCCCCCTCCCTCCCCCTTCCCTCCCTCCCTCCCTCCTCCCTCCCTCCCCCTCCTCCCCCCTCCCTCCCTCCCTCCCTCCCCCTCCCTCCCTCCCTCCCCCTCCCTCCCCCCTCCCTCCCTCCCTCCCTCCCCCCTCCCTCCCTCCCTCCCTCCCCCTCCCTCCCCCCTCCCTCCCTCCTCCCTCCTCCCTCCCTCCCCCTCCCTCCCCCCTCCCTCCCTCGCTCCCTCCCCCCTCCCTCCCTCCCTCCCTCCCCCCTCCCTCCCTCCCTCCCTCCCCCTCCCTCCCCCCTCCCTCCCTCCCTCCCTCCCCCCTCCCTCCCTCCCTCCCTCCCCCTCCCTCCCCCCTCCCTCCCTCCCTCCCTCCCTCCTCCTACGTCCCTCCCTTCCTCCCTCCCTCGCTCCTCACTCCCTCATTCTTCCTTTCCTCTCCCTGTCTGCCGTTATTTTCTGTCTGTCGCCACTGATGACACACATTAGAGTTTACGTAAAACGCAATAAGACAACACATAAGAGGACGTCAATGTTACACTGTTTATTCCTTCACTCTCAACACGTAATATATAATTATTGTCATTGAAGACAGGACGGATTTCAAATTCGTGACCCGCAGGGAAGAACGTCTTACACACAAGCAAAGTACGTCATACACACAAGCAAAGTACGTCATACACACAAGCAAAGTACGTCATACACACAAGCAAAGTACGTCATACACACAAGCAAAGTACGTCATACACACAAGCAAAGTACGTCATACACACAAGCAAAGTACGTCATACACACTAGCAAAGTAGGTCATACACACAAGCAAAGTACGTCATACACACAAGCAAAGTACGTCATACACACAAGCAAAGTACGTCAAACAACATGGTAGAATAGACTGCGAATACCGAGCTTATTCGTCTTACTTAATAAAGACGAAACCCCTTTTTATCGCCAGTGTGTGTTTTTGTAGCTGCCAGATAAAACCAGTAGTACTGAACATATCTATTCACTGGCTTTGCCAGGTAGATTTCGTGACTGAATGATACCAATAAATTAAATGGGCAAGCGTTTATAACTCAGCGACGATGCTAATAGCAAATATCCACTCTTGTCATTGGTGAATACAATTTATTATTAATGAGGACAATCGAATGCGATTAGAAACACCTCCGGTTTGGAAAGTTCAACGCACTCTCGCTCGATAATACTACTGTAGTGCTTCTTAAATACGTTGAAAACATTCCAGTACGTTTGTAACCTAAATAAAAAGGCACTATTTGTACATTTATTATCAAATACCTTATTTCTTTAAAACCTGACAATATACAGAGCAATTTCAAGGCAGGTTTTGAACTCAAGATCAAAAGCCGACCGCTTTAAAATTAAGATGGCGTCGACTCATATTCAACGTGTCCATATAATAACACAACATTATAAAAGCAAATTTGTTTCTTAGATATCCTCATCATCATTAGGTCTAAAATTTGGATTGGTAAAATCGTTTTCAACAACTAAGTGAAACTTAATTTCGAAATTCATTGTTCAAAACATAGATGACGATGTTGGACAGAGGCAAATGACCCGAACGCAAAGCCAGCGAGATTCCACGTCTATTGCAAGTGTCACGTGACCCATGAACCCTGGGATAGTGTCACGTGACCCATGAATTCTGGGATAGTGCCACGTGACCTATGAACCCTGGGATAGGTGTTCTTTAAGTGGCTCGAAGCAAGCGAATGCGACATAGTGCGGACAGGCTATGTACAAGCTCACGATTCACATCAACACATACATTATAAGGAAAGCGCTACACCTAAACACACACGGCGTCGCAGTGTGACTTATATGAGCATATATGCCAGAACACTCAATCGGTTGAAGAGGCCATGCCGTCCAAAACACGAAATAAATCGCCACTGGCTTGCCCAAGCGAATATGTTTCCTTTGCAACGTATTTTACAGTAAATACCAATTATGGATTTGTAAATATCAAGAGTACCCTACTTCCATTATATCCAGCATTATTACGATAATTTTCACTAATCACAACGATCCACAATGGTTATGAGGCGACATGACCTTTGAACTATGAAACAATGATTGCGCATGTGTGTTGTCTACTTCCGTTACTGATGACAATAACTGATTCCCTGATATCGCACTTGAAGAGTGAAGCAAATGTTAGATGTAACACGTATGTACAAACATTAGAACCGACACGAAAATGTTGACATGGTGCTCCTGAAACTCAAAGAAGGTGAACAGATAACAATACACTAAGAAAAGTAATATATGTATACAACAATTAAAAAAATACACTCAGTTTGGAAGTAGATAAACGATAGGACGCGATACTTCGTAAGTGGCAGTAAGTTTCTTAGGTAATAAATTACAATTGAGGCTATTGACTTTTGGATAAAGCGAGGAGGAGAATATTATTTGGGATACTTGACCATTGACAGCAGTGACCAATGTCAGCCAGGGCTCACCCCGTCGAATAGAAATCCTTTAAGATATTTTAAGTTCCTCGCGCACTAGCCAAAGCAAAGTGTTTGATGTAAAGTACGATTCGTTTATGATTCTGAAATGCCCGTTTAATCACAATCCGCTTGTATCAAACACCGTGACCCCTCGTAACACGTTGATACTCTACTACAGCAGACTCACCTATGTGTACAAACCAAGCAGTTATCACCAGTGCATTAGTTTAATCATTCGACAATCTCTTTCATCTTTGTCGTCGTTCGGTTTACACTCTACATATCCGACATTCTATTTCATTATACGCCCGAGATAGCAGTCGCTCCGGGGGGAGACCTCACATTTATTACCACACAAAAAATACCTCTTTCTGACTAGCGTGGGCAAAGCAAACTCAAAACAAATAAAGTATACCGGATGTTGTCACCAACGTCCAGGTGAAATACGCCATCCAGAATAAGTTGTATTGTCTGTTTTAATTTTAACTTGCTAACGGAAATATTATCATTCGTACAACAATGAACGGGCAACAGCTTTAACAAATGTTCATTCGATTATCTGAAATTCGGGAGAAAATAAAACATACTTACATGTTTTGAATTTGATAAAAATTGAAATAATCAATATAGGTAGATATCCATAACATTGCTGGTAGATTTGACAAATAATTCAATCAGGCATATGTAAAACGTGTAGGCTCCGTCCAGAAAGCATTGTGACCTAGTTTGTTAAATATTATTTGTAA
>OZ024867.1:13672219-13682219 GCA_964017155.1 Oasisia sp. SBJ-2009 | reverse complement strand
AGTGGCGCAGTGGGGCCGTGGCTAGAGCTTCGGACTCTCAACTAAGAGGATTGGATTTGAAGCTTGTGGTGCCGTGTTAAACCTTGGTCAAGTGTTTTCAGTCTACATTGCTCCAGTTGATTCAGTTCCATGAATGAGAATTGGCTATAGACAATGGTTATATACGGTTGTATACGAATAGTTTTCGCGTGTTAATTGTAGCGTGGCTGGTTGCGTCCCTGGGAAGCCGAAATGGTGTTCGAATAAGCAGATATGTCAGAGAGTAATGTGTAAAGCGCGTTGGGCAATCCTAAAGATTGAAGACTGCGTGTATAAGAGCTAACCCTTAGAGCTTAACCTTACTATCATGATAGTTACATTTGACCGAATGCTAGAAGATGTCTTGCATCGTATCGTAAACACCAAGCCACGCTCACATAGACTAGTGAGCATTCGGCAGGCCATAGTCGTCACAATGAAGAATTGTCCAATATTATGTTTATTGACAGTTAAGAATTGTCCATTATTATTTATCATATGAATTTTGTACTTTTGATTCGCACAGAGACGATGTCACGAACAGACAAAGGAGAAGGAACTAAGACAACTGGATAAGAAGATTCGTGGGATTGAAGAGAGCGGATCAGTGAACAATGGATGAACTGGGAGTGGAGGTTGGAGTGAAGGAAAGTTTTAAGAAGACATAGGCGAGGAGTGGGTTGAAATGGGCCGGGCATGTGAATAGAACGGGAGATGAACAATTTGCTAAGACCAAATGTTCAGAAAATGGAGGGAAACAGGACGCGACTCAAGAGAAATCTGGAAAGAGTGGGAGGAGAATGGAGAACAATAGCAGAACATAGAAGGAGTTGGAGACGGTTGACAGAGATTGTAGTGATAAAGGTGAGGACAGAACCGACGAATAAAACAACGAAGGTAACCATGGTCATCCTCACGACGACGACAGGAATGCCATTACGAGAACAACAAATCAAACAGGCTCGGACCCAAATGTCAACGTTCGCCGCACCACTATTTTGTCTACATACCTTTGCTATCGTGCACTCGTTCATCCGAGTACCTTACTATAGACAGTGGTGTATATCTGTTAGCGCCGGAATGATACGCTATTTCGCGATACGATACGTGTCGCGATTCAGAGGTCACGACACGATACTTATCGCGGTACAAACTATACACATACCACACGTGTGCTCACACGTAGAAAGCAACGATAATGCAGATTGCATGCGCGCATTGTCACGTAACTACATGTTATAACAAAAATCTAGTATATTATCTGCTGATTATGTGGGTGTATTAACATGTTTAAAAATAAAATCGACATACACTTCATAAGGGTAGAATACACTTATATAGATAGGTTGGACTCTCAATAAGCTAAATGGCTTCTTTGTTCACCTGCCATTTAGAGTTAATTCTCTAGGCGGCAATATTTTTAAATCTTGTTAAATACGATTTACAAAGATGGCGCGAATACTGTTTTGCCCACGTCTATCGTGCACCGAAGCATATCGCGATAGGGATATAGTGTATTACGTATTATTTTCCCAGTACCGTGCGATATATATATATATATATATATATATATATATATATATATATGTGTGTGTGTGTGTGTGTGTGTGTGTGTGTGTGTGTGTGTGTGTGTGTGTGTGTGTGTGTGTGTGTGTGTGTGTGTGTGTGTGTGTGTGTGTGTGTGTGTGTGTGTGTGTGTGTGTGTGTGTTATACTCTACACAGTGCAAATCGCACTGGTACCTCAATGGTCTAAGGACATATATTGTCACGTATAAGAAATCGCCCATTGATGTTTATCGACTGTATTGTATTCCTTGTATATATTATCCTATGGAGTCGTAGGAGCTGTCACTTAGTGTTTAGTGTCTTGTGTTGGCGTAAGAGTTACTCCTTCTGCGAGGTTACTCAGTACAACTTAACAAAACACACACGCGACTGATAAAACGGAATACTCGATGGACGTTGACGTCCGTAGCATACTGCGCTATTTCAAGGAGTACTGTATATTTATAAGCGCTAAATAATGCAGACGTACCATTCGCCGACACGGCTTGTGCATTAGCTGTAATGCACGCCACAAGGGTGACACATGACACTTGCTGCTGCAGCCGATGTACGTCAAATGTTGCTAATCCCACCCACCACAATAAGTAGACATTAGTGTATTAATATTGCTGATTGAACCTGTAAACATGAATCATAGTTTCATCATATTAATGGTCTTCTTCTGCATGTGAATGACCTGCGATAATTATTGAAGGTAGTGTAGGCGGATAACAGTCCCCGGTGGACTTGGATGATACAAGTAGGAACACATAGTTACAAGCACTTAGAAAGTGTTAGATGGATGTGACATGTATAATGCAATGCAATGCAGTGCAATGCAATGCAGTGCAGTGCAGTGCAGTGCAGTGCAGTGCAATGCAATGCAATGCAATGCAATGCAATGCAATGCAATGCAATGCAATGCAATGCAATGCAATGCAATGCAATGCAATGCAATGCAATGCAATGCAATGCAATGCAATGCAATGCAATGCAATGCAATGCAATGCAATATACGATTGAACAAGATTGGCCACCTAGGCAATCAAATCTAGATGACAGGTGGCCAAGGACGCCCTTTGGTTTATCGAAAGTCCAACCTATCTATCTATGTGTATCCCGCGCTTCGGAGGGATATGTCAATTTTATTTTTAAACATGATTATTGACACTACTAGCACCTACACAATCAGCTGATAATCTGTTGCATTCATTTACTGTTCTTTGTGAAAATGAGAACTTTCTAATATCTAGTCTACACTGCTTCTTTGTTAATGTAACTTCATGTCCTCTAGTCCTCTCTTCCTTAGCAGAGAAAAAATATTTTGGTAAATATTTTCATACCCATTCAACACTTTAAACACTTCTATCTGATTTCCTCTCAGTCTCCTGGTCTCTAGTGTTGTTAAACCACATTCTCTTAGACGCATTTCATAACAAATATCCCTGAGTTTTGGAATCATTTTGGTTGCTACTGCTTTATATTCTTTTTAGCATATCAATATCATTCTTGCGATAAGGCCTCCATGCAATACAATGCAATACAACACAAAGTGAAGAGCTGGCTTAGCCTCAGACAGAGAGCTCTGTAATATTGCGATATTTCTGTAAGTTGCTTTTATCTGGCACAGCTATTGTTTGGCAGAGGTGACCGTGAGTACATCTAGTCTGTGTTCAACGAATTGAGATATATGTGCAACATCTTCGTAAATTTGTAATGATTTTATCAACGAACTGAACCACTAATCGGTCAGCCGTGACGCCATTTATTGACAACTACCGTCAACTACCGGCCAGTCTGCAGGTCCACCGTCGTGCATCAGTGAATGTCGCACTGCATGGCCGACCCTGACCATGTCCTCTACTCATACCGTACATGTCGTTTATACCAGCTTGTCCAGTCGATCGAGCGCAATTCGTCAAGTTTGAGTCCTCGTACTTGGAGCACCATACGTGAATTTGGCATCGCTGTAAGGCGACCAATCAAGCGTGGCTGCCGAGGTTGACGTCAACGCAACATCAACAAACTATATCCACTGTAATCGGCCCTCGACCAGCCAGGCCCTATGTACGAGTGCTATCTTCACAACAACAACATCACGACAACCTAATTCCAGTCACAGTAACATCGAATCCACTAATCGGTCCGACTACAACAGCGTCATTATGCATCATCAACACAAGATCCGTTCGCAACAAGACAACTGACATTTTAGACCATTTCGTCGAACATGACTTATACACTGTTGCAATTACTGAAACCTGGCTCAGTAACAAAGACTCTGACGTCTCTCTAACCAGAGTCCTGATGCCATCCGGATAAAATTTAATCCACCATCTCAAATCCAGCCGTCTCGGTGGTGGCATTGCAATGTTTCACAAGGAATCTATCAAAGCAACATCTTTGAAAACATTAAGGAACATTAAGGTTTTTTGGAACCTATGATATTAAAATTAACGGTGTACGGAAAATGTGTAATTCTGCTCGTGGTTTATCGCCCACCACCAAAAAGCAGAACGAATAATCGGCTGTGGATTTCTTCAGAGTTTGCTGATATTCTGGATATATGCGCGACGCTGGCAGTGAATAGCATAACAAGTCAGAGAAATGAGACTACGCTGGTATGGACATATGCAGAAAATGGAAGAAAACAATGAAGTGAGAGCAATTATTGATATGATAGTGCCAGGAAAAAGAGGAAAAGACAGACCAAAGAGGGAGATGGGTGGATTGCGTCCGAGGGGACATGCAGGAACTGTGGATCACCCCGGAGGATGTCCAGGACAGAACATTCTGGAAATCAAGAATTCGGGCCGCTGACCCCACCTAGTGGGAAAAGGCGCAGAAGAAGAATACTCCCGATGAACTGTTGTCGATTTTAATTTTGACATTAGCACTGGCGTTCATGTGAGACGGGTCCGTGACATATTGAACAGTCGTGGCATGACACAATATGTGGAACTAGCAACACACCAAGGCCACATTTTAAAATTAATAACTGCCTGAACTTGTTCCTGCGTGGTTGACGCGGTGGTCGCTGATCTCGTTTCTGACCACTGCGCTGTAAATTACCGTATTGCAATCATCCTTCTCGAAGGGAGCTAAAGACCTATCGCAAGTTGAAAGCAAGTGATTTTACATCATTTTCATCAGAGATTGAGAATTCTGATTTATACACAAATCAAGAACGATAATTAAAGGAGACTGACGCAATACAATGACATTCCGGCATCTCCGCCGATATTCTCACCATACTCTCAAGTGTACAAAGCGCTGCTGCCCGGCTCACAACCAGAACGAAGAAACAAGACCACATCATTGCTGTTCTTCACTGGCTTCCGATTAAACAACGCATCGATTAGAAACTCTTACTGTTGACGTCTCGAAGTGGCCACGTCTTAGTCGCGTCATACTTGACCAGCCGACTCGTGCATTACGTTCCGCTGCCGCTCTCCTGCTGGAGGTTCTACGATGCAGGCTACATCGTTACATTTATTTGAATAAAAGAATATGGAACATATAAGGCGATCGATAGATGTGAGATGTATCAGCTTCGTTGAGAAAAATTAAGAAAGGCACGTAGTGGCACAATGGTGTAGTACAAGCCTCTCACACGAGAGGACACGGGTACGAATACTGAGCTGCTGTTTCGAGCGTTGTGCTAGTTCGGTCGCTCTACATTCTCCAAATCACGCATCTGTGTTTGCACCTGGCTATTAACGACAGTGGATGTTTATGAAAGAGTCTTCGCGGTTTAATTGCAAGTTACCGAATGCTTTAACAGAAAAAACAAGATGGTTTCAGTTGTTATCCTTAACAATTGTCCTGCATACATGAACACTGGCAGCACCATGACGCCCCTACGGGACATTGTCACTGCAGTGTCACGGAAATAGTGTCCTCTGTAAAACGGTAAGAGATATTTGCGTTTCAATGAAACTCATATAACTGAATAACAGGATTTTGTGTAATGATAATTTTATTTACGAGCTCTGTATGTTAGTGGAATGGTCAGCCTGGGAGCAAACAGTAATTAAAGAGCTTTTAGCAGTCCATTCAGCGCTACACAAGGACTCGTGTTTTATAGTTGAACAATAATTATCTGTCCCACAATGAACTCTAATTACCATATGTAACCACATATGTGACGACAATAACAAAAACGTTCTCTATCAAAACAGACTGTGCATATATTTCATTACAATGTAGTATTTTGAAACGGAAACAGGAAGAACTAAATCAGACAGAGAGGCAACAATGAGCGGTTCACGCACACATTGCAAATGGCGTCTGGAAATACCTCGCGCAGACGAGACTGCAGATTTTGTTGTCAAAACATCGATGCTCATTTTGCACGTGCGCGCGTTTATCGAAACGACGAATGACACATTAAATGACACATAATAAATGTATCCGGTCTCGCCCCTCAGCTAATGTAGCGTAGTCGAGAAAATAAATCGACGTCTGCGTTAAAACGGCCTACAATAGGAATAGTGCAAAAACGTTGTAGATTAATTAGACGCGAATGCGCACAAACACCATATGTCGACGTGCGTTATTAACGCTAGAGTAGATAAGTCTCGATTATTTTCACGCATATTTGCAAAGGTGATTCGTTGGGAGAAAACAGTGGTCTAAACAAGCTTAAATCGAGGGCGTCATCTCCTATGGTTTGCTTATTGTTCATTTAATATTACGTTCTTTTGACTACAGCATGGATTCTGATTTTTATATTGTCTGCCAATTTGTGTTTAGTTGCATTATTAAGCTCGGAACAATGTTCGCAATTTGAAAGATTCCCCTGCAATACGCTCAAATTGTAAATACAATATATAGTTTCAAAACAAAACGATTGATACCGAGGCGAGCAAAATTAGCAGCAATTTCTGTTGATGTTACACTTTCCCACGATCTAGACAACAGACATCCCGCTACAAATTACTGTTCGGTCAATTCTGGGCAGAGGAGCTCACACCATTCCTTTAATATGCCACCGTCCCTTTAATTAACCGATCAGGATTTTGTTTACACCGATACATGTGCACTGCATAAATATATTCGTAGCAGACCTTATATAAATATAATGTTAATCATACCGGGCGTCGTTATATCGTCAGTTACGTTTGTTGAAAAGGGTGGTTCCCATTTCATCGGCATTCTCCGCGTTAAAGGGAGGGTGCCAGCTCTTCTGCCCAGAATTGACAGAACAGTAATTTGTAACGGGAAATCTGCTGTCTAGAACGTGGGAAAATGAAACATCAAAGGGTATTGCGTTTAACCCTGCTGTACTTTTGTTTCGAAGCTGGATGTTTTATTTACCATTCGAGCGTATTTCAGGCATACTCCTTCAAATTGCGAACATTGTTCCGAGCTTCCTAAAGAAACTAAACACAAATTGGCAGGCAGTAAACCTTCAACATGCATGTTGTAGTTATAAGAACGTAATATTAAATCCATAATAAAATCTTTGATCAGGTACCCTCGTTTTGACTCCATTATCCCGCACTCGAATGGAACGCCGTTCATGATGCTGTAAGGACCAATCAATAATGTCGCACGTCAGCGTTCGGCTTATTTTGCTTCAACCAATCGTTGTTCATGATGCATGTGGTCTTTTTTGGGGAATAGTATTTACCTGCCATCTATTGGTCAATGCGTCACTTATCAGTGATAGTTTTTGTGATGATCACCAGGTGGCGTGAATCCACGCAGCTAACGTAGATGTTGACTGCTTCGTGTTATGTGATGGTTCCGTTTACCTGCAACTGTCCTACCGCTCACCCGCCTGCGATGTTTCAATTATTTAATTGTTTTGATGTATTCGGTTTGTCCAACGACAACGTGCGCGATGGTGCAGTGGTTAGCACATCCGCAGGGCAAGTGTAAAAATAAAAACCTGGCCTTGTTTGTGGATTATCTATATCAAGGTTAATGAGGGACCACTGAATAGATACGAAAGCACAGCCACCAATACATATACTGTCTCTGTCTCTGTCTCTGTCTCTGTCTCTGTCTCTGTCTCTGTCTCTGTCTCTGTCTCTGTCTCTGTCTCTGTCTCTGCCTCTGCCTCTGCCTCTGCCTCTGCCTCTGCCTCTGCCTCTGCCTCTGCCTCTGCCTCTGCCTCTGCCTCTGCCTCTGCCTCTGCCTCTGCCTCTGCCTCTGCCTCTGCCTCTGCCTCTGCCTCTGCCTCTGCCTCTGCCTCTGCCTCTGCCTCTGCCTCTGCCTCTGCCTCTGCCTCTGCCTCTGCCTCTGCCTCTGCCTCTGCCTCTGCCTCTGCCTCTGCCTCTGCCTCTGCCTCTGCCTCTGCCTCTGCCTCTGCCTCTGCCTCTGCCTCTGCCTCTGCCTCTGCCTCTGCCTCTGCCTCTGCCTCTGCCTCTGCCTCTGCCTCTGCCTCTGCCTCTGCCTCTGCCTCTGCCTCTGCCTCTGCCTCTGCCTCTGCCTCTGCCTCTGCCTCTGCCTCTGCCTCTGCCTCTGCCTCTGCCTCTGCCTCTGCCTCTGCCTCTGCCTCTGCCTCTGCCTCTGCCTCTGCCTCTGCCTCTGCCTCTGCCTCTGCCTCTGCCTCTGCCTCTGTCTCTGTCTCTGTCTCTGTCTCTGTCTCTGTCTCTGTCTCTGTCTCTGTCTCTGTGTCTGTCTCTGTCTCTGTGTCTGTCTCTGTCTCTGTGTCTGTCTGTGTCTGTGTCTCTGTCTCTGTCTCTGTCTCTGTCTCTGTCTCTGTCTCTGTCTCTGTGTCTGTCTCTGTCTCTGTGTCTGTCTGTGTCTGTGTCTGTGTCTGTGTCTGTGTCTGTGTCTGTGTCTGTGTCTGTGTCTGTGTCTGTGTCTGTGTCTGTGTCTGTGTCTGTGTCTGTGTCTGTGTCTGTGTCTGTGTCTGTGTCTGTGTCTGTGTCTGTGTCTGTGTCTGTGTCTGTGTCTGTGTCTGTGTCTGTGTCTGTGTCTGTGTCTGTGTCTGTGTCTGTGTCTGTGTCTGTGTCTGTGTCTGTGTCTGTGTCTGTGTCTGTGTCTGTGTCTGTGTCTGTGTCTGTGTCTGTGTCTGTGTCTGTGTCTGTGTCTGTGTCTGTGTCTGTGTCTGTGTCTGTGTCTGTGTCTGTGTCTGTGTCTGTGTCTGTGTCTGTGTCTGTGTCTGTGTCTGTGTCTGTGTCTGTGTCTGTGTCTGTGTCTGTGTCTGTGTCTGTGTCTGTGTCTGTGTCTGTGTCTGTGTCTGTGTCTGTGTCTGTGTCTGTGTCTGTGTCTGTGTCTGTGTCTGTGTCTGTGTCTGTGTCTGTGTCTGTGTCTGTGTCTGTGTCTGTGTCTGTGTCTCTGTCTCTGTCTCTGTCTCACGCGCACGCACACGCACACGCGCACGCGCACGCGCACGCGCACGCGCACCCGCACGCGCACCCGCACGCGCACGCGCACGCGCACGCGCACACGCACACGCACACGCACACGCACACGCACACGCACACGCACACGCACACGCACACGCACACGCACACGCACACGCACACGCACACGCACACGCACACGCACACGCACACGCACACGCACACGCACACGCACACGCACACGCACACGCACACGCACACGCACACGCACACGCACACGCACACGCACACGCACACGCACACGCACACGCACACGCACACGCACACGCACACGCACACGCACACGCACACGCACACGCACACGCACACGCACACGCACACGCACACGCACACGCACACGCACACGCACACGCACACGCACACGCACACGCACACGCACACGCACACGCACACGCACACGCACACGCACACGCACACGCACACGCACACGCACACGCACACGCACACGCACACGCACACGCACACGCACACGCACACGCACACGCACACGCACACGCACACGCACACGCACACGCACACGCACACGCACACGCACACGCACACGCACACGCACACGCACACGCACACGCACACGCACACGCACACGCACACGCACACGCACACGCACACGCACACGCACACGCACACGCACACGCACACGCACACGCACACGCACACGCACACGCACACGCACACGCACACGCACACGCACACGCACACGCACACGCACACGCACACGCACACGCACACGCACACGCACACGCACACGCACACGCACACGCACACGCACACGCACACGCACACGCACACGCACACGCACACGCACACGCACACGCACACGCACACGCACACGCACACGCACACGCACACGCACACGCACACGCACACGCACACGCACACGCACACGCACACGCACACGCACACGCACACGCACACGCACACGCACACGCACACGCACACGCACACGCACACGCACACGCACACGCACACGCACACGCACACGCACACGCACACGCACACGCACACGCACACGCACACGCACACGCACACGCACACGCACACGCACACGCACACGCACACAAACCCTTAATTCAGC
>OZ024867.1:13649719-13667219 GCA_964017155.1 Oasisia sp. SBJ-2009 | reverse complement strand
AGCCATGGTTTGTCGTAGGAAACGGTAAATTCCACTTCATACGATACCAAACAAACGTATTATATATGTAAATAATACAATTTAAAGGAATAAAAAAGTTAACTGTTTCGTGGCATACACCTAATAGAGTTAATATAAAGTAACAATTTCCACATATACTGAATTTTTTAACGCCAGCGGTTTACCAGAAAAATATTTTTTAACACCCAGCCATCCAAATACTATGCGCTACCCCATCTTAGACGAAGAATGACGTCACGACGGTGATCGAGGCGCTCTCCACGTAGATTCCCTGCATGGGGTTTGGCTGTTGTCATGAAATGGCTGTAACTCGGCATCGCGCGTAACATGCTGATGACGGTAAATATAAAGTTGTCTATTATTGTTATCGCTGAAATCATCCCATCAACTGATGATACATGTCTACTTCAAAGCATTTCTCCTCAAAATGGACCGAGCAAAGTGACAAACAGTACGCCCGCAAATCACCAATGTGAATCCATTGCTTAAATACTACCGGTTGTTTCAACTATTATTGCAACCGTATGCCGAACACTAAGGCATAATTACTAAAGTTTACCATATATTTAACCACATATTTAGATATACGTCTATAAGCAGCTGCTAGATGTCAAGCCAATTGAACGAACTGTCGAAGACTCGAAGTTGTTGACCCTTAACAACGTCGCAGGAAACTGACCGGCTTCAGCAGAGATATAGAATGCCGCTCGCTGAATGGCCAAGCCAAGTTAACCCTTCACCTACGGCGGCGTCTAGACCATCGTGGATTTCATTGGAATTTTAGACTTTAAAGTCACATTCTGAGTAAGCCGCTGACGTTAAAAAATTGAGTGTATGTGGAAATTGTTACTTTGTATAAACTCTTTTAGGTGTATGACACGAAACCGTAGCCTTTTTTGTCCTTTAAATAATAGTTGTATATTTCTAAATTACTTTTAATATTGAACTGATTTCGAAATAAATACACGTATAATTATTAACAAATGAGATAAATTCTTCACTATTTTGGCTACCCGTACACATAAATTCACTGCGTCATTTAAAGGAAGTGACGTCATGCGATGTGCGAGAATTGTTAACACAGGTACAGATATGACCATCATCTAAAAAAGGAAAATTACGAACTATCGGATACTTATTTAATACTATGTTCAGTAACGACGTAACATGTATTTAATCCTAAATTATCTTTCACAGTCGGGGGTATATTGACTATGACAACAGTGGCTAAAAGCACGCGATAGATGGGGGATCTTTAGGAACGATTACATGCTAGTCGCAAAGAAAATGGCTTTAAGATAAACGTTATGGCGGGTAATTACTTCATACTTCACCCTCCATTTGTCTTATTAAGAATTAATTGATTAAACATGAATCTATCCAACAGAATATTGTGATACACATCTCGAAAACGTAACCCAGCGTCGGTTATCGACTTGTGTAATATACACATCATTTACTCGCTTCAGTGTCATTACTCAAATTCCGTACAAGAACATGCAATGTTATGGTGCGCGCATGTTGCATGAACGTAATAACAGACTGCTTCGTTGTCTTGACATGTCACATTTACCTGGCAAATATTTGAATGTCATGTTTCTAATTGACGCTGAGTGTCACACACTTCTGAAAACATAACATAATAACCATGCGTGTTTTGCAGCTTCATCGCTGGATCTTTATCGATTCCACCTGTTGTGTACCATTGTCTAAAAATCCCACTATTTAATTAGATATGCAAAATGATAACATGCGATCTGAACAAGAATTATCCTGAGAAATTTAAGTTCCGTAAGGTTCATGAGAGGCCATATTTCGAAAATTCATGTAGAACATATCACTTTTATTCTATTATATATATATATATATATATATATATATATATATATATATATATATATATATATATATATATATACATATATGTGCAGATTCTTTTGCAATATTCTATATACATTCTAACTGTATACGTCATGTTCTATACACTTCTATACACTTATTCTAGTTGCATATGCCATGTTGATAATGCCGTAAGAGTAGGCAATAGGTCGTATATTAATGACGGGAAAACTGTACCTAAATTATCTTGTGGTTCTAGTTCAAAGAATCTAACCACGCTCGCAGCAATGTCATCCCCTTAAGCTGCGTGGGGCGATATATTCGAAAGCCCTCCCTAGTTGAAGGATAACATTTTCATGTGGGGAAATTGTTTCGTATCACTAGATTTGAATCAATTTTGTTGACGCCGCATTTGGACGCTTTTACTAAGTAACAAAAACGGTTCAGTTGGAGAGGTCACAGAGAGGTCACAGCGATGTGTCTTATGAGGTGACATTATGAGAATGAACGCAGTTGACGTGGCAAGCGGTACACAACTCTTGTTAATGCTGTCTTTTTAAGGACTTCATGGCCCCTTCCCTGGTTCTTTAGTAGTCTTCAGTGTCTACAACTGGAGCTCTTCGCATCCACTCGCCGTAATAGGTGTATGCCTAGACACATGCGTATCATTTCCCACCTACAATATTGGTGTCAGAAGTGGGATAATGAGACTTTTTCACCAGATCCTGATTCACCAATTGTTGGTGCTGTTTTTTGGGACATCATGCTCTCCTTACCTAGTTATTGTCGTGGACCATCGGTGACCTGCACTTGTCGTTCTTCTCCAGGTCACGTGGTAGACGCCATTGCCGCCGGCGCAGCTGTGCCAGTGATGCGGATGACGTCACGGAGAGGGGATGTCTAGGCGCGTCTATGACACTGTGTGAGTGCAGCGCCGCGCAGCGGGATAGCGCGGAACATCAGGACAGTGTTTGTGTCATGGATGTCTAATAGATTGTCTGTAGCAGCGGAAAACATAAATAATGTTGTTTCCGAGTTTTGTTTAGACACACGCGCACGCGCACGCGCACGCGCACGCGCACGCGCACGCGCACGCGCACGCGCACGCGCACGCGCACGCGCACGCGCACGCGCACGCGCACGCGCACGCGCACGCGCACGCGCACACGCACACGCACACGCACACGCACACGCACACGCACACGCACACGCACACGCACACGCACACGCACACGCACACGCACACGCACACGCACACGCACACGCACACGCACACGCACACGCACACGCACACGCACACGCACACGCACACGCACACGCACACGCACACGCACACGCACACGCACACGCACACGCACACGCACACGCACACGCACACGCACACGCACACGCACACGCACACGCACACGCACACGCACACGCACACGCACACGCACACGCACACGCACACGCACACGCACACGCACACGCACACGCACACGCACACGCACACGCACACGCACACGCACACGCACACGCACACGCACACGCACACGCACACGCACACGCACACGCACACGCACACGCACACGCACACGCACACGCACACGCACACGCACACGCACACGCACACGCACACGCACACGCACACGCACACGCACACGCACACGCACACGCACACGCACACGCACACGCACACGCACACGCACACGCACACGCACACGCACACGCACACGCACACGCACACGCACACGCACACGCACACGCACACGCACACGCACACGCACACGCACACGCACACGCACACGCACACGCACACGCACACGCACACGCACACGCACACGCACACGCACACGCACACGCACACGCACACGCACACGCACACGCACACGCACACGCACACGCACACGCACACGCACACGCACACGCACACGCACACGCACACGCACACACATAATATATATATATATATATATATATATATATATATATATATATATATATATATATATATATATATATATATATATGAGAATGCGAATGAGAATGAGAATGCGAATGAAAATGCGAAACACATTCGAATATGAAGGCGAACACACGACGTACGGTGGTCGCACTCGAATGCTCATTCGAATGTACATGTTTGATCTTTGATGGTTGTGTTCAAATGCGAATGTTCGTTTGTCTTGTAAGTACTGTTGAAATGCCCGTATAAGCCTACATAATAAAATTATGTATCTTTTAGAATAAAATATAAAAACTTAATACTATATATTTTAAACGATAATAGAAAAATTACAAACATGTTATTTCTTCTCAATAAGTGCATTCGAATAACATTCGCATTCGTTAACAAGCCATCAATCTAGTCACGTGTTCTTTCCTCCTACAGCTCTTTCCGGTCGTCCTGGCCTGTGACCTTGGCCTGTGACCTTGGCGAGTGCTGTGCCCTCAGCTTGCCATGCGAGGGACCTTCTCAAAACCCACCCCTTTCCTCGGCCAAGAATACAGGGCGCTGAAGAGAAAGCTGCAGAAGGACCACCAGCTCTTTGAAGATCCTCGATTTCCGCCCACGGAAGAGTCGCTGTCGCTGCCGTACAAGTTTGCCCGCAATATAGTCTGGAAGCGTCCACAGGTATTGGGACTGACCAACGGTCAAGTGGGACGTTTTCACAAGATAAATATCTTATAGAGAACATCAGTGTAATAATGTGGCAAAACAGTAAGCGTGCTGAATGTCAACATGCAGCAACAACATCCCACGACACATTACCGCTAACGTCATATCCTGTTGACTTATCATGTTAATAGAAAGAAAGGTTAACAGCGACAATTCCGAAAGGTTCTTTCCCGATCAATCGAACGTTGACCTGTTTAGGAGGTCACTGTAGATTGGATGGACACTACAAATGTACACTGACTGCTACATACACAAGCACATACACACACACACATACACACATACATACATACATACATACATACATACATACATACATACATACATACATACATACATACATACATACATACATACATACATACATACATACATACATACATACATACATACGTAGTTGCATGTATGCAAGCATAGCGTGCTGGGTGAATGGCTGGCTGGCTGGCTGGCTGGCTGGCTGGCTGGCTGGCTGGCTGGCTGGCTGGCTGGCTGGCTGGCTGGCTGGCTGGCTGGCTGGCTGGCTGGCTGACTGACTGACTGACTGACTGACTGACTGACTGACTGACTGACTGACTGACTGACTGACTGACTGACTGACTGACTGACTGACTGACTGACTGACTGACTGACTGACTGACTGACTGACTGACTGACTGACTGACTGACTGACTGACTGACTGACTGACTGACTGACTGACTGACTGACTGACTGACTGACTGACTGACTGACTGACTGACTGACTGACTGACTGACTGACTGACTGACTGACTGACTGACTGACTGACTGACTGACTGACTGACTGACTGACTGACTGACTGACTGACTGACTGACTGACTGACTGACTGACTGACTGACTGACTGACTGACTGACTGACTGACTGACTGACTGACTGACTGACTGACTGACTGACCGACCGACTGACCGACTGATTGGCAGAACACATATAATATTGACTTATTTGTACATTTCTGTACAGTAGCACCAACTATAATGATCAGGTTGTACGTAATTTATTCTGTAAACGCTTATAATTTTTTTTATATGGGAGACTTCATTTAAGATTAATGAAGTTGTTCTGATATGACCCACGCTGGTAAGTTTTCAATGTATATGTCCGGCTGTATAAATTAATGTAACCACGGATAACGTTTTTATTTTGATAATCCTTGCTAGCAAGGCCATGAATAATTGCGCAGAACCACAGCCGTGTTGTTGTTTGTGTTCGTGACGTCAGGACATCTGCGACAAACCGCGCTTCTTCGTGGCTGGTCCGAGCAAGAGCGACTTCGTGCAGGGACGGATCGGCAACTGCTGGTTCGTCGCGGCATGTTCCTGTCTGGCCGGGAGACAGGACATCATCAACAAGGTCTGTCAGAGTAAGATGTATAGATAGGACATCATCAACAATGTCTGTAAGAGAAAGATGTGTAGACAGGACATCATCAACAAGGTCTGTAAGATTAAGATGTATAGATAGGACATCATCAACAAGGTTTGTAAGAGAAAGATGTGTAGACAGGACATCATCAACAAGGTCTGTAAGAGAAAGATGTGTAGATAGGACATCATCAACAAGGTCTGTAAGAGAAAGATGTGTAGATAGGACATCATCAACAAGGTTTGTAAGAGAAAGATGTGTAGACGGGACATCATCAACAAGGTTTGTAAGGGGTCATCCATAATTATCATCATTTTCACAAGCGTACAAACCGTACGCTGGGGGGGAGGGGGTATGACTTGAACATACGCTTTTTTAATGTTGAAAAATTACAAAAACGATGTGCCCACTTATCGCTCGCTCGCTCATCCTCACACAAGGGAGAGGTAAAGACCGCCAAATCGAAAAGAAAATAGTGCTCGAATGATTTGCTTGTATGCTAGTGATTCATCAGAATGACGCATTATTGCGAAACATGGCAACTGTGAAACACTCATCATTTTCACCATTTAAATTTGTACACATTCAAGGGGCGGGGGTCAGAAAAAGTGTACGCTTGTGAAAATGATGATAATTATGGATGACCCCTAAGAGAAAGATGTGTATAAGAGAAAGATATATATATATATATGTATATATATATATATATATATATATATATATATATATATATATATATATATAAGAGAAAGATATATATATATATATATATATATATATATATATATATATATAAGAGAAAGATATATATATATATATATATATATATATGTATATATATATATGTATATATATATATATATATATATATATATATATATATATATATCTTAATCTTCAACCAACCATTTCCCATTAATAAAACAATAGCGTTTTGGCGTGACATGTGAGTTATCTTTAGCAGATTTACATGGGACGATATCATCGAATTAATTATATCGTTCACAAAGTAGCAAGCAATATTTTCCACAATGTTATAATATTAAAACACTAGATCACCAGATTGCTGAGAAAATTAAGGGGTATCAGGTTTGGAGATATTTGTCTGAAAAGAGGTAAGAAAGTATAATAAACTTTCCTCACGAGGTCGGTTAAATAACAATTCCATTGCAGGGAAAGTATAAATAACTGCTTTTGTTTTGTTGGAAATTGTCCTTGTAGCAAGTTGTAGTGGCCGCATGTGTAGAACATGTTGCCGCCTCTTGGCCACTCTCTTCCCATATTCCCTCTTTCCCCTCAGGTGATCCCTGACGCCAGCACGCAGGATTGGGATCTGGGACACCGGGACAAGTATGCCGGGATCTTCCACTTCCACCTCTGGCGCTATGGATGCTGGGTAGACGTCGTCGTTGACGACTTCCTGCCGACGAAACGGGGAAATCTCGTGTTTGTCCATTCGACGGCGCCCAACGAGTTCTGGGGCGCCCTGTTGGAGAAGGCATATGCCAAGTAGGTGATGTATTTATCCATATGCCAAGTAGGTGATGTATGTATCCATATGCCAAGTAGGTGATGCATTTATTCATATGCCAGGTAGGTGATGCATTTATTCATATGCCAAGTAGGTGATGCATTTATTCATATGCCAAGTAGGTGATATATTTATTCATATGCCAAGTAGGTGATATATTTATTCATATGCCAAGTAGGTGATGTATTTATCCATATGCCAAGTAGGTGATGTATTTATTCATATGTCAAGTAAACGACCCATTCATTGAGTAGAAAAGCGCCAAGTAGGTTATGTATTCACTTATATACCAAGTAGGTGATGTATTCACTCAAATGCCAAGTAGGTGATGCATTCACTCATTGAATAGCCAAAGGTAAACTATACATATGTCTCTGCCTGTCTGTCTGTCTTTCCGTCCGTCCGTCCGTCCGTCCGTCCGTCCGTCCGTCCGTCCGTCCGTCCGTCCGTCCGTCCGTCCGTCCGTCCGTCCGTCCGTCCGTCCGTCCGTCCGTCCGTCCGTCCGTCCGTCCGTCCGTCCGTCCGTCCGTCCGTCCGTCCGTCCGTCCGTCCGTCCGTCCGTCCGTCCGTCCGTCCGTCCGTCCGTCCGTCCGTCCGTCCGTCCGTCCGTCCGTCCGTCCGTCCGTCCGTCCGTCCGTCCGTCCGTCCGTCCGTCCGTCCGTCCGTCCGTCCGTCCGTCCGTCCGTCCGTCCGTCCGTCCGTCCACCCATCCATCAATCCATCCATCCATCCATCCATCCATCCATCCATCTATCTATCTATTCACACATTAAGTGCCAAGTAGGTGATGTATTTATCATATGCCAAGTATGTCATGTATTCACTCAGTGAGCATCCGCATGCCATGTAGGTGATGTATTCACTCATTGAGAAGACATATGCTCAGTAGGTGATGTATTCATTCATTTGATAGGCTCAAGTAGATGATGTATTCACTTATGGAGAAAAGGAATACGCCAAGTAGGTGATGCATTCACTCATTGAGAAGCAGGCATGTACCAAGAACGTGCTATTTTCATTAACTTGAAAGGCATATACAAAGTAGGTGACTTCTGGAGACTAGGTCATGTGCTGATTAAACCTTTTTGAGGAAAATAAAATAAGTTGAATTGAAAGTCCATGAACCTGTGTCGTTAGGGCGTGCGGGTCGTACCAGGCCATGGAGGGCGGCACGGGAGGTGAGGCGCTTGAGGACTTCACCGGCGGCGTGTCTGAGGTGGTGTCGGCGAGCGCCTACGGGTACCAGGAGACGGAGGCGAAACGGAACAGCTTCTTCAAAGTGGTACTTCAAGCCTACCAGACCGGCTCTCTCATGGTCACCGGCATACCGGTGAGTTAGGTCTTCGTGGATTGATTTGTGTTTCATATCAAATGCTTGGATTGATTAGACGAAATATGGCGTATAATGAAAAAAAGAGAATTGGTAATGCAACGGTACAAGGCACTAGATCTGTCTCTGTCTCTGTCTCTGTCTCTGTCTCTGTCTCTGTCTCTGTCTCTGTCTCTGTCTCTGTCTCTGTCTCTGTCTCTGTCTCTGTCTCTGTCTCTGTCTCTGTCTCTGTCTCTGTCTCTGTCTCTGTCTCAGACAGCGACAGAGACAGCGACAGCGACAGCGACAGAGACAGAGACAGAGACAGATACAGAGACAGAGACAGATAGAGTTACAGATACAGATACAGATACAGATACAGAGACAGAGACAGAGACAGAGACAGATACAGATACAGATACATATACATATACATATACATATACATATACATATACATATACATATACATATACATATACATATACATATACATATACATATACATATACATATACATATACATATACATATACATATACATATACATATACATATACATATACATATACATATACATATACATATACATATACATATACATATACATATACATATACATATACATATACATATACATATACATATACATATACATATACATATACATATACATATACAGATACAGATACAGATACAGAGACAGATATATATCTCAACATTCTTAAACATAATTATAAAAAATATCCGCTAAATGGTATGTTGTGGCAATGGTTGTGCAAGCATTTCAGTTCCCTTTTAATTATAATAGTCATAATCACGAATGCTGCACAGTTGATTCTGGTTTCCACCATTATAAGTCCCCGTCCCCGTCCCCGTCCCCGTCCCCGTCCCCGTCCCCGTCCCCGTCCCCGTCCCCGTCCCCGTCCCCGTCCCCGTCCCCGTCCCCGTCCCCGTCCCCGTCCCCGTCCCCGTCCCCGTCCCCGTCCCCGTCCCCGTCCCCGTCCCCGTCCCCGTCCCCGTCCCCGTCCCCGTCCCCGTCCCCGTCCCCGTCCCCGTCCCCGTCCCCGTCCCCGTCCCCGTCCCCGTCCCCGTCCCCGTCCCCGTCCCCGTCCCCGTCCCCGTCCCCGTCCCCGTCCCCGTCCCCGTCCCCGTCCCCGTCCCCGTCCCCGTCCCCGTCCCCGTCCCCGTCCCCGTCCCCGTCCCCGTCCCCGTCCCCGTCCCCGTCCCCGTCCCCGTCCCCGTCCCCGTCCCCGTCCCCGTCCCCGTCCCCGTCCCCGTCCCCGTCCCCGTCCCCGTCCCCGTCCCCGTCCCCGTCCCCGTCCCCGTCCCCGTCCCCGTCCCCGTCCCCGTCCCCGTCCCCGTCCCCGTCCCCGTCCCCGTCCCCGTCCCCGTCCCCGTCCCCGTCCCCGTCCCCGTCCCCGTCCCCGTCCCCGTCCCCGTCCCCGTCCCCGTCCCCGTCCCCGTCCCCGTCCCCGTCCCCGTCCCCGTCCCCGTCCCCGTCCCCGTCCCCGTCCCCGTCCCCGTCCCCGTCCCCGTCCCCGTCCCCGTCCCCGTCCCCGTCCCCGTCCCCGTCCCCGTCCCCGTCCCCGTCCCCGTCCCCGTCCCCGTCCCCGTCCCCGTCCCCGTCCCCGTCCCCGTCCCCGTCCCCGTCCCCGTCCCCGCCCCGCCCCGTCCCCGTCCCCGTCCCCGTCCCCGTCCCCGTCCCCGTCCCCGTCCCCGTCCCCGTCCCCGTCCCCGTCCCCGTCCCCGTCCCCGTCCCCGTCCCCGTCCCCGTCCCCGTCCCCGTCCCCGTCCCCGTCCCCGTCCCCGTCCCCGTCCCCGTCCCCGTCCCCGTCCCCGTCCCCGTCCCCGTCCCCGTCCCCGTCCCCGTCCCCGTCTTCTAGACTAACTTTGCGACGTCTTAGATTTCCGACAAGTTATCGGCCGCTACAACGTCGTATGTACGTTTCAAGAACGTAGTGTTTTCCACGATGATCGTCTTGGCAGTGCCAGCAATATCGTCTTCAGGTGAAGTCGGCGGAGGAGTGTGTGGCCCTGGAGTGCGGACTGGTCAAGGGCCACTGGTACGCCGTCACGGCGGTCAAGAGCATCACCGGGCTCGAGTCCAGAAACAGCGCCCTCCCGCCGAGCCTCGATATGATCCGTTTACGGAACCCTGTCGGGCGGGGAGAATGGAAGGGGAAATTCAGTGACGGGTACGTGTAGATTAAGTGACGAATAGGTGTAGATTCAGTGACGGGTACGTGTAGATTCAGTGACAGGTATGGTAGATTCAGTGACGGGTACGTGTAGATTCAGTGACAGGTACGTGTAGATTCAGTGACAGGTACGTGTAGATTCAGTGACAGGTACGTGTGGATTCAGTGACAGGTAAGTGTAGATTCAGTGACGGGTACGTGTAGATTCGGTGACGGGTACGTGTAGATTCGGTGACGGGTACGTGTAGATTCAGTGACAGGTACGTGTAGATTCAGTGACAGGTACGTGTAGATTCAGTAACAGGGACGTGTAGATTCAGTGACAGGTAATTGTAGATTCAGTGACAGGTACGTGTAGATTCAGTGACAGGGACCTGTAGATTCAGTGACAGGTACGTGTAGATTCAGTGACAGGTACGTGTAGATTCAGTGACAGGTACGTGTAGATTCAGTGACAGGTAAGTGTAGATTCAGTGACGGGTTCGTGTAGATTCAGTGACGGGTACGTGTAGATTCAGTGACGGATACGTGTATATTGAATGTTCAATCTCAGAGGCGTAAGAAACAAAATCGTTTGGCGTAATCATAAACAGGGACAGGCAAATGTCGTAATTGTGGTGGAAAAGCAGTTTCAAACAAATATATTTTCTTCGTCTTTTTTAACGAATGTTGGCTTTAGATTCAGAAGATGCTTAATTCTAATGGGGAGTTGATCCCATATTATTGGGGCTGTTACAGAGGAAGCACGTTTGCCAATATTGACCTTAGTTTTAGGAACACCACGTTGTTTGGAAACAGATGATCTAAGGATCGTAGGGATATGAGCTAAATGTAACAGATTAACTAAGTATGTCAGTTGTTGCGTAGAAAAAGTACAATAACCAATTTACATAATAATTCGATATACAACTGGACGTCAATGCAACCGCTTAAGTAGGCGTAGTGATGCATTGTGCAGTGTCGACCTGATGTAGCGGCAGCGATGTGAGAAAAAGGGGACCTCAAGTACCGCGCGTGCTAAACAATTATATTGTATGATGGAGTTTTGCAACGAGTTGGTGTAGATTCAGTGTGTGTGTGTGTGGGGGGGGGGGGGCTTTTTGTTTGGGGGGGGGGGGGGGGGGGGGCGAGAAATTTGATTCTGTGACATGTTTGTATTGCTTCATGTTAGTTCGCGGAAGAATCATAGATAGATTTGGCACATTTTCGGTAGCGTTAAGAATAATCGATACATGTGTCTGATTGGACATACTCGCTTTGCGTTCGTATTGGTCTGATGATAGTGGCCAATATGAATGCAACATTAATAAATTATGTTCAATTCGTAAATGTTTATCAAATAGCAAAGTCAATCGCAGTGACACATTGGAGCTGTATTATTCATATGTCCATACATTGTATATCTCAAGTTGTGTAAACATTATTTATAAAACACCAGCTTTTAAAATTACATTTCGGTTCTCTTCAATAATGAACACTGAACTTACTAAATGTTAGTAATAATTATGTATGTATTTAGTACAACTGCGTGGTCAACCGTTTGCAGGGTCCACGATTGGGGTCAATAATTCGTTATCAAACTCTAAATTTCGTGAGATTGTTCAGTGAACAGAACACTAGCGTCCACATACAACTTTCAGGTCGGCGGAGTGGGCGCGGGTGAAGAAAAACGAACAGGTCAAAATGGAACTTGTCTTCAAAGACGACGGCGAATTCTGGTTGGTAGCGCGACTTTTCACAAATTCGTCGTCTTTCTCCTCTGAAACATTGACGGTTATTGGGCATATCCCCTTATCATGTCAGTTAAGTCTACCCGAATATACTTCTCCACTCTCTCTCTCTCTCTCTCTCTCTCTCTCTCTCTCTCTCGCTCGCTCTCTCTCTCTCTCTCTCTCTCTCTCTCTCTCACACTCACTCTCTCACTCTCTCTTTCTCTCACTCACTCTCTCACTGTCTCTTTCTCTCTCTCTCTCTCTTTCTCTCTCTCTCGCTCTCTCTCTCTCTCTCACTCTCTCACTCTCTCTCTCACTCACTCACTCACTCACTCACTCACTCACTCACTCACTCACTCACTCACTCACTCACTCACTCACTCACTCACTCACTCACTCACTCACTCACTCACTCACTCACTCACTCACTCACTCACTCACTCACTCAGTCACTCAGTCACTCAGTCACTCAGTCACTCAGTCACTCAGTCACTCAGTCACTCAGTCACTCAGTCACTCACTCACTCACTCACTCACTCACTCACTCACTCTCTCACTCTCTCACTCTCTCACTCTCTCACTCACTCTGTCTCTGTCTCTCACTCACTCTGTCTCTGTCTCTGTCTCTGTCTCTGTCTCTGTCTCTGTCTCTGTCTCTGTCTCTGTCTCTGTCTCTGTCTCTGTCTCTGTCTCTGTCTCTGTCTCTGTCTCTGTCTCTGTCTCTGTCTCTGTCTCTGTCTCTGTCTCTGTCTCTGTCTCTCTCTCTCTCTCTGGCGTCTGCGATTCGCCAGTCTCCGCTATTTACATCTGCTCTTATGTGATCTCTGTTAACACTGTCTCGTCAGTTTCGTCGGTTTTCTTGTTATTGTTCTGAATTGTCTTCACTTATCCGTGTTACTAATCCTATACGCATTCTCTATGGTACAGCAACGCCTGTCTGTCTGTCTATCTGTATGTCAGTCTGTCTATCTGTCTCTGTCTCTGTCTCTCTCTGTCTCTCTCTGTTTCTATCTGTGTGTGTGTGTGTGTGTGTGTGTGTGTGTGTGTGTGTGTGTGTGTGTGTGTGTGTGTGTGTCTGTGTGTGTGTGTGTGTGTGTGTGTGTGTGTGTGTGTATGTGTGTATGTGGGTGTGTGTGTGTGTGTGTGTGTGTGTGTGTGTGTGTGTGTGTGTGTGTGTGTGTGTGTGTGTGTGTGTGTGTGTCACTTTAACTTGCTATTTTGCTATTTTACGTTTATTGGTCCAAGATTAAATTACAATCAGGAACACCACAGACCGATTAGTCACTAACTGTACTTAATGGACGTCTGTTTAATGACGTACTTAACAACGGGTATGGCGTGTCCCCGTTGCTGACTGTTTTGAGACGGATGTTCGCGCAGCAGGATGCCGTGGGAAGACTTTTGTGCACACTTCACGTCAACGGCCATCTGCTACATCGTCAACACGTCCTTCTTCAGCCTCATGAAGAAGTATCACTGTGAGAGCATGTTCAGGGGGGACTGGGAGCCCCCCGACAGAGCAGGGGGTTCTATGACTTGCTCCGATCAATACCTAAGTAACCCACAGGTATTGAGCAATGCTGTCGACATGTTTAGCTCTCTCGTCTCCTGGAAATGACTTGGAGAACTCGTTCTGGTTTTAACACCTCTCGTTGCATATCTGTCTCTTTATCTATCTGTGTCTGTCTCCGTGTCTCTGGGTATCTCTCTCTCCCTCTCTCTCTCTCTCTCTCTCTCTCTCTCTCTCTCTCCGTTTCTGTATCTCTTTCTGTCTCTGTCTGCCTTTCTCCCCATGTATCTCTTAATCCATTAGATAAACAATGTTTCTCCTTCGCTACATCCCTCATGTTATTGCACATAAGGAAGCTGTCCTTTCACACCAACATATGATCAGATATAATTTCATTTAAAAACTGTGTCTATTCTCAAATGTTTCCCAGTAATAACCATTTATTTCTTCGTCGGTTGGTTTGCATTTTAATGCAGTTTTATGCTATATATGTGATTAGAGCCAAATTGGTTGACCCGCGTCACATGTTTGAGTATGGTGATGCGCCACGATTGACGTATAAATTATGTTATATATATATATATATATATATATATATATATATATATATATATATATATATATATATATATATATATATATATATATATATATACATGCATATATATAACCACACACACACATACACACATATATACACACATACACACACACACACACACACACACACACACACACACACACACACACACACCACATAATATAGTTTTACACTTGTTAGTAATTACTTAGACTACTTCGGATGTTTAACTTATATTATTTATTTATATTATTTACCGATTTAGTATTATTATTATTAGTAGTAGTAATTAAATAATATAGTTATATATTTATTTATCTAATTTATTTTACTATTTTACATAACATCAATGTATGTGTATGCTGAATGTCTATACTAACCACCATTTCTTGTATTGTACATCACCGCACAATATTATTGTATAAATATAAATGAATACACATTTATATCTACGTGTTGTTAGTACAAGTTCCGTGTGACGAGTTCAGAGGAGGAGGTTGTGTTGTCCGTGATTCAGAGTAACCAGGACAGGAGGCCCAAGGTCGGCCTGTCCGTCGGCATCATGGTCATCCAGGTAGGAGTTAGTCTCGCTTAACCGACTCTCGTTCGGCTGCGTAAGTTCGCCGCCATGACAGTCTGGTCACCTAGCGGGCTTTTGAATGGTGTGAGGGGCTGAAAAGTGCTGCCACCTCGCGGAGCCTGGGAAATCAAGGCTTGCCATGTGCTTCATAAACAAAGGCAATTTTGTATTTTTGTTTATTTTGTAATATAAGTTTAATGTTGAATACTTTTGGTAGTATAGTATTACCTTATAAAAGCATATCTTTATTTTAGTCTTTATTTCATCGTTGAGTAAGTTGGTCACAGAACCAATCAGCGTGTCTAACCTATGCTGTTGTAAGGCCGCCCTGGTGGCAACATTGGCAGAGCATTATTATCCCAGTCGGATATGAGTGGCTGAAAAGTGCTGCCATCTCATGTAGCCTGGATAATCGAGGTTAGGTGGGACTTTCTCAACCCTGACCATAGGTCAGGCAATTGGGGACAAGACGGACATTGAAGGACAGACGGTGTTTGGGAACAGATGACACTGGATTTGATATGCTTATATATATATATATATATATATATATATATATATATATATATATATATATATATAATATATATATATATATATATATATATATATATATATATATATATACTCATACACACAATCATACACACACACTCACACACACACATACACACACGCACACGCACACACACACACACCCACACCATACACACACACACACACACACACACACACACACACACACACACACACACACACAAACACACACACACACACAAACACACACACACACACACACACACACGCACACACATTATGTTGTTAGCGCCTTTGGACAGTTTTTTTCACCCGGACACATGACGCTTTATAAATGTTTCCAAATAAGTAAATACATAAAGGATATGTTACTGCCTCCGTCGAGGTGGAGGAGAACCGGCGCTATCGTCTTCACAGCCCGCAGGAACCCGACCATACTATACGGGTATCCCGCTACCTTCGTTTTCGTTCGTCCATGCGGCCTGTGCTACAGCGAGGGGTCTACATGGCAGTCCCGTCAACCTTTCGTCCGGGACAGGCCGGAAGTTTCCTACTGCGCATGTTCACGCGGAGCTGCAAAGATGTCTGGTAGGTTGCGATTTTCGTGTTACTAATTTCATGAAATAAAGTGTTAGTTACGGATACTTGCACTGCTTAAACAGTGTATCGTGCTTCGTAATTGTCCGATCGTATTTAAAGGATCCATTGATTTTTTTGACTTTATGTGATGTACACATATTTTAATTAATAGTATTAACATCATTATTTCATGTACTTCTATGCCATTGTATAATTACAAATGTGTTTTTATCAGGTATCGGTAACACTGACAACATATTAAAATATTACTGCGCGAACGTTGTGATCACGATTATTCTGTTCAGTTCGCTAGACTTCGGTGTTTATCCGACACTTCACTGTTTGTTAAGTCAAAGGTCATTGCGTGGTTTTCTGCGCGTGAACAAACACAGTTGTGTATCGGTTTGTTGCGGAGATGACACCCAAATGATGCATATGGGAAATTTAATTTAGATTCAGTTAATGTCGAATACACGTTATCTTATACAATGCACGAGTGGTAACGCACCTTAAATATATACACACTTGTGTATGTTTATACATGTGTTGGTGTGTGTGTGGCTACGTACACACATCATATGCGCCAGCGCATACATACTCACTCATATAAAAAAACATTTATAAACAAACAAACAAACACATAAATGCAAAGGCAACAATGCATGCATGTGCATGTGCATGTGCATGTGCATGTGCATGTGCATGTGCATGTGCATGTGCATGTGCATGTGCATGTGCATGTGCATGTGCATGTGCATGTGCATGTGCATGTGCATGTGCATGTGCATGTGCATGTGCATGTGCATGTGCATGTGCATGTGCATGTGCATGTGCATGTGCATGTGCATGTGCATGTGCATGTGCATGTGCATGTGCATGTGCATGTGCATGTGCATGTGCATGTGCATGTGCATGTGCATGTGCATGTGCATGTGCATGTGCATGTGCATGTGCATGTGCATGTGCATGTGCATGTGCATGTGCATGTGCATGTGCATGTGCATGTGCATGTGCATGTGCATGTGCATGTGCATGTGCATGTGCATGTGCATGTGCATGT
>OZ024867.1:13639719-13644719 GCA_964017155.1 Oasisia sp. SBJ-2009 | reverse complement strand
AGTGTTCGCAAATGTCAAAGACCACGGGAGCAAGAACAAATAAATGTATTCCAAGTTTTAACGTAGGTTTTAGTCGCAGTAGCGTACATCTAAAACAGGCAGAGTTGACCGCAATATTCGTTTGTGTCCCGTTATCCCACAATCAACGCTGTATATTTCCTCTTACGCCGCCTAATTGTAGGAGACAGTCAAACACACTGGCTTGAAATAAGCAACAAATAGCAATGAACACTTAAACTTCATCAGTATTACTGTGGACAAATGAAAATATTGTTCTACATAAACAACCACAACATAAGACGTTTATATATGTAATATCAAAGAAATACTTACAAAAACGTCTCCGCATTGACTGAGGACCGCGCGTTGCTAGCGTGCGCGCGGAAACGGAATTGGCGCCATTGTGACGTAATCTACCTTGTGACGTCAATCGCTCCGCGTCCAGCTGGCGATTCCGAATTTGTAAATTAAAAATGGAGTGGCTGTTTTCTGTTGCTCTTCTCAAGTTATATTTGCTAGTGGTGCAAGTGTATTCTGCGCAAGCAGGTAAGATGTTTGCACTTCGTAATTTTTTCGCCAACGTCGAAATTAGTAAACGAATTAAAACCAGCCCCGTTTAAGCAGTATTGTTCGAGCTTGTTGTGCTATAATTAATTATTCATTGACATATGTATTATGTTAGATGTGGCTCACGTGACGTTATACACGCATGTCATTTTGATTATCCTGTGTTGTATATTCTCGTCCGCAATATTGGGGAAGACAACATTCGTGGTGCTGAAATCTCGTTTTCTAACGCTCTTAGCGTATTTGTTATATCGCGTGATCTCTTCTTCTTCTCATGGTCAGCTCATCACTCTATGTTAGCCACATATTTGTGACTAGAGTATTGTCGAGCTTGGTTTTCACAGTTGTTCTTCTCTAGAATTACTGAGTCCAATACAGGTTACACACCGGCTTTTAGTGTCTCTTCCGAAAGACACAGGCAATGTGAGGTGAACGAAATTGCCTAAGTTTCGAAACGGCGGTAGGTGGGATTGAACCACCGTCCCCTCGATTGACAGTCCGGCGCTCTACCGCGCGACCACCGCTCCTCACATCTCGCACTGTTTCATGTGACACGCGGACGAGTTATGAAGCACCCAGTATCACTGGTGGGATACCCAGCTGGGATGTGGCATTTATGAGACACAACAGAAGGTAGGACTCAGGAATTTGGACATAGGGATGTTCGACGAGATTTTGATTTTGCTGGTACACAGACGTGGGAACAGCGGGCTCCCCGTGAGTTTGGGCGTGGGGCAGATATACAGTTCTGCCCTCTTCCTCCAGTAAACCTGAAGTAACGCTGGGACGGATGCAAAAAATGTGTGAAGAGTACGTATATGTACACAAAAGCGACTGACAACAAGGGAAAATAAGGGACAAGGGGGTTGTAGAAATTATATTTGGGGGCATACATATTAGTTGTCCTACTAGTCAAATACAAGGTAAAATTGTGGCACCTCGGCGACGAAACGAACATTGTCCAACAGGATCCCCCGTCCCGTCTTCCGAATTCTGTCCTGAATGAGACGAGCGGATATGACGAAACAAGAATCCCTTTTTGGCCCGCTGTGGCGCGAGACAGCGGGGAAGGCGAAGTGGAGCTGAAGCTCCAGCGGTTTAAATTAATCCTCTCCGTGTCCACAGATACGTAGGGCAGAAACAACGGTCTTACTTTGTTCTGTCTGTAGCCAGCTTTGCAGTCTGACCCAGCTTGACCGTGGTTGTTTCAGGTCTTGTTCTACTGTGCACCACCACGTGTTGGGGTCGTCCACGATTTCGTTTTCCTATAGGTGTTCATCTCAGTGCTGTTTAAGAGATACTGTCATCTTTCTTTCTTAAGACATGGCTGATCCATCTCCATCTTCTTGTGGCGAGTATATTGTTCATAGCGTCTTGTCGGGTAATTCTGAAAAGTTGCTTGATTGAAATTGTTAGTGGCAAAAGTATTCCCATTGTGTTTCGAACACATTTGCTCAAAGCGCTTTACACTTTACTCCCTGGCATACCTGTTCAATCGAACGTCATTTTGGCTTCTCAGGGAAGCATCCAGCCACGTTGCAACTAAGGCGCGAAAACAATTTATATAGAAATATCCACCTCAGGTAGTCATTCAAACAGCTGGGTGAACTGTAGCAATGTAGAGTGAAAACGTGCCCAGGTTTTGACACGGCAGCACAGGATTCGAACCCTAGTTCTAGTAGTTGATAGTCCGAAGCTGTAGCCACTGCACCACTGCACCACTGCACCACTGCACCACTGCACCACTGCACCACTGCACCACTGCACCACTGCACCACTGCACCACTGCACCACTGCACCACTGCACCACTGCACCACTGCACCACTGCACCACTGCACCACTGCGGTACTACCATGTTAGAATATAACTTATCACGCAGACATTTTAAAAGGATTTGTATACTATATGTACCAGCAATATTGTCTACGCCAGCATATGTTCATCCTATCGGTCTTCTTTGTTTTACACTAAGCGATTCCTTTCACTTTCGTTTCTGCAGTGCTGGTAGCGTTCCGAGACCGCAATACTGTTGTCGCCTGTGTCGTTGGGCGTGAACGAAGTATCGTGCTAAGTCTCGCCAATCTCTCGTTCACTTGGCGCAACGGCTCTGGTCATGAGATCGACCTAAATGGCGACCGCTATCACGTGACCGATTACGGCGACCTTACCATAAGCCGTGTGCGTTTGACGGACAGTGGGGAATACAGGTGCAACTTGACGGGTACAGGGAGCGTGGAGCCAGGAGACAGGGTGGTCCATAGGAACTACACACGCAAGGTGCTAGGTAGGTATATGGACTTGTGCGCACGCTCGTACGCCCGCACACGCACACACACACACACACACACACACACACACATGCACGTACGAATGCACGCACGCATGTACGCACGCATGTGCGCACGCATGTACACACACACTCACACACACATACACGTACACACACACACACACGCACGCACGCACGCACGCACACACACACACACCCACACACACACACATGCACGCACGCACACACGCGCGCGGTTATAAACAAATTCACAAAAAATCAAAAACACCAGTTAATTTGCAACGTATAGCCACTTGCAAAATTTAACCTGGTGCGAAATATGCACAGTTCTTGCATATGATACGTTTGTTGTTTAAATTGTCATCCAAATGTCTGTACAGAAAACAAAACCGATTGCCCTGATCACTACCACAGACTTCTCGGAACAAATATATATAAAACGTTATCATCATTACAATTACCATCTCAATTTAACATAATGTATGTATTAAACTAGCACATATTCAGTTGACTTATTATTTAGTTTAATAATCTATTATGTGTATGTTTTGTTCGTATTAATTTATATGTAATGAAAAAGCACTTATTATAATAAATACATGCATATATTTGTGATTTTAGTTTTAATATGATTCGCTTTGCCGTATTATTAATTTTTCAATATTGCGAAGGTTACCTTAGTTAACAGTCATAATAGCACATTTTGCGATTTGTGTGTTTGTGAGTGTATTGTCGTGTGAACATACCAGTATTACGACCCGACATTACAACGCATTGCAATGTTTTATTGTAACTGTAATGAAACCACATGACCATAAACCTTATCTCTTCTTATCTGATCTCTTATTCATTTGTAATGTACCAACAAACGTGTTTACCGGTAACTATTGCTTGTTTCGGAACCTGTTGAATTAGTTAATATTACGCATGGATATACCGTATTAATTTATTTGCAACGCATAAACGCTACACCACTGTGCAGCGTTTATGTTTCGGACGGGATGCTGAGTATTTACATTTTACACGTATTTACAATTTACACGTATTTACATTTTACAAGTATTTACATTTTACACGTATTTACATTTTACACGTATTTGCAATTGACACGTATTTACATTTTACACGTATTTACATTGTACACGTATTTACATTTTACACGTATTTACATTTTACACGTATTTAAATTTTACACGTATTTACATTTTTCACGTATTTACATTGTACACGTATTTACATTTTACACGAATTTACATTGACACGTATTTACAGTTTACACGTATTCACATTTTATACGTATTTACATTTTATACGCATTTACATTTTACACGTATTTACACATTATCGTCGGTCATCGTCACAGCGGCCGCGCTCCCACGGATCGTGTCAGTGGACATACTGTACTACGAAGTAGCCAACTGCACTGGTCAGCAAGTGACCAGCAAGAAGCATCAGATCACGTGGGAACTGTGTCAGAGCGTGAAGCCAGGCCGATGTCGCTTCCTCGTAGAGTACACGTGTCTCAGACGTTACGGGCGGGTACGCTTACTTACTTCCTCGTAGAGTACACATGTCTCAGACGTTACGGTCGGGTACGATTACTTACTTCCTCGTAGAGTACACGTGTCTCAGACGTTACGGCCGGGTACGATTACTTACTTCCTCGTAGAGTACACGTGTCTCAGACGTTACGGCCGGGTATGATTACTTACTTCCTCGTAGAGTACACATGTCTCAGACGTTACGGTCGGGTACGATTACTTACTTTCTCGTAGAGTACACGTGTCTCACACGTTACGGTCGGGTATGATAACTTACTTCCTCGTAGAGTACACGTGTCTCAGACGTTACGGTCGGGTACGCTTACTTACTTCCTCGTAGAGTACGCGTGTCTCAGACGTTACGGTCGGGTATGATTACTTACTTCCTCGTAGAGTACGCATGTCTGAGACGTTATGGTCAGGTACGCTTACTTACTTCCTCGTAGAATACACGTGTCTCAGACGTTACGGACGGGTACGATTACTTACTTCCTCATAGAGTACACGTGTCTCAGACGTTACGATCGGGTACAATTACTTACTTCCTCGTAGAGTACACGTGTCTCAGACGTTACGGTCAGGTACGCTTACTTATTTCCTC
>OZ024867.1:13629719-13634719 GCA_964017155.1 Oasisia sp. SBJ-2009 | reverse complement strand
GGAAAGTCATTCTTCTGGAGAACACACGAAACGTCACTCTTTTGGAGAATTCATGGAACGTAACTTTTCTGATGAATTCACGGAACGTAATTTTCCTGGAGAATTCCGTAGTGACATTTTATGGTGTCAGGTGAACATTAATTTTCTTTTGTTCATTTTGCTTTTTTAAATGTGCTTTCATCTAATAATCAAACTCGCACCTTAACAGTATGCTTGTTGGGCAATCTTATCGTACATGCTATACGGATATAACAGAGACCGCTGAATCTCAGTAAATCGGATGAAATCGCGATCAATAACAACGCAAAATTGTCACAACGGCACGACAATCGCACAACAGTCCCCGTGTTGTCATTAAGGCTGTCCCTCTCAGATCTCGTCAACTGTTGCTAGGCAGTATATCAATCAACGCTGCCACATAAAACTGCTTATGTGAACCATTAATATAGCACGTTTCCACGAGTATGCAGTTCCTGTCATTACCGTGATTAAGAAATTAAAGCTACCGAATTGTCGCTTCCAATTAGCCTTCTGGAATCGCATCTTGATCAATAAACAACGCGTGGGGCATCGGATTTTATGTGAACGTTCGCGGCCCGCGTACGATGTGGCAAAAGACGCGCAGACGCAGGAGAGCTTTAATGCCATTAGAAGCTAAATAAAGATATCACCGTGATGAACATTGACGTTGTAAGTCCATGTCGATGACAGACCGTCATTGCTATCGCGAGTTGTAAGGCGGAAGGCGTGACAGCGATAGTGCTTCGGGAATTTCAAAATGGATACCCACGACTATGAAGACTTCAAGCCCGCTGTCATTAGTGCTATGATCGTCGCCGATATCTCGCTGAACCTTCTCGTGATCGCGGTGATCGCGAGATATCCGCAACTACGCGAAGATCGCTCGACACTCTTCATGTTCTCACTCACGCTGTCCGACCTCGCCAAGGGCTGTACCGTGATGCCCGTCAGCGCCGCGTTATGCTCGAGCGCGACTCCGAGCGTCCGTAACGACACCAGGTACTTCCCCAAGATCCAGGCCTTCTTCTCTGTGTGTAACACCGTGACGTCGATGAACAGCCTCTGCTGGGTGACCGTGTGCAAGATGGTCGCCATAACGAACCCGCTACGCTACGAACAAGTCCTCACTCGAAACCGATGCTATTTCATAATATGCTCAATCTGGGTGACAGGAACAGTGGCCGGCGCGACATTGGTATTTAGTGTTGAATCATGGAACTTTGCTGCTTGCATGTACAGACTAACCATTTCCAAAGGCAACGTTGCTTTAATGTTTACCGCTGTTCTCATCTCGATCGTGTTTCCAATTGCCGGCCTGGTTTATTCGACGATGAGGATATTGCTGGCGATTTTTCGAACTCACCGCCAGATCGCAGCGCAGGTGAATTCTGTAGGCGGAGAACACAGAAGCCTTGCAGTCGTTCCGTCTTTAACGTTGAAGTCCGTTCGTTCTGGACGAAACGTGTTGATTATTTGCATGGCTCTAGTCGTGTTGACAATTCCATTTGTCGTGTTTGCATCGATGACGCTGCTCGGCCTCACTAAGTACATTCCTGTGTGGTTTTCGTTTGTTGCCACGTGGATGTTGTCAAGCAATTCGTTCATAAACAGTCTCATCTACATTTTTGTATTTCGCTCTGTGCGGGGTAGAACGGCAGAAATGTTACGTCAACTCTGTCAGATTAATTAATATATATATATATATATATATATATATATATATATATATATATATATATATATATATATATATATAGAATGATCGCAGATAAAATGACACAATACACGTTAATATACTCTCGAGAATCCCGACTTTGTTTTCTATTTGTGACGAAACACGTATGCATAATTAACATAGTATTGACGTAGACACAGATGATTGTAGACCTATGTATTTACGACGGCTGGTGTTGTTAACATTATTACATTTCGGCGAATTCAAAAATGTCATATTTAGCAAGAACATCACGTACACATATGTTGTCTTGAGAAAATGTATCTGTACATCATTAAACCAAGGATTCTATAGCTTCACAAAGATACGCAACTCCTCGCGATTTTGCCGTAAATAGCGTGACATTACGTAAGTGGCGCCACCTGATATTAAGCGTGCTAAACTACGATAATGAAGGTTCAAATTACAGAGACTGCACCAGCGTGTTAGGACACAATAGCAAAGGTTCAAATGACAGAGGCCGCACCAGCGGTCATATATACCCCCCTCTCACCCTAACTCACCCCACTCGCCTTGTAGATAGTGTTTTTAAGCTAGTGTATTATTTCGATTGAGGTTAATGACACAATACATTCCTGGGCCTATTTCGTAATAAACGCGATAGTTCTGGCCCCATATTATTAAAGATTTGAGAATTTGTTCAAATTCTTGCTCGAACTGCTTCTTCAATTACTCCCGTACCTGTTTTGCTTGGCTTGAAGCGGCAAAATTGCAAGAATTAAGACATTTGGGTTGAAAATGCACACAGTAAAGTCAAATTCCCATACAAGCATAGATGCATTGAACAATTAAGACAAACAGAATATGAGTATAACGAGGTACAGAAGATTTATTCACAGAAAGGTAACAAAAGTCCCAATTAATAATGTGTACAATTCAAAACGTAAATGATCGTTACAGTTCAGTTAAAATGGTAAATAGTGTGTATATAAACATAAACGTTCCAATGGCGTGTACACAACCCAAACAAAACGGTGACTAATGGTTACAATCCAATTAAAACGTTCCTATTTTTATTGTTCGGCTGAATATCTACTCAGAATATATGTCATGGATAAAACATACACCATTATTATGCCACAACCAAACGTCATGTTTTAATAATATTATATGTTTTAATAATATTATTGCCATACACGGTATATTGTGTACAGTCAATGGCCTGAAATATACATGGAATACTATGACACTCAAAGCTCATTAATAAAATTCAGGTGTAAGTCATAGCATACACAGGATGTTTGAAAAAGCTTGCCTTGATTTGATTTACAAAGTCAAAATATGCCATTTTGTTTAGATTTAGGTCTATCTGGTACATGTAATAGTCAAGAATGTATACAAAAAATGACACAACATCTAAACAAAATTAATATACTGCCATCATTGCCTTTGCTTTTAATCTTGGATAGCCAATCTAAGATTCCTAGCAAGAACACTCTGTGGCCACTGGTTACAGTCAGAGCGTGTTGCATCAGTGCTGGACTGGTCAGCGTCTAGCTGTTAAAGGCATTGAACAGTTGGTCCATCCTTTCGATGAACTCAGCTGTGTGAGCTGCTTCTTCTGCAACATGTATTGAACACAAATATTAATTCAATTCAATTCACTATTATTTATTCAAATAACATTCAACAAACATTACAATTGAAGTCCATGTCAACATGTTGTACACATGATGTAATACACACGAATGTAAAAACTGTTATTAATATGTATCCCCAAACATAATTATTGTGGTCACAACCGGCATAATAATAAATCATTAGATATGTAAATATTGCAAACATCCTAAATGCTTAAATGAATAGTAAGAAAAAATAATATAAGCAGAATTAGTTATATACGAACATTAATCCTGCCATATAAATAATAATAATATATCCTGTTATATAACAAAACATTATTGACTTCATGCAGAAATTACATTATATTTCAACTCTATTAGATTAGTATCTAGCTATGCCGCGAGTCGAAATAGACAAGTAACTCATTACAAGGTGGTGGTAATAATTACATGATTTTACCAAATTTAACCACATTGCCATACGAGAGTGAACTCCACATGGGAAGTGGACTAGGAATAATCCTTTGGCATATTGAGAATCCAACCAATATTATCTACGTATCTACGTATATTCCGCCCTTGTGCGTTATTTGTAGATGTTTTTAAACATGTCACACTCCCCATAGGCATAGGGACCATTACGCAACGGGGGCCAGTGAGTCTTTCGTGTAATATAAGACAAGTAGTGTTTGAAAATTTATATTCACAGACCCCATTTTACATCTTTTCAATCAGATTGTTTGTGTAGATGCCAAATGTACCTGTTTAACGCATTCTATGTTACATATGGTGATAATTAAAACGCTATCCTTCAGTGACAGTGTTCGACTTGCTAGCGTATTCGACTGGCATTTCAGTGACTATACTCTCTATAGTCTATGTCATGACTATGTACATTTGGCAATTTTTCTCAGGTTTTCAAAGGGGAAAGTGTCGATTACTATATTTTACATACACGTTTCTTAAATAGATCCAATATTTACCTTCTCTCTTCAACCGGGAAGCGGTGTAAAACCATTTCCGGACATTTTGTGCGACTGTTGTTGCAGTTGGGTGCAGCACAACATTGGAAACTAACGACATGTAGTTTAGCACGCTTAAAACTAGATGGCGTTAGTGGTTGTGGCGTCACACGTTATCGCGAGGAGTTGCGTATTTTTGTGAAGCTATAATATCCTTGATTAAACTACAGTGTAGAGTAGCAATGCCCAGTAGTAGCAATGTCCAGTAGCAATGTCCAGTGGCAATGTCCAGTAGCAATGTCCAGTAGCAATGTCCAGTAGCAATACACAGTAGCAATGTAGAGTAGCTGTCTATCGTTAAAGTGCATTATACAGTACCAATGTCCAGTAGCAAAGTCCAGTAGCAATGTCCAGTAGCAATGTCCAGTAGCAATGTAGAGTAGCAATGTCCAGCAGCAAAGTCCAGTAGCAATGTCCAGTAGCAATGTCCAGTAGCAATGTCCAGTAGCAATGTAGAGTAGCAATGTCCAGCAGCAATGTCCAGTAGCAGTGTCCAGTAGCAATGTCCAGTAGCAATGTGCAGTAGCAATGTGCAGTAGCAATGTGCAGTAGCAATGTCCAGTAGCAATGTCCAGTAGCAATGTCCAGTAGCAATGTAGAGTAGCAATGTCCAGCAGCAATGTCCAGTAGCAGTGGCCAGTAGCAATGTCCAGTAGCAAT
>OZ024867.1:13622219-13624719 GCA_964017155.1 Oasisia sp. SBJ-2009 | reverse complement strand
TGGCTGTGGTAGGTATTCAGAATCAATGGTGACGAGGCGGTGGTGAAATTTGAAAAACATTTCAAGTCGAGCTTTTTTACGGCGTTGTTGGAGTGTAGGCCAAGCAAGAGAGTCGATGATGGAGTTGACACATGAGGTCTGGTGGTGTCTATTTGTAACCCATCTTGCTGCTCGGCGTTGAACTTTTTCTATCGTTTTTATGTCGTTTGCAGTGTGTGGGTCCCAGACAGTGGCTGAGTACTCCAGGATTGGGCGGACAAAGGCTTTATACGCTGTTTCCTTGGTTTTCTTGTTTCCGATTTTTAGGTTTCTTCTGAGGAAGCCAAGTGTCTTGTTTGCTTTATTGGTGATGGTGTCTATGTGGGGTCCCCAATTCAGGTTGTCCTGTATGTTGATGCCAAGGTATTTTGCTGTGCTGACGTTTTGCAGGTTGTGTCCGTGTAGTTGGTATGACGGTACAATTTAATTTTTCTTTCGTGTGACACTCAACGTGTAGCATTTCTGTGGACGGAAGCTCATGGACCACTGTTTCTCCCATATGGTGAGGGAATCAAGATCTTTTTGCAGCTTTTTCTGGTCCTCTTTGTGTTTAATGATGTTACTGCACAGGGTGTCATCAGCAAACAGACGGATTTTTGATTCAATTTCTATGGGTAGGTCATTGATGTACAGAAGGAAGAGACACGGGCCAACGACTGATCCCTGGGGGACTCCTGAGTCAACAGGCATAAAGTTTGGTCTGTTCTCGAGAAAGCTGTCAATCCATGCATTGAGTCGACCTCCGATTCCATAGCGACGCAGCTTGTGAACTAGAAGGGTATGGCTCACTTTGTCGAATGCTTTTTCAAAGTCAAGGACAATGGTGTCCTCCTGGTTTCCCCTTTCCAGCTCTTCGCTTATTTCATCCACATACCCCAGAAGTTGGGTCTCACAGGACCGTCCGCATCGGAAGCCATGTTGCTCTGGGCAGAGAATGTTGTTCTTCTCAAGGTGTGACATGATGTTACTGGCGATGATGTGCTCCATCACCTTGCAGGCTATGCATGTGAGTGAAATGGGGCGGTAGTTTTCTGCCTTGTATCGTTCTCCCTTCTTGAAGACAGGCGTAATATGAGCTAATTTCCAGTCGTGTGGCAATGTTCCAGTCTGGTAGGAGTTTCGGAAGAGCAAGGTAAGGGCTGGTGTGACTTCTTCTGCAACTATCTTCAGGAGCCTTGGTGTGATCCCATCAGGACCACATGCTTTGTTAGGGTCTAAGTTTAGGAGCAGTTTCTTCACTCCTTCTTCAGTAATGTTGATGTTTTTGCAGTCTGTGTACTCAGGAAGATCTGGTTTGGGGGGGGGGGGGGGCAACGTAGTTGAAACTCCTCAGCAGTAACAGTATCTCTGGGACTGAACACAGAACAAAACTGGTTGTTGAGAAGCTGGGCTTGTTCTTTGGGGTTTGTAATGAGTTTCCCAGTATCTTTGAGTGGAGACACTCCCATCCCTTCAGTTCTTCTTGCTTTGATGAAGCTCCAGAATTTCTTCTTGGAGGAGGTTGGGTTTGTCACGTCATCTGAGATCAGGTTTTCTACATGTCTCCAATAAAGGCGGCGCAGGCTTTTCTGGACTTGCCGTTTCAGCAACTTGAATTCCTGTTTCAGGTCTTCATCTCCACACTTTTTCCAGCGTTTGTGAATCCTGTTCCTCCTTCGGATCAGCTTCTTGGTTTCATAGTCAACCCATGGGTGGCTTGGTTTTGATTTGGTTTGCTTGTGTGGGACATGTTCTGTGAGGGCTTGGCTCAGGCCAGTCTTGAGTTCTCTTATCCTGATCCAGACCCCGATCCTGTGTGCCTATCCCGATCCCGTGTCCCTATCCCGATACCGTGTGTCTATCACGATCCCGTGAGTGTGTCCCGATCTCGTCTGCCAATCCTGATCTCGTGTGCCTATCCCAATCCTGATCCCGTGTGCCTATCCCAATCCTGATCCCGTGTGCCTATCCCAATCCTGATCCCGTGTGCCTATCCCAATCCTGATCCCGTGTGCCTATCCTAATCCTGGTCCCGTGTGCCTATCCTAATCCCGGTCCTGTGTGCCTATCCCGACCTGTGCGTTGTAAGTGTTCTCTGTGTTTCAGCGCCCTCGTGGTGTCGTGCAGACAGTCCCGTCCACGGGTATGTGCCACTACCTTGTTCTCCCGCATTGTGACGAAGGAAACACATTTCGTCACAGAACACACGTAGTTTTTTTTGTTCAAGTAATCGACATGTAGAGAAGTATAATTTTAATAGAGTAATATTATTTGTAACGAAGTAGTTTTTTTTAATCAAATGTAATAGTGTTTTGACGCAGTTACTTTCGTTTTCTGATTGTTCTATAGCGCTACATCTCCAGGACCATTCATAAGCGTGTACACACGTTATTCAACGTACATGGAATCATAACATAAATGTGTATATTATGCTAAATATGATATTTCTTTACATTAAAATATGTTTGCCTTAAGTAATACA
>OZ024867.1:13614719-13617219 GCA_964017155.1 Oasisia sp. SBJ-2009 | reverse complement strand
CTAGATGATGATGACCCATAGAAACTCACGATTTACCATGTCACGTGACATGAAATAAATATGTTACTATCACCACTATACGACTTTACATTATCCGCTTTCAGTTCACGTAGACTAATGAAAGTTAGCACAGACAGGTGGAATTACGCCGGGGGACATTCACACGGATCTACGTGACGACATTCCTCCACGTCGAACTGTGCAGTGGTGTACATCCGGTAGGGGGCAGATGTGTTTGTGCTTCACACTGCCGTGTAGGTCGACCAACACCTACCGGACTGGGAGGGTGGTGCCGGCAAGTATCGTATCACGTCGTACAATTTATATTGTCTGTATCTGTCGAACAGTCAGCAAGTCCCAGTTTGGTGTCGCACCAGTGACGATGGATGCTCTATCAGCATTGACCGCGGTCAATCTATGTTGGGACGCACGTTACATAGCTGCTGATGCTTTTAGAACAGTCCATACAGTTTAAAGGCGTGGAAAAATACTAGATGTCATAAGTAAACGATTATATATTCTCAGTGGTATGGGTAATTGACACAGTCCGAAATTACTTTTAAGCAATATTTCTACGAAACATTGCATACACAATTATTTACATTTGTTTTCTAACAATAACTGTTATCGAAATTAACTCTCTCTCTCTCTCTCTCTCTCTCTCTCTCTCTCTCTCTCTCTCTCTCTCTCTCTCTCTCTCTCTCTCTCTCTCTCTCTCTCTCTCTCTCTCTCTCTCTCTCTCTCTCTCTCTCTCTCTCTCTCTCTCTCTCTCTCTCACTCACGCGCACGCGCACGCGCACGCGCACGCGCACGCGCACGCGCACGCGCACGCGCACGCGCACGCGCACGCGCACGCGCACGCGCACGCGCACGCGCACGCGCACGCGCACGCGCACGCGCACGCGCACGCGCACGCGCACGCGCACGCGCACGCGCACGCGCACGCGCACGCGCACGCGCACGCGCACGCGCACGCGCACGCGCACGCGCACGCACACGCGCACGCGCACGCACACGCACACGCACACGCACACGCACACGCACACGCACACGCACACGCACACGCACACGCACACGCACACGCACACGCACACGCACACGCACACGCACACGCACACGCACACGCACACGCACACGCACACGCACACGCACACGCACACGCACACGCACACGCACACGCACACGCACACGCACACGCACACGCACACGCACACGCACACGCACACGCACACGCACACGCACACGCACACGCACACGCACACGCACACGCACACGCACACGCACACGCACACGCACACGCACACGCACACGCACACGCACACGCACACGCACACGCACACGCACACGCACACGCACACGCACACGCACACGCACACGCACACGCACACGCACACGCACACGCACACGCACACGCACACGCACACGCACACGCACACGCACACGCACACGCACACGCACACGCACACGCACACGCACACGCACACGCACACGCACACGCACACGCACACGCACACGCACACGCACACGCACACGCACACGCACACGCACACGCACACGCACACGCACACGCACACGCACACGCACACGCACACGCACACGCACACGCACACGCACACGCACACGCACACGCACACGCACACGCACACGCACACGCACACGCACACGCACACGCACACGCACACGCACACGCACACGCACACGCACACGCACACGCACACGCACACGCACACGCACACGCACACGCACACGCACACGCACACGCACACGCACACGCACACGCACACGCACACGCACACGCACACGCACACGCACACGCACACGCACACGCACACGCACACGCACACGCACACGCACACGCACACGCACACGCACACGCACACGCACACGCACACGCACACGCACACGCACACGCACACGCACACGCACACGCACACGCACACGCACACGCACACGCACACGCACACGCACACGCACACGCACACGCACACGCACACGCACACGCACACGCACACGCACACGCACACGCACACGCACACGCACACGAAGCCGGAGCGAAACAGAGTGATCGAGGCACGAATTAGATCAATTGCAATTCGGTAGGGAGTATGCGTGTATACAAAGCTATACATGTCGACGATTTGTATCCGGTGATGCTTTGTGTCCTCTACACATAGACGTCTGGTCGAGTTAAATATTCTCAAGAAAACACATTCACGCTGTCCAAGAATCCAACTACACCATATGTGCGGTTCACAGAGCCTACTTTATGTCACCCTAATAACCAAATAACATAAATGTCAAGATAAATCAAGATAAAACTTTGGCTGTAGCACTGACAAACATTAACGTACCTATAAAATAAATAAAATACAAAAAAATTTACAGCCGTCTGTCCGCACACGGCGCCGAGTCAAGAGACTCGTCACGCCCCGTCACGCCGTGTCACGCTTGTTGTCATCGGGTGTCTATTTCACACGCAACAATGGTCACATTCCCACGG
>OZ024867.1:13604719-13609719 GCA_964017155.1 Oasisia sp. SBJ-2009 | reverse complement strand
CGTATGCGAAAGACTAAATAGTTCGTTCTAGTCAGTGGGTCCGGATCATGTCTGAAAATAGCCAAATAGCGTAAAAACGATACAGCGGCTGAGGAGATGTGCATGTCCTGAGATTTGCGTGCCCTATTAACATTTAAATGTTTCTGATTAAAACGATTTCATTACAAAGCAGCGCGTCGGTTTCGAATGCGTAATCTCACTACTTATGATAATATAGATCATCATCATGTCGGAACACATTCACGTACAAATTATTCTAGTTCGGAATCCGGAGATTTAATTGACATCTCGACAATGTTTGTCAACTGTTGAATTTTAAAGTGATACGTGAATTACAGCTAACATATTTCGGCAGTAGATGTGTTAGATTACATATTGTGTTTATGACATACGATAAAATGTAACAGATACACTCCCTTTGATGATATTATACTAAGTTTTACTATTCGGGGACCGAATACAAAATTACTTAGCTATTCTATCCTTATGATAGTTTTATAGAAATATTTGTTTCACAATCTATTAAAAGGCAGTCGGACCAAAGGATGCAATGACACTTTAGTTGATGATTTGTGCAAGTGATCGTCTTCTCACAGAGGAAACAAGTGACTGTGACAAATGATTTGATGATTTGGTTTCAGTTGTAGCAATGTTGGTGTGTTTAAAAATATTCCAGATATATATTCGAAAGGCGAGAGGGTCAATTGATTACACTATCGATCACTGACGAAGTGAGAGCTGAGGTTGGAGTGAAGGAAAGTTTTATGAAAACATTGGTGACGAGTACGTTGAAATGTGCCAGTTATGTGATGTGGAAAGAATTGGAGAAGAAATTTGGCAAAGAGATGAGATGCCCAGAAAATGGAGGGAAAAGAAGGCGGTGAAGAGTGAGAACACGACTGGACATTAAGAGAGATGTAAAGAAAGAGGGAGTTGGAGACGGTTGACAGAGAACGCAGTGGGAGAAAAAGTGAGGAAAGAAAAGACGACGTAAACAACGACGGTAACCGTGACCAACCTCACCTCATAACAGTGATGGCAAGAGGAGAACACGATCTACCCATACGTTGGACTTTTTACTTATACCCTGTGTGTAGAGGTGCATCTAAAAGACGGCAGTGTTTTTGTCAATGTGCGTCAGGCATTAATTTATTACAATACTCTTTATACTAGGTCAACATGGAGATGACTGATCAGCTGCAGACAGTTCTAACATGCTAAAAGGATCTACGCCTCGGCTACCCATGGTCAGCCCTATCGCATGGCTGAACAGCCCTCTCGGCTGTTTGGACGTACAAAATTAAAATAGTTTGACGAAATGATGAGTGCATTTACAGATTGTGACGATAATGGAAGATTTAAGACTTTTCCAATAAACCATCCTTTGCTTGTCAAAATGACCGCCCACGTAAACAATTCGAAAACTCCTGTAAAGACACTCATGCAACTGCCACCGCAAGTGTTACGTATTCACGTTGGTTGAATAAGTCTTAATATGCTACACCATTTAATGTGTAAGTTGTACTATGCCGTGTTAAAATGTATCATTGTGGTCTGTAATGAAATGCACAGATCATGTGTAAACTGTTAACGTTAACATGTTTTGAGAGGTAAAAGGCGTAGTGGCATGGTGTTGAGAGCATCCGGCATATGATTGTTTTCGATCCAGTTTTAAATGTTTCGAACATTGTACTCGTTGCATTAGTTTAACCAGCTGTATGCATAAACATAATCTAGCTATAGACAATTGTGGATACTTTTGTTCGAATAGTCTTCCAGTAGCAACAGCAGTGTGGCTGAATGCTTCCATGAGATGTACGATGGTATTCGATTGAACAAAGACGTCACGGAATGAAGTGTACTTTTGTATGAATGGACGTGGTGACGTGGTGTATTGTGATACATACAAACTTACCTTGTCATGCCTTCACTTACTGGCTGTGTATCGCGCCACTCCGACGAGCTTGCGACTACCAAACTTACATAGCTACATAGTTGCAAAGCATGTGTAATAGGTACAATACACATTCAGTGTCATTGCTTGGTGTACTGGTATCACGTGGCCTCCGGGCTCAGATTGTAACCAAAATGGTCATGGGAGAATGACGATTAAATGTAAGCATTGTTATTTCCATTGCCGTGCATAAAGACAAAACATGCTCAACAAGTCCGATTGGATAGGGAATGTTTCAAAAGACTGTGGGGTCGCCCCTAACATAAATACATACATACATACATACATACATACATACATCATCATCATCATGCTGTCGGTCGCGAAGCGACAAAGACTGCTTCCATCACTTGACTCTTGCTCTCCATTTGTCTCTCTGCTGTGAGAGTGATGTCCAGGAGTCGATCTTTATGTCTCTCAGCTTCAGGTTTCTCTTGATGGTATCTTTGAACCGGAGACGAGGGCGCCCTCTCTTTCTGTGACCAGAAGACAGTTGGGAGTAGAGAACCTGCTTCGGTAGCCTGTCTGATGACATCCTCATGAGGTGTCCAGTCCACCGGAGATTCTTTCTGATCAGAAGATCTTCCATAGATGGCAGCCCTGTCCGTTCGAGTATTTCCTTGTTTGTCACTTTGTCCATCCAGGTTATCCTCATGATCGAACGCAGATGTCGCATCATGAAGGCATGCAACTTTTTCACCTGTCGTCTGTACACTGTCCAGGCCTCGGCTCCGTATAGGAGGGTGGACAGCACAATTGCACGGTATATCTTGCCTTTAACCCGCATGGACACATGGTGGTTGTTCCAGAGTCTCTGGCGTAGTCGGCCGAAAGATGCACTAGCCTTGGCCATCCTCCTCTGTATTTCATCGTCAATGCATCCGTCACTTGATATAGTGCTTCCGAGGTAGGTGAATTCCATAACAGAGTTCAGCTTGTTTCCATCAACCATGATATCCTCCTCTCGGGTTCTTGTAGAGTTGGGTTGGTACAGCACCTCGGTCTTCTTGATGTTAATCTTCAGGCCGAACTTCTTTGACGCATTGGAAAAAGCATCCACTATTTTCTGGATCTCTTCAGCAGAGTGTGCAACCAGTGCACTGTCATCTGCGAATAGCAGCTCCCTCATCAGTATCCGTGTAGTCTTGGTCTTCGCTCTGAAGTGTGCGACATTGAATAGGTCAGCGCTCTGTCTGGACTGTATGTAGATGCCATCCCCCATGTCTCGGAAAGCATTGTCGAGCATTGCTGATAGGAAGATGGAAAAGAGCGTGGGCGCCAGTACACAGCCTTGCTTGACCCCATTTGTGACCCTGAACGATTCCGAGACTTCCCCTCCAACATTAACAGTCGCCATCATTCCGGTATGTAGTGCCTCGATCATTGTTGTGAACTTCTCTGGGCAGCCATACTTCTTCAGTAGCTGCCATAGTCCGGTCCTCCCAACTGTATCGAACGCCTTACTGAAGTCGACAAATACCATGTACAGTGGTCGGTCCTGCTCAATGCACTTTTCTTGTAGTTGTCGGAGACAAAATATCATATCCACGGTGCTCCGGTTACCTCTGAAGCCACATTGTGTCTCCGGAACTACCTCTGGTGTTAGGTGGGTAGATAGTCTGTTGAGGAGGATCCTGGCGAAGATCTTGCCTGCTATGGAAAGAAGAGAGATTCCTCTATAGTTCCCACAGTCTGTTCGATCACCTTTCTTGTAGATGGTTATAATGCTTGCATCCTTCCATGCTTGTGGTACAGAACCCATCTCCCAGGCATTGGTGATTAGTTGGTGCAGTCTGCTGAACAGATTGTCTCCTCCATGCTTCCATACTTCTGCAGGAATTCCATCTCCTCCAGGTGCTTTGCCATCTTTCAGGCTGGCGATTGCTCTAGCCATCTCATCCATAGTTGGAATCTCATCAAGGCTTGTCTTGGTAATGCGCTGCGGGATGTTGTCCAGAGCTTCGTGATCTATGTCGCCAGGGACGTTGAGTAGCTTCTGGAAGTGTTCACTCCATCTTGCCACAACTCTCTTGCTGTCAGAGAAGGTTTCCATTCCGTCTGTTGATTTTAGTTGAACAGGTCCCTTCTTTTTGGGTCCCCACACTTCCTTCAGTCCATTGTAGAAGCCCTTCATGTTGTTACTGTCGGCAGCTCTCTGCAGCTCCACTGCTTTCCTTTCCCACCAGTCCGACTTCAGTGCACGGGTGTGTTTTTGTAGCAGTCTGCAGGCATCTTTGTATGCTGCAGTGGTGGATCTAGTACTCCTGGTTTGCAACACTCTCTGGTGGGCTTGATCTCTTCTGCTCATAAGAGTCTGTAGCTCCTGGTCGTTGGGGTCGAACCAGTCCTGGTGTTTTCTGTCCGGCTTGCCAAGATATGTCTTGGCTGTGTTGTACACAACCTGCTGCAGAGCTGCCCATTCCTCGTCTGGTGTTGAGTTTTCCTTCTCCTCCCAATGGGCGAGAGCACTGTCCATCTCCTGCTCAAAACTCTCCCTATGGCTGATGGTACTTAGTTTTGCAGTGTTGAGCTTGGTCGGCTTATTTGTCCCTTGCCTGTTGTGCTTTTGTCGTATTCTGAAAGCCACTTTTGATCTCAGCATCTGGTGATCGGTCCAGCAGTTTGCTCCACGCATGGCTCGGGTGCTGTGGATGTCCATCTTATCCCGACACCTCGTGATGATGAAGTCGATCATATGCCAGTGTTTGGAACGAGGATGCATCCAGGTGGTCTTGCGTTCATCCTTCTGCTTGAACATGGTGTTCGTCACTATCAGTTCGAACTCAGAGCACAGAGCCAGTAGAAGTTCGCCATTGGAGTTGCATTTCCCAATCCCATGTTTGCCCATGACCAAGGGCCACTTGTCATTGTCTCTTCCTATCCTCGCATTGAAGTCTCCTATCAGCAGTAGCTTATCGGTATGAGGGATGCCCCTGAGCACACTTGTGAGCTGGTTGTAGAAGGCCTCCTTGTTTTCGTCTGGGTTTGTCATTGTCGGAGCATACACGTTGATAATTGTAGCAAAGTTGTCCTTGCTCAGAGGTAG
>OZ024867.1:13597219-13599719 GCA_964017155.1 Oasisia sp. SBJ-2009 | reverse complement strand
CGCACACGCACACGCACACGCACACGCACACGCACACGCACACGCACACGCACACGCACACGCACACGCACACGCACACGCACACGCACACGCACACGCACACGCACACGCACACGCACACGCACACGCACACGCACACGCACACGCACACGCACACGCACACGCACACGCACACGCACACGCACACGCACACGCACACGCACACGCACACGCACACGCACACGCACACGCACACGCACACGCACACGCACACGCACACGCACACGCACACGCACACGCACACGCACACGCACACGCACACGCACACGCACACGCACACGCACACGCACACGCACACGCACACGCACACGCACACGCACACGCACACGCACACGCACACGCACACGCACACGCACACGCACACGCACACGCACACGCACACGCACACGCACACGCACACGCACACGCACACGCACACGCACACGCACACGCACACGCACACGCACACGCACACGCACACGCACACGCACACGCACACGCACACGCACACGCACACGCACACGCACACGCACACGCACACGCACACGCACGCGTACGCACGCACACACATGCACGCGCACACACACGCGCGCGCACGCAGACGCACACACACACACACACACACACACACACACACATATATATATTGTTACCATAACAACTTGTTGGAAGTCTCTGTGTTGTTACCATAGCAACGCGTTGAACGCCACTGGGGTTATAACTATCTACAATCGAACTATATCAAGTGGTTAGATCACGATATCTGACAGTACAACTGCCTTGCTATCTTTTCACGATTTGTGCTAAAAGACAAAAGAAAACCTCCGAGTAAGATACGGTAACTCGATCTTTAAGTAATACATCTTACCTTGCCTTAAATCAATATCCTATAGAAAACGTTAATAAGAATGATGGGAACTTTAAGCTAGCCAGTGCCTAATCATTTGCACGATAATTTTCGCCATTCGGTCGCTATCAGTATTGTATCTCAATCGTATTTCACTGTGTACAACAATTGCAATGGTATTGTTACTCCCCGACTAGTTACCTCTTGTTTTAACAGGAATCTTTGTCACCTAAAAGTGATCACAAATTATAAAGAAAAGGGTTTCTTTGACAACTTTAAACTTTGTGTAATACATACAACCCTGATAAAGCAATTATTCCATAAGCCTTAATTTAATTATAATTATGTTTTTCTAATAACCATGCCATATACGGATAACATAGACGAGTCAAGCTCAACCTACGCGCCCCAGTTTGAAGACTGATAAGTCACTGGTAGAAATTCCTATGTAATGAGCCTATACACTGCTGAATAATGGACTGAAATGTGTTTAAGCTTAAGTCACCTTACCTGGCGACTATCAACACATATGGCGGGAGACTTCAATTGCTGAGCTTAACTTCAGAATTTAGTAGAGCGATCAGTCACGGGTACTTCTAACTGACACTGGCGTAATCAGCAGCTGCCACACCTGGCGGGCGATGACGAGTTGACTTTCTGCTTGTGTCCTGCAGCTGGTATCACGGGGTCCATCATCTCCGCGACTGTCCTCAAGACGGGGACGTCGTCGACGAATATCACGGACGACTTCGTCCTGCAGACGTGTGGCGCCAACGACTGCCCGAGTGACGGCAACGTCAACGGCACCAACACGAATCTCGAGAAACCTCCTGCGTCCACGGTAGGGGCCTCACTCACTCACTCACTCACTCACTCACTCACTCACTCACTCACTCACTCACTCACTCACTCACTCACTCACTCACTCACTCACTCACTCACTCACTCACTCACTCACTCACTCACTCACTCACTCACTCACTCACTCACTCACTCACTCACTCACTCACTCACTCACTCACTCACTCACTCACTCACTCACTCACTCACTCACTCACTCACTCACTCACTCACTCACTCACTCACTCACCCACCCACCCACCCACCCACCCACACACACACACCCACCCACCCACCCACTCACTCACTCACTCACTCACTCACCCACTCACCCACCCACTCACCCACCCACCCACCCACTCACTCACTCACTCACTCACTCACTCACCCACTCACCCATCCACCCACCCACCCACACACCCACTCACTCACTCACTCACTCACTCACTCTCTCACCCACCCACTCACTCATTCATTCACTCACTCACTCACTCACTCACTCACTCACTCACTCACTCACTCACACACTCACCCATTCACTCATGTCGGTCAGTGGGATCTATCATTTGTGGATTCAACTATTCTTCTCCACGTCTCTCCGTCTACCATAGCCGACTTCAGATCTTCCACCTTTTGGCCAACATCTTCCTTTAAACTCTCTATGTATGTTGCTGCTAGTCTTCCCCTCTTGACCATTCCATCAGCCGGTGGTCACGAGATTGTGCTATTTGCCATTTTGACGTTGTGTCAATAGGAATGTCCGGCAAATCTCAGTCTCTTTTTAACGTATACTTA
>OZ024867.1:13587219-13592219 GCA_964017155.1 Oasisia sp. SBJ-2009 | reverse complement strand
ATTTTGCTGCTGGTGGGAAACGAAGGCAGTGGAGCTGCAGAGAGCTGCTGACAGTAACAACATGAAGGGCTTCTACAATGGGCTGAAGGAAGTGTGGGGACCCAAAAAGAAGGGACCTGTTCAACTGAAATCAACAGATGGAATGGAGACCTTCTCTGACAGCAAGAGAGTTGTGGCAAGATGGAGTGAACATTTCCAGAAGCTACTCAACGTCCCTGGCGACATAGATCACGAAGCTCTGGACAACATCCCGCAGCGCATTATCAAGACAAGCCTCGATGAGATTCCAACTACGGATGAGATGGCTAGAGCAATCGCCGGCCTGACAGATGGCAAAGCACCTGGAGGAGATGGAATTCCCGCAGAAGTATGGAAGCACGGAGGAGACAATCTGTTCAGCAGACTGCACCAACTAATCACCAATGCCTGGGAGGTGGGTTCTGTACCACAAGCATGGAAGGATGCCAGCATTGTAACCATCTACAAGAAAGGTGATCGAACAGACTGTGGGAACTATAGAGGAATCTCTCTTCTTTCCATAGCGGGCAAGATCTTCGCGAGGATCCTCCTCAACAGACTATCTACCCACATAACACCAGAGATAGTTCCTGAGACTCAATGTGGCTTCAGAGGTAACCGGAGCACCGTGGATATGATATTTTGTCTCCGACAACTACAAGAAAAATGCATTGAACAGGACCGACCACTGTACATGGTATTTGTCGACTTCAGCAAGGCGTTCGATACAGTTGGGAGGACTGGGCTATGGCAGCTACTGAGGAAGTATGGCTGCCCAGAGAAGTTCACAACAATGATCGAGGCACTACATACTGGAATGATGGCGAATGTTAGTGTTGGAGGAGAAGTCTCAGAATCGTTCAGTGTCACAAATGGGGTCAAGCAAGGTTGTGTACTGGCCCCCACGCTCTTCTCCATCTTCCTATCAGCAATGCTCGACGAGGCTTTCCGAGACATGGGGGATGGAGTCTACATACAGTCCAGACAAAACGCTGACCTATTCAACGTCGCACACTTCAGAGCAAAGACCAAGACTACTCGGATACTGATGAGAGAGCTGCTATTCGCAGATGACAGTGCACTGGTTGCACGCTCTGCTGAAGAGATGCAGAAAATAGTGGATGCTTTCTCCGATGCGTCAAAGAAGTTCGGCCTGAAGATTAACATCAAGAAGACCGAGGTGCTGTACCAATCCAACTCTACGAGAACCCGAGAGGAGGATATCATGGTTGATGGAAACAAGCTGAACTCTGTTCTAGAATTCACCTACCTCGGAAGCACTATATCAAGTGATGGATGCATTGACGATGAAATACAGAGGAGGATGGCCAAGGCTAGTGCATCTTTCGGCCGACTACGCCAGAGACTCTGGAACAACCACCATGTGTCCATGCGGGTTAAAGGCAAGATATACCGTGCAATCGTGCTGTCCACCCTCCTATACGGAGCTGAGGCCTGGACAGTGTACAGACGACAAGTGAAAAAGCTACATGCCTTCATGATGCGACATCTGCGTTCGATCATGAGGATAACCTGGATGGACAAAGTGACAAACAAGGAAATACTAGAACGAACAGGGCTGCCATCTATGGAAGATCTTCTGATCAGAAAGAATCTCCGGTGGACTGGACACCTCATGAGGATGTCACCAGACAGGCTACCGAAGCAGGTTCTCTACTCGCAACTGTCTTCTGGTCAGAGAAAGAGAGGGCGCCCTCGTCTCCGGTTCAAAGATACCATCAAGAGAAACCTGAAGATGAGAGACATAAAGATCGACTCATGGACATCACTCTCACAGCAGAGAGACAAATGGAGAGCAACAGTCAAGTGATGGAAGCAGTCTTTGTCGCTTCGCGACCGACAGCATGATGATGATAAGCTGATTTACAAGAAATTCTTTCTTTTTAACTTTTATTTACCATCGTAATTATTTCTAACAAAACGTCTACAGTGTTGAGAGCGGGGAAATGGAAATCATTGAAAACCATGTGTTATACAGGTTATTTCAGCCTATCTCGAAAATATTGTGAATAAATAATTTTGAAACTGGGTACCTTATTTATCACATGGACGGGCTGAACAACTGACAGTTCCAACGTGGTTGTAGAGTTATGAACACAACCTGGCAGGCAGTATACTTCTAACATAGTTGTTATTCGGGCATCCCATCGGCATCTGAACCGCATAGGCGTAAACTGAGTGTACAGTGCGAAGTCTGACATGAAATTAAAAACAAAACGGAATATTTTGTGAATCTAAGCTTTTCAAAAAAAAATCTGCATTATCAAGAATAAATTATATCATCTGAATTTGGGGATATGTCTGGACAATGTTTAAGAAACTGCCTTTGCGGTTCTGATGCCTGGGGCGTGCGTATACCACGTAACGGTGACATCTGCTTGTTTACATCAACTCGACGGAATTAAGTTGGTCTAAAACATAGTTTAACAAAATAATAACTGCCTTCGTTGTACCGGAAGTGATGTAGAATAAGATTCCAAAGATTTACATATAAAAAAGTTGTGAAATCCGTTTTGAAAAAGCCCTAATATTATTAGACCAGTTAACTGGAAGATTACCAAGTCAAACTGGCAGGCGGTAAACCATGAACATGCATGTTGTAGTCATAAGGAACAAAATACGTCAACCAGTTCAAAAGTGTTTATTATTATCAACTGATCGTACACTAAGTGTGTATGCACCATATTGGAAGTACTGGTGCAGCAAAAGGAAAAGCCTTCGTTTAAATCTAACTCTAGGAACGAAATAAGTCATACATTGGCAGGCAGTAAACCATGAACATGTATGATGTAGTCATAAGAACGTAATACTAAATAACAATAAAATCTAGGAGCTGGCACCATCGCGTTAATGTTGACCGGCGCGTCTCCCGTGCGTTCTCTGTTGCAGCTCTGTACGGGACCATCTTCAGCGACGAATCAGAGGCGGCCTTCTCCAACTACCGGATGTGGGAGTCGCTCGGCTTCATCATCGCCTTCGCCTACAGCAACTATCTGTGCACGAGCATCAAGTTATACATCCTTACCGCCGTGCTTGTCGTCGGCATGGCGGGGTACATCTACGTCGAGGTCACGATGAAGCATAAGTCTGGTAGTCGCGACATTACTACCGACATAACCCGTCGGGTGGCGCCACAGTCGAGCGTGGCTGGCCAAGATCCGGTCGTCATGAAGATGAGGTCGAACTCTGACCTGAGCATGCCAGTTGGTGGTATTGACAACAAGGGCAGCAATGACACAGCGGTGGATGGTTATGCCAACAAGGCAGCAGAGGCAGATGCCATTGATGAGTTGTGAATTGGGCATGTTGTGTCCAATCACTGTTACTTTGTTTTTAACGAGGAACATTGTCCTAGGATATGGTCTTACAACTGTGGAACGAAAGGTGTAGATCACGCAATTCTCGTCAGCTGCCATGTCGTTTGTATATGTTATTTTGCTACTTTCATTCACGATCCGGTTCCCAATAGCTCGAACGAGTAGGTATTCATTCCCATAGGGTCTAATGGCCACATCAGATACTGTCTTTGTTATGCTGCGTTCCAATCACCTCGTGTAGATGGTAAATACCAGTGGGGAACTGGTAAGTTCTCGAGTTCCTCTAATAAACGACTGGTAAATTTACGCGACAGGGTCATGTACGTATCACGAACGTTAAACACGATGTGAACGTAATGTAGTATTAGTGTTATAGATTTCGATCCATTATAAACCCATCTAGATGGTTGGACGAATTTATCGTGCAGATACGTTTTATGTTCAATTGTTTTGCACATTGTAGTGATTATGACTTTGAATAAGCTTCCGGACAACGAGGTGGGGACCAGTTGTGTGAGGTCTCGTTATCGCTCAAAACGGACCGGAAACGAGAATCACGTGCGATAGGGCACGCACGAGATTCAGACGAAATGGCGGCTGCCTTAAACGCCAGTACATATAGAACGGAATAGTAATGAATAATTGCTTTATAAATGATAAGGTAAAATAAGCACCACTTATCAATCTATCGTAGACCATTCCATGTTACCTGTTTTATATATATATATATATATATATATATATATATATATATATATATATGTATTTTTTTGACATCGAGGAAAACGCTCACCGTCAGAATGGCGATAACTCGTTAGTGGATTATTTACGTTGCTAACAAACGCGTGTAACCAGTGACGTCACAGTGACGTGTTATCTCTGCACTAGGATACTACAAGAACGGTTTGTGATTTTCGACTTTCCGTAGAAGTATAGCTAGCCTGCTTTTGCTGACAGTAAACACGGTGCATTTAATGCTGATATTTTGTATTAGGCTTGATATGTTGCGATTCGTTTAATAGTACCCAAAATATGCGTAGTTTAATTGCTGCTTTTACAGCTTATTCTTGGGGTGACGCACAAGATGGATGCAGGTAAATATTGTTCATATGTAGTGTTTTTATAAATAAACTATTCAAATAACGGAAAAGAAATTGGATGTGATAAATGCTACTCACCCACCATACATACATAAACAATCAGACATCTAATACACTGCAGTGATGCGTTAACTGACATGTTTCTATGTCTTAAAATGGCGGTGTTGCTAAAATAACTAGAGGGGAGGTAATAATTAGAGAGGTTATTATATATACTATTATTATAAACAAATAGCCATTATGTTTAGGCAAATCAGATAGGGTATATTAAGAGCAGAATTTGTCCACAAGTTATGTTCAGTGTGAGGGTCTAAATTATTGTTTCTACTTTTTAAAATTCTAAACGGAACCTCCTGCCACCTAATCATATCCTTTTTGTATTCCGAATGGAACGTTCTCCCACCTATCCATATCCTTTTTTGAATCATTGGACCGTTTTCATTTCCAAAACCCCTTATTTAAAATGTAATGATGTGATTTTTATGAGATATATCTTTTTCTTACTCGTGGTGTTTTGCTAAAATAAAAATTCGCCTCCTGCCTC
>OZ024867.1:13574719-13584719 GCA_964017155.1 Oasisia sp. SBJ-2009 | reverse complement strand
CCTCCCTCCCTCCCTCCCTCCCTCCCTCCCTCCCTCCCTCCCTCCCTCCCTCCCTCCCTCCCTCCCTCCCTCCCTCCCTCCCTCCCTCCCTCCCTCCCTCCCTCCCTCCCTCCCTCCCTCCCTCCCTCCCTCCCTCCCTCCCTCCCTCCCTCCCTCCCTCCCTCCCTCCCTCCCTCCCTCCCTCCCTCCCTCCCTCCCTCCCTCCCTCCCTCCGTCCGTCCGTCCGTCCGTCCGTCCGTCCGTCCGTCCGTCCGTCCGTCCGTCCGTCCGTCCGTCCGTCCGTCCGTCCGTCCGTCCGTCCGTCCGTCCGTCCGTCCGTCCGTCCGTCCGTCATGGGGAGTAGATACTGCGCTATATAAAAACTAACCTTTTACTTTGAGTTTAATTTTTTATTAATGTTATACATAAACTTTAAAACGTTAACTTGTCGATGCAGTATTATATATAGCGGTCTATACTTTTTAAGTTAACTTGGGCGGACTGTAATATTATATTGTTACTATGGTTGTTTTAAAATGTACTTACTAATACTACCGTCAAATTGCCAAGGCGTCGTATGTGATGGAATTATTGTGGACTTTAGAACTATCCGATCTATCCCATAAACAATAATAAAAATAATGAAAATAATGACAATAATAACAATAATAACAATAATAACAATAATAACAATAATAAAAATAATAACAATACGAACAATAAGGACAATAATGACAATAATGACAATAATACAAATATTACAAATAATACAAATAATAAAAATAATAAAAATAATAAAAACAATAACAAAAATAAAAATAATAAAAATAATAAAAATAATAAAAATAATAAAAATAATAAAAATAATAAAAATAATAAAAATAATAAAAATAATAAACATACTAAAAATAATAAAAATAATAACAATACTAACAATACTAACAATACTAACAATACTAACAATACTAACAACACTAACAATACTAACAACAATAACAACAATAACAACAATAACAACAATAACAACAATAACAACAATAACAACAATAACAACAATAACAACAATAACAACAATAACAACAATAACAACAATAACAACAATAACAACAATAACAACAATAACAACAATAACAACAATAACAACAATAACAACAATAACAACACTAACAACACTAACAACACTAACAACACTAACAACACTAACAACAATAACAACAATAACAACAATAACAACAATAACAACAATAACAACAATAACAACAATAACAACAATAACACCAATAACAACAATAACAACAATAACAACAATAACAACAATAACAACAATAACAACAATAACAACAATAACAACAATAACAACAATAACAACAATAACAACAATAACAACAATAACAACAATAACAACAATAACAACAATAACAACAATAACAACAATAACAACAATAACAACAATAACAACAATAACAACAATAACAACAATAACAACAATAACAACAATAACAACAATAACAACAATAACAACACTAACAACACTAACAACACTAACAACACTAACAACAATAACAACAATAACAACAATAACAACAATAACAACAATAACAACAATAACAACAATAACAACAATAACAACAATAACAACAATAACACCAATAACAACAATAACAACAATAACAACAATAACAACAATAACAACAATAACAACAATAACAACAATAACAACAATAACAACAATAACAACAATAACAACAATAACAACAATAACAACAATAACAACAATAACAACAATAACAACAATAACAACAATAACAACAATAACAACAATAACAACAATAACAACAATAACAACAATAACAACAATAACAACAATAACAACAATAACAACAAAAATAACAATAATAACAATAATAACAATAATATCAAAAATAACAATAATAACAATAATAACAATAATAACTACAATAACAATAACAACAATAATAACAATAACAATAACAATAACAATAACAATAACAATAACAATAACAATAACAATAACAATAACAATAACAATAACAATAACAATAACAATAACAATAACAATAACAATAACAATAACAATAACAATAACAATAACAATAACAATAACAATAACAATAACAATAACAATAACAATAACAATAACAATAACAATAACAATAACAATAACAATAACAATAACAATAACAATAACAATAACAATAACAACAACAACAATAACAATAACAATAACAATGATAACATTAACACCAGTAGCAACAATAGCAACAATAGCAACATTAGCAACAAAAATAACAATAATAACAATAATAACAATAATAACAATAATAACAATAATAACAATAATAACAACAATAACAACAATAAAAACAATAACAATAATAACAACAATAATAACAATAACTATAAAAACAATAATAATAATAGGATAATAACAACAACAACTACTACTACTACTACTATTACAACAGTAATGAAGATAATAGCGATAACAATAACTCCCGGCCTCATCCCGCCCGGGCCACGCCGCCCTGACCCAGCACCTGTCCCTGCTGCCATAAGCCCCCCCCCGTGCGTGCTTGCTGTGCAGCGAACCGTGACGTTGAGCTCGAGGCTTTGCTAGCTAGCGAACGGCTACAATGCAACGGCTCACAAAGGCCGGGGTCACGCGGTCAGGCGGCGCGCGCGTCACACCTACCAGGCGTACTCAATCGATCGCGTCCATGCACCTGCGTCACGTGACGGTGACGTCGATGTTGACGGCAGGTAAAGTAGGTCAGTCGGGGTTGCGTTGTGAACGGTGTGACTGTGTGTGTATGTGTACTCGCAATCACACTCTGGCTCGGTGTCCTTTCCTTGCAGTGTGGACGATCGCGGGAGTGGACACGGCTTGGACAAGCAGGGATCAACGTGTTTGACGTTAGCGTTCAGCGTTGGTGATCAAGGGACCTGAAGGAAATAGTCGGCATAGCAGGCAGTTGAGCAGGACAACACTACACTCGTCACAGATGGACGCCTCTTGACTCAAGCTCTGTAGGTGAGTACGAGGGGCAGCCCCACATAACGGGCCGGTCTAGGTGTGCCGTTGTCTTGGTCGTTGGTGATATCAGTCTAGCTCCCACGGTCAGCTACAAAATATATGATCCAGTTAGCAGTATTCGTTGTATCACACGGTACAGGCGGTCCTGCATAGAGACTTGTATATACATTATATATATATATATATATATATATATATATATATTTCATATGCCATAACAATGCGTCGATATTGTTTGTATATGAATTGACTTACACTGGTTGAGTAGCAGCTATACAGGGTAAAGGGTCAAATTGTCCCACGCATTGACCGCCTTGGATAAGCAAGACCATACTCTGTGACCACATGACGTTTGTTTATAAAAGTTGACGCACCTGTCGGGTGGTATATACACCTTGGAGATTGATCCAAAGTACACAAATATTCAATTTGCTGTACTCAGTGCTTGAACTTATTACGTCTTGTCAGTTTGCTATAAATATTGCAGTATACAATGCGTGCGAGCTGTTGCTGCTAATTTAGTCTTGTAAGCTGCGTGCCTTGACTGCGTTATAAATGTTGTCGGTCTCTTTTGATCCTGCCGCGTCCTGTATTGGTGTCTTTGAAAGTCATGTGAAACTCTACAGGTATCGCAGTTACCCCGTCAACATAGAGGCTTATCCGGGGATTAACACCGATCGTCAGTGGGCCAGATATCAGGCCGTTGTATTATTGCTAGGACGGTGTGTGTGTGTGTGTGTGTGTGTGTGTGTGTGTGTGTGTGTGTGTGTGTGTGTGTGTGTGTTGTGACCAGTACACGTAGTGCTTGACGAGGCAGTAAAGAGAGTTCTGTATGAAGGACGACGTATGTGGTCCGATGTTGTTAATGAGAGCTGAGCTAATGAACCTCTTTAAAAACAATGTTGATCCTTAACAGTCCAGTGACCTTGTCAAGTCAAAATACATTTATTTGTGGACTTAGTTTAGACATTGTCACTGGTGTATAATGGCAATAGTGTTCGCGGTACTACACATCCATGGATACTTACGTTTTGAGAAGAAAACACTATCTCTAATTTAACAACGGATTTTGTTTCATGATGAATTTTACCTAACTAACATAAGAGCTCTTTTTATTAATCCCCAGAGCTGAAGCTGAATTGTTTATTGATAGCAAAGTACGAGTGTGTATGAGTGAGTGTTGTAGTAATAACGAGTTGTTCATCATCGATGTGTGAGCCGAGCGTAGTGGTTAAACATTTATAACTTCGATAGTCATTGAGAGGGCGGGCATATGTCGAGTGAAGCCGGTACAAAGCTTGGTTGCCACGTGTGCGTGAGTGCAAACGGTGTACGCATCTGTGCTGTCAATGTGTTGTTGTAACTGACATGTATAACACCCTTCGGCTGAACCTGATCAATTTTCATCGAATAAGGGATACTATTTCCACTACATGCAGTCGTCAAAATATTCCCTAATATGTGTTTTTCATCAACAGTCGGGGGGCCTATGTGACGTTTGAATCAATGTTAGTACTTATCTTTCCTTTGCAAGGACATTATTTAACACAAGCTCGATAGATGCAACTCCGGAGTTTGTTATAATAATAAAAACATAATATAAATAAAACTCAAATTGTATATCATAAATGGATTTCTAGATACCCGTACGTATGGAATTATTGCAAATTGCGATAACAAATGAACAATTCGGGCCAACATAACAATGCTGTCCAAATGCTGACAATAATAGTGATGTTCCATGTCATTCTTGCTTAAAGGTGACAACTAGCGGCTTTGGTTTCGTGGTTGATGTCCCGATTTAAACTAAAACACTTTTGTAGTGTCTAGATTTTCACAACCTCGAGGTGTGGTGTGTACATAAACAAACTTGTTAAGTATGACACATAAACGTAATCTTCAAACCAATGTACCGATGAAAATTTAGGTTGGAAAGCAAACTCGAAACAAAATGTGTCTCCATGTAGTGTGTTTACTGAAGGTAGCTGTTATTTCAGATGATTAAGTGGTGTTAATTACGGATTTCATACGCGATGTGTTTATCCCGTGTCTACGTGGCGAGGGTGTCACAGGAAGATTATCTCGCGTCAGTTGTTATTGAGGTGTGACAATTTAGTGTCAGCGACTGCTGAGTTAGAATATGTTGATACAATGCCCTCTGAATAAGTGTTGTGATTTTCCGTGTCAACACACGTGTCTATGTATCTCTATGTTGAATAACACCCTTACACACATACAGAATGCCATGTTTTCTTCGCGCCTTTAAATGTGTGAAAACAAACAAACAAACGTGACGGTCTTGTCTCACTTGTTTGTTAAAACATGTCTATTATGCGGGTGGTAGAACAGTGAATGTTTTAAACAGTGGCGTGTACCATGGAAATGAGAGATAAACAGGGAATTAAGTGAAATTACCAAAACTACTTGACATTTTTGTAGTGTTTTGTATATAAAAAAACATTAATACGCCTGTAAATGAATAAAAGTGTTCAGTTAAGCGCAACAAACTATATGAAGTACGTCTGTGTTGCCTTGCATTGCCGTAACACAGTTTAACCTGGGTTGCTTTTGGTTACGCATTACTGGAAACAAACGTTTGTAATCAACAGGCAACAATTTTCAATTTTTTTATATAACTCCGAACGACTAGATATATTTCAGGACCACAGAGCAGACCAGTCTAAACAGGTCGTATAACTTTGAACCCGGAAGTCTAATTTTGATCTGTCCAACATTTCTGACAAAGGCAACTCACGGGGCGCTTCGGGGTCGTTCTAAGAATGCTACCTTTCTTCCGGGCAGGCTGATACAGTCACTTTATGGTCGCACACTTGATATGTCCCGTGACGATACGTTTGTTGTTGAAAACATTCCATTTAGTTGTCAGACAATGACTGTCTCGCAAGAAAACGTTTATAAAGTAAAACTCTTTACGTGGAAACCTGTGAATTGCATGACGCATGGCTAGCGACAATGACGAATGACGACAAGAACAATAGAAACAGATCACAGTTACTGCGCGCGCGCGCGCGTGCGTGCGTGTGTGTGTATGGAAAGGTAATTTGAACATAAGAAACAGGAAACATGTTTCTGAAACGGTAACACAGTGTACCCACCCACGAAAGGATCAACGGGAATATGCGAAAAGAAACTATTTATAATGTATTTTGAAATAAATTATAAAATTAACACAACATGATCAATAATATATTTATTATACATTAACCAATATTTAACATTTGTTTGTGTTTTTCATAACGCGTCACATCACCTTCACAAATGTCACTATCAACTAACCGTTTTGGTTTTAATCAGGGTACTCTGACGTGTATTAATCTGATTTTTTCCTACAATTCCGTTACGCTTTAGCGGTTATGTTTTTCTTTGCTACTTTTTACCTAGCCACCGTGTGAAATACAGCGAGACTGGGCAATTCGCATTTGTCTTTCGCAAACAAGTTGACTCTTCGGCTTACCACATCAGCTGTTGTCGTCACTGGATTATCCAAATACGTCAGTGGATTATCTAACTACACCGTGTTATCTGATCCTTCGGTTAACGCCTGTCTACGCGGATGATACAAAGCCCACCTGGTATTTATCCTAACACCTCCGATGAACATTATTATTATCCATAACTCAGGAATCCTGTGTGCTTTGATTGTAGTTTATGATAGCTTCACTATAATACACATTGCAGGACAAATTTGGAAAGTGTCCGGATCTAAAGCTATATCCCACAACAGCAAAGATAATATCTGCATTGACCTCAAAAGGATGGAATATAGGAGGGTAAAACATGTTATCATATGGACACACAAAGCGAGGGAGTGGGGAAAAGAAGAGGGGGGGGGGAGAGAGGGAGGGAAAGAAGATAATTATTGGAAAGCTATGAGGACGGAGGAAGAGAGAGGGAGAACGATAAATATTGATATTTATCTCGACAGTTGAAAGCTGGATGTCGGAGGTCAGACTTCAAATAGCAGTGGTCGATGCCATAATTGTGATAGTGTATGTTGGTGGTCATTTTAAAGTCCAAGGTATTAAATGACGGGCATTTATATTATAATCACCCTATCCTAGATCAGAGATTAACGACGATAACAACACAACAGTTCACAGACCGCAGCATATCGATTTGCAATTTCGTGTGGATGTATTCCTACGCACGGACACCTATTAACCCAAAGTAACTGCTTCACGGTGGTCGCCATAACTTTAGTTGTCAAATGCTGACCTAATGAACGATGCTGATATTCGGTCAAGCGCGAGCTTTGACCTATACCGCAGACTCGTGACAGGAGAGTATCGGACAAACTGATGTGTCTAATGACAAAAACCTAACATGTTGTTCCACAATGACACAAGTAACACAAACATACATATAAAGACGCACAGACTTGTATGTCTCAGGAGACACGCAAATAACACATAATTATATACATACTTGCGCGAGCACACGAACTGAACTTGTACGATGTTGGTACGTATATATGTACATACGTATGTATATACATACGTATGGATGTGTGTATGTAATACTATGTATGCATGTATGCATGTATGTATGTATGTATGTATGTATGTATGTATGTATGCATATATGTATGTATGTATGTATGTATGTATGTATGTATGTATGTATGTATGTATGTATGTATGTATGTATGTATGTATGTATGTATGTATGTATGTATGTATGTATGTATGTATGTATGTATGTATGTATGTATGTATGTATGTATGTATGTATGTATGTATGTATGTATGTATGTATGTATGTATGTATGTATGTATGTATGTATGTATGTATGTATGTATGTATGTATGTATATTCGTATATTCGTATATTCGTATATTCGTATGTATGTATGTATGTATATTCGTATGTATGTATATTCGTATGTATGTATGTGCGTATACGTGTATGCCATACGCACGCACACTTTCCTACGTCATACGTACATGCCCACAGGTGCAAATGCCAACAACGTCAACTGCATTAATGTTCCTAACACGTTTTTGCAGCGTAATTTTCAACGTTTGTGCACGAGCTGAACACACATGAATGCAACGCTCTGGTCTAACCGTATCATTTACCGTTTTACGGTGACAAGTGTCGGGGACGGCCAGCGGAACTGGAATGACCTAGTGTAGAGTAGGCTGACATTTCATGCCGACCGACGCCCAGTTTGATTACGTAGTTTAATGACCCGTTAACCATAGCAATCATGCACTCGGTGTATGCACACCGACAATACACATTTTTGGTTATGTTGCTAGTGCACACACACACACACACACACACACACACACACACACACACACACACACACGCACACACACACACGATCATGTTATTCAAACACATATTTATATTGTCTAACTACATGATGTTACCTGAGTATTATTCACGTAGCCAGAAAATTTATTAATGTTGACATGAACATAATTCGGGCATACATGTAGGTAGATACGTCCATGTAGACTAATACTTAAAGGAGGATAATCCTGTTAAGTCAATAAAGTGAGTAATATTTATGTTTACGTAGGTTTAATTAAGAGTTAACATTTAAAATGTAATATTCAACATTGCAATCAGTAGTCGGCGATTTCTTGAACTCTTTTGATAACAACCGGCATTTCCAGAGTGTGTGTGTATTATATATATATATATATATATATATATATATATATATATATATATTATATATTTGTATATATATATATATATATATATATATATATATATATATATATATATATATATATATATATATATATATATATATGCCCATTCTGCACTCACATTTCCTTCAACCCGGCAGTTGTTCATCAAATTTCTGAACTGATTATGACTATCTATATTTTGATATGTGTGTCTTGATAGGGCCATGTTGCTACGTTACACTTTTATTATAAACAATAATATTAGTCTTACATGTTATGTGAGATAATTACATATATGTTGTAGTTATAACAGTCTATCGCGAGATATCTCGTGACTTCATTAGTCAAATACGTAACAGCTAACACCAATCTGACATCGGCAACAAAAGTATAATTTGACAAGTTTAGTAGACATTAATTGTTTTAATGCGGAAGTCATTATCGGATTATGGATCATTTTTTCTATGCATGTTTCGTTTCACGTGATATCAACGTGTCATTTATTACGACTGTTCTGTACGTAATGTATACCGCGTTATGGGCGGGCCCACGGTGTTAGATTTAGGACGAAAGGTTGACAGGTCAAACATATAACGGTCCAATTATATAATTCTGTTGTTGATTAAAGCAATTCCCTGGGACCCCAAAAAAGGTCCTTTCTTGTCCCAAATCATATTGAAAATGGATTCCTTGACTCTATGTAATATATGCAGGCTTGTTAAAATAATTATTTAATATAATGATATGCGTTTATTTCATTAGAATTGTGTATTATTCACTTTATTAACAACTAACATTCTTAAAACGTCGATGCGTGCCTTATATTGATAACATAGGTGGGTAGAGTCCAAACTATAAATTCCCCGTCTGTCGAGTTATTTTAAATATAAAACGCATTCTGTTTCCATATATTATCAGGGTCATTAGTGATTAATGAAACATTATTATAATGAAACGTAGGTATATTGGTTACACATTATAGTAATTAGATATTGTGTACATTTTTTTTTTTATTATAATTTTTTTATTAATTAATATATATTTTTTTTATAATTAATTTGATAATTTGTGTACATATATTTGATAATATTGAGTTATATACATTACAAAGAGTTTTCCATAACAAAAGTATCTCTTTGCATTATAAATTGAGACACAAAAGATTCTTTTTCGTGTCTCAAAGAATCCAGTTAAACTACACGCGGGCACGTCGACATGTTAAACCAAACCTTCGCTACACAGTACCATGTACTACATAATTATTATTATATTACCATAAAATGGACCCGAAGCTGTG
>OZ024867.1:13557701-13569519 GCA_964017155.1 Oasisia sp. SBJ-2009 | reverse complement strand
GACCTTTGCACCATCAACATCCGGTTCTTGTTCTCTCCGTTCCTCTCAGTTTGTTGTGATGGTCTTGCAGTCGTTGTATGCCCTATTATGACATATGGTATATGTCCACACTGATGTTGGACGTTCTATTAGCAATCTGTCACTTTATTAATATTCCAGTCTTTTTCATTATTTTATTTGATTAATTATCTTTAAATGTCCTAGCTACCAGTATCATCTTAAACGCCTTCATCTCTAGATACATACAAGTTTTTGTAATATAGTTTTACACGGTATTTGAGTCTAGCATTTCGACATATATATATAAATTTAGCAGTTCATCGCTTACCAAAATTGCTGCATTGTGCAACGTTGAACAGCTTCAAAATATGGCAAAGCTTCTGTTGTCAATATGACGTCATCACATCTTCGCACTGTAAATGACGGTTTCGAATGAAGCTACATTAAAAAGACATGGATACCTAAAAGCTAAACATAACAATGGCTCATTAAACATATTTATTTTTGGTAGGTTGTGTATTATAATACATAGCTTATACTGTATAGAATGACGTCACAGCAGAACAAAAACAAACGAGAACTTCCCTTTAAACAACCATTTGAGAAGATGTGATAACATTTGATAGTAGAAGAAGTGCATGTAGACTGTTGATGATATCAGCGAAGTTGGGGTCATTAGTTAAGCAACTCCGGGAGTACAGCTCGAACTAGTGACAGAAACAGTATCGCCATAATTGATATAACAAAAAGAGTCGGATTAAGCAATCATGTTGATGACGTAGTTAATGCTTGCGACAGTGATTCCGCCTGTATTGAAATACACACGTGAAGACGCAAGTGACGGGTGTATGTATCACTGTAGCCTACTCAGTAAATTACATGTTTGCCATCCGTGAAAATCACGGATGGCAAATATGCAATTTACTGAGTAATAAATGTAAATGTCCAAGTTTTGTTGGCAATCATGCCTGTGTATATATGTAAATATGACCAATGGTTGTATGTCAATTTGATCGGCATCTCTGATCTAATTTCCCCCAACTCTCTGGAGAATGTGTGCTAGTGAAATAAAAATTTCAAATGAAACGAAACGAAATTGAAAAAAACAAACAGTTGTGGACCCACTGAGGTAGGATTGTCTTCCATAAACTCCAGTTAGCACGAAAATGGGCCCTCATAGTTAACAGTACAGGTAGAAACTAGAGTAAACTGCGAAATTGTTGGACTCTCGACAAGCCTAAAGCTTCCTAGTCCAGATGCCAACTGAACCGTGACGCTTTTGACGGCAGTCACGTTAAATCGGGTTAAATTTGACCAGAATCTCCGGTAATGTGTCAACGTGACATGTGTCACCGTATAAGTAGTAATTTTATCAACGATTACAGCCGCGACATGCTGCGTTTACCCCGCCTTTGTAATCCGTTCTCACTGAGCGCGCCGTCAAAGCGAGACGTAAACAGTTCCACAAAAGGTGTGAGGAATTCGCAGAGCTGACTCACTGCGCGAGAACGTCGGCATGTGTGTTCACTGATGCGGAACCGTTGCGTTGGCCAGTTCTATAGAGCGTGCGGGACAGTCTCCACGACAGGTCGACTGGCTTGTGAGAACAAACGAATCTCACGATCTGTGTATTAGTTTGTGTTCCGTTTTGACGTTGTTTTGAGGGTACCGATCACAACTAGGGTGAATGTTGATGCTGAACAAAAGCGGGGTTACGCGGTGATGATGTGAACAGCTGGAGAGTGCATACAGTTGGGGGTGGGGTGGGGGGTGTTGCTGTAGGGGGTTCTTGAGAGTAGTTGGTCACATATGTATACACACATGTTATGTATACAGGTGTTATGTTTACATGTGTTATGTATACCAATGTTATGTATACAGGTGTTATTAAAAAAGTTAAGGTAAGTTCTTATATAGTGCAGTATCCAATCCTTAGTTATTTTTACACTTTACTCCCTGGCAGACCTGTTCAATCGAGGAACATCTCGGCTTCTCTGGGAAGCATTCAGCCGCGCGGCAATTTCGCGAAGCCTGTACGCAAATATTCATCACTGCCTATAGCCAGTTACTCATTCATACAGCTGAGTGAACTAGAGCAATGTTGAGTGAAAAAAACTTGCCCAAGGTTTTAACACCGCAGCACAGGAAGTATTTAATAAATAGAGTGCATTAATTCAAGGGTAGGCTTTGGAGACTCGACTAAGAGGACCCGGTTTCGAATCGAATCTTGTGATACATTGGGCAAGATTTTTCACTCTACAATGCTCCAGTTCACTCAGTTCTATAAATGATTACCTGGCTACAGACTGTGGTGGATATTTGTTCGAGCACCCTTCGCATTTATTGCCGCTTGGCTGGATGCTTCCTTGAGAAGTTGAGATAGTGTCTGATTAAACAGTTCTGCCAGGAAAGGAAAGTGTAATCCTGAGGATTGGATACCACCGCATATAAGAACTTACCTTTTTATCTTTACATAATAGCAATATAAACAACAGCAACTAGAGTATTGCAAGGCCAATAACAATAGCACTAATTTATGAAATACAATACATGACTCGAGGCGTGCATTAGTAACCAAGCGTTATACGTGACGTCACGCAGTCGTCACGCACCTCACTGAGAAATACGTTGTGAATGTCGCATTCCGTTACACAGAGCGTCATCGCTGTGTTCTCGGGTGACCAATGTCACCTCAGCCGTGTCGCATTGTCACCACACTTGCAACGTGAGCAAGCGGCTGAAAAGAATGTCACTTTTTGTGTTAAATAGAGACATGTTACTTATGCCTGTTTGCTCGCTGAGAGCACAGGCCATCGACCGAGTAACTTTTGTGGTCATCTTCTCCATCTAACTCATATTGTATTACATGCCGTTTTTACTTTTTCTTTTTCCTTAGCCAGATACCCCGTGGCCTTCCTCTTTGCCTCTTCCCTGGGGGGTTCCGTGTGATGGTTTGACGGGTGATGGTTTCTGGAGGTTTCCAGTGTGACTGTCCTATACACTTCCATTTTTTCTTCTTTATTTCCTTTTCTATTGGTAGTTGCTTGGTCCATTCCCGGTGCCGTGTCTGTCCACTTCAGGTGTAGGATTCTGAGCAGGTATTTGTTCATGAAGATCTGTATTCGTGTTAGTGTCCTCTGCATACGTCGCCACGTCGATCACCCATTGACATTTGAGTTGAATGTCCTCAGTTTGGAATTATTCTTGATTTGTTTTACTTCCGCATTTTTCTCAACAAGATGAATGCCACTCTTGTTTTATGTGTCTATACGATACATATCTATCTACTACACCAGCTTATGGCCACCAAGCAAACCAAATCTAGCTGTTACCATCATATGGCATTCTGACTTTGTCCTCGTTTCTGTATACACGTTCACAACTCATCACCATTCTAGAATTAGCAAGCAGCAATGGCTAACATCGGGTGCCCATTCTCAAACTACATTAAACAAAACTGCCGCGTGAATCGTTTGCTAACTGTCACGGTACAAATTTCGTGTCGCGATGTGTAGTTTAATTATTTTATTACTTTTCGTGACGCATTTTCCGCACACGCACGGACTCTCTTTACGGTCACGCTGTCCCAATTACGGTCACCCTGTGACTGTCCCAGATTACTTCCGCCAAAGGAAGTTGAGGAAATGGATACTGCTTTAATGGACGTCTCGCTAATCACGTGACGTTGTCCTGACCTCGCGGGAACCGTTTATGAAGTAGCTCTCTCTGTCTGTTGTGTGTTACTGCTTCTGGTGATATCTGACAACGAACCGATAAGTTCGAACCATTTAGAACATACATTAGCATAAATATGCAAGAAATGTTTAAAAAAACATGGATGAATCCAAACACGATCTGAGTTGGGGTACTTATAAGAATAAAATTACGTTTACTGCTTCAATTTGTCCGATATTCACCCTCGGTGGATACCGTTGTGCCCGGCATGTGATATGGATGTGTGAATCACGTCATTGCATGTCGTTGTCACGTTTTGGGTCGATTCCACAAGTCGCCATTTGTCATACCAACGAAGACCCGAGTGGACTTGTGACGTGAGCTAGGCGTTGGCTGTACCGCCCATACATGCCTGTCTGGGCCTTATTGATTGGTAGTTCTGACAACGCATATATGTAATCGTACGAGGTGAAGGTGGATCCTGTAGTGTGACAGTGGGTGTGACCTACAATGTTGGGTGTTTTGTCTGATGTCGCCTGTGTTTGAGTCGATTTCGTACCCTCTACACACTTTGTTACTGACGACCAGGATCAGTCTTATGCATCCACCGCTACGAATATAAATCCATTTCATCGACATGAAGGCAGACGAAAGGACGGGCGGACGGGCGGGTAGACGGACATATTTGTTTTAAAAAGAATGTAGCAGACCTAGATACCACCATTAGATGTCCAGTCGCTGAACGAAGGCGCATACATATTTATCAACCTTATCATCACCAGTCCCTAGGGCCTTTTAACGCAATATCTCGAAACAGTGGCCACTAAGATTACCTAGTTGCTGCTTCAATGCCGTTGTTTTCTCCTTCTTTTCTTGCGCAATCCATATTATATATATATATATATATATATATATATATATATATATATATATATATATATATATATATATATATGATTACCTCATATATCGTTGACATAGAAAGCCCCATTATATTTCAGTCAGCCACCACGAGCATTCTACTTCCCTCACCCAACCAACAACTTAACTGCCTTTAAAACTAATTATTTATTTAAGTTAGTTACCCATACTGCATGCACAATTTTGCGTTTGCCCAATTTATATTAATGATAATAATTATAATGATTTTATAACGCGCTTGCATTCAAGTAAACTACTCGTTCAAAGGCTTAAAGGTAAAATATGTTTTAGTAAATTGATAAACATTACATGTATATACATAACATTAAAACAAAATAAATACGCTACAATACAATAGGAAGAAAGCACATTTATAATACTGATGATCACTTATGGTAATTTAGCAGCATCAGAAAATGTCGTCAGCAATGTACAGTGTATATATTATTAAAGTACAGTGTATTGCCTCAAAGACAGCTCTACAAAGATGTGTTTTAAGGCTCCCTGCTCTGGGGAACAAAACTGAGAACTGGATTGAGTAGACGCCTTGGTGTGGTTTGGTAGACTGGCGGTAAATGGTTTGTACGGTGCTTTGTGGTGGACCTAGAGTTTGACGAATCTCCTTCTGTTCCGGAAACTTGGTCAGCATGATGTGGATGACATTGTATTCTCTTGCAATCATTCCCAAACTGGTTCATTGTCCAAACTAGTTCGCGTCTCGTAGACTTCAGTTGCGTCATATCTGTCACACTTCAGTCAGTGAATAACTGCACGCAAGTGACAATGTAGTCTGTCACTCCCACGGGCCTGCGGAATGTCAACGACGCCGCTCGCTGGCGTCACGGTTGACTGGCTTTGCACTATGTCGTGCCCGTGAGTGCTAGCACTGGTGCCGGTGAGTGCTAGCACTAGTGCCGGTGGGAACATACTCACTAGCACGACTCGCTTCACTGGACCCCCGCTCGTCTGAAACGACAAAGGCTGAGTGACTCATACCAGTCATCTCCCTTTACAAGGGCGTGTTGGAAGATTGTATGACATCCACTGAATACGCCACCGCACCATTCCCGGATGTTTCCCTCAGTTATTATGCTGTGCTACAGAAAGATTTGTGTTTTACGATATTTTATAACTAATTTAGTATTAATACATTTTGGTTATTACTATTATTTATTACATAACAGTTGTAATAGTTAACTTTTAATTTACCGTAATTATATCTATTCAGGTAATTCCTTAATACTTGAGAAATTTTCATTATATATATATATATATATATATAAATATATATATATATATATATATATATATATATATATATATATATATATATATATATATATATATATATAATAAGAAATACTATATATATATAATATATATTATGACAGTTTTAAAAATATTAAGAAATTACCTAAATAGATATAATTACGGTAAATCAAAAGGTAATCATTACAACTGCTATATAATAAAGAATAGTAATAATAATAAATAAAATTAATTAATAAAAAAATTGTTATAACATCAAATCGTAAAATAAAAAGGGCGTATAATACTACATTTTGCATGATATACTTTTTAAATTATTATTGACTCCATGAATACGTTTTTCTCTGTCTTGTGAAAGAGCCTATGAACGGGCTGGCGTCGTAGATATGCGCTCTAGAAATGCCAGTAATAATGAATAAAATAATATATTTGGTCGCCGCATGCCGGAAACAGATTGTCACGCAAACTACTAACAGTTTGGTAAATTCTCCAGCCAGTGATGCAGCGGTTACTCCTCGCAATCTCATCTGATGCAACAGGTAGTTTTCGTGTCTAGGTGACGGGGACGTGCGAATATGACATGCAGTTACAATTTGCGGTTCCACACTAACACGTGTTTTCACTCCGCATTGCTCCAGTTCTCTCCGCTGTATAAATGAATATCTGGATATATACATAGTTGGATATTTATGTTCGAACAGTAATCGTGCATTAATTGCAGCGTGGTTGAATGCTTCACAGAGAAGCCGAGATGGTGTTTGTTTGAACAGGTCTGCTAGAGAGTAAAGTGTACAACGTCTTCAGCAATCCCGAGGACTGGAAATTGAGCTATATTTGAACTTATATTACTGTTTTTACTTTAAATATTTTAATGGAATCAGCGTTTGTTAGAATCAATTATTACTAAGATCTAAATTGAACAGTACCGACTGTTCAATTTACTGACTAAATAAATGACAAAATACGCTAACTATTGGAGTATTGTAACAACATATCAGCCCACGTACCGATGTCCATTTGCTTTTTTTATGGTCAATCGCGTCCGTGGCCCACTGACCTCAGGTCTACCACCTTACGATGACAGTCCACTTTTGTGATGACCACACGGCGCTACTTTGGAGTTTCTACGTAAAATTAATGCCCTTCTAGAGGATGGAACTTTCTACTAAACCAATTTTAAATAGTTATCTTAACTTCATATTTTTATCTATTATTTATTACAATTCTACCGTTTTATATTTCACCACGTTGTTACGTGCCACGTGCGGCATTATGCCGAAAACTGGTATTTATTATCATTACGTTCCATTTTGATACTCGGTAAATGGTGATTGGTACACGCCGTGACGTAGGCGGCGACAGCGGATATTAAAACACAGCAGGAACGGATTTACGATCAATATACTATAAAGCTGACAACTGTTTCCCGACGAAATAATAACAACGCCTATTCACACGTACACTCGGTACACGTGTGAATAGACGTTGTTATTATTTCGTCCGTGTCTTAAACTCTTTCTCGTTATGTATTTGTCAAAAGTCCAACTTATCGAAGCCTGCGGTTATTCGGCCTGGACACTTCCCAGCAGATAATCTCGCCGAATTGTGTAGATCTGTCAACCGAACTGTGGCACCGGTCAGTAGTCACATGACAAACGTCCACGGACCACACACGAGGGTCAATGTGTCGCTTCTGAATTCAGTCCCATGTCATTCCTATTTCGGCATTGGAGGACGTAGCCACGAATTGCCATGGCGACTAAATAGCGGAACACCCACCCACACGTTAGCTACGTATCGTAGAATGAAGCCAGTGAAGCCAACGTGCAAAATAGATATATTCTCCGGTCGAGCCATAACAGTAGCGTGAAGACAAATTAAAACAAATGGACGTGGTAACCTGGCTGAACTCAGCACGAAGGCAGGCATTTCTATTTTCAGCACTGGAATGGAAATGCCACACGCAACAAGTGCAGTTAATTTTCCTATCATTTCTATCATGTAAAACGTTTACAGTTTTTAAATTTTTTTTACTTTTCACCCCCCGGCTTGCTTGGTCAATGGAACGTTATCGCGACTTTTTTTGGAAAATATTCAGCTACGCGAAGATTATTCGGATTCATATATGCGTCAATGTTCACGTACTAAACGTGTTATGTTTGACATGGTTCCCATAGTTTCCTGTCCTGCAGGTTGAGTTGGGGTTTAAGTGGATTCGAGGTTGTGTAAGTGAATGACTTGTGTGCTTACTTCGCTAATTCCTCCGGTAGATGGTTTGTATCTAGGATGTCAAGTGTGAAGGGCTTGGTTCGGCTGTGACATTGCTGATGAAAATAGTCGCCGTTTGTGCTGTTGCTTAAATTGGGGGAGGTTAAAATCAAATCGGCTCAGACTGTTTCATTTGGAAGACATGCATCGGAGATCGACGCTCAAACACGAACATGACACTTGATTGATTGATTGATTGACTGACTGGCTGGCTGACTGACTGACTGGCTGGCTGGCTGGCTGGCTGGCTGGCTGACTGACTGACTGACTGACTGACTGACTGACCGACCGACCGACCGACCGACCGACCGACCGACCGACCGACCGACCGACCGACCGACCGACCGACCGACCGACCGACCGACCGACCGACCGACCGACCGACCGACCGACCGACCGACCGACCGACCGACCGACCGACCGACCGACCGACCGACCGACCGACCGACCGACCGACCGACCGACCGACCGACCGACCGACCGACCGACCGACCGACCGACCGACCGACCGACCGACCGACCGACCGACCGACCGACCGACCGACCGACCGACCGACCGACCGACCGACCGACCGACCGACCGACCGACCGACTGACTGACCGACTGATTGGCAGAACACATATAATATTGACTTATTTGTACATTTCTGTACTGTCTGACTTGTTGTCTTGTTGATATATTAGATAATCAGTTAATTTAATGTTTGGCTGGTTGATTGCTTGATTGACAGTTTAACATAAAGCAATCTGATATGGAAGAATTGCCAACAAATTGTCATGTTTACTCAACTATGTCAACCTAAAGACCACTGCCTTGGTTGACGTTTTATTGAACCGAAATTGGACGCAGCAACAGAGAGAGAGAGAAGGGGAGGGAACGCAGGTGGAAGCAATTTAGTCGACGGGTAAAATGTCACCAACTGGTGTCGACAATTACTTAGCGACCTGTGCACAGTTGCACAAACATACCAATAGATCAATCAAATTGCCGGACGTAGAGGTGTGTGTGTATGGGTGTGCGTGCATGGGTGCATGTAAGTCTGTGTGTGTGTGTGTGTGTGTGTGTGTGTGTGTGTGAGTGTGTGTGTGTGTGAGTGTGTGTGTGTGTGAGAGAGAGAGAGAGCGAAAGAGTGTGTGTGTTTGTGAGTGTGTGTGTGTGTGTGTGTGTGTGTGTGTGTGTGTGTGTGTGTGTGTTTGTGTGTTTGTGTGTTTGTGTGTTTGTGTGTTTGTGACTGTCTGTATGTCTGTCTCTCTTTCTGTCTCTCTGTCTCTGAACTTCTGTCTGTCTGTCTGTCTGACTGTCTGTCTGTCTGTCTGTCTGTCTGTCTGTCTGTCTGTCTCTGCCACTCTGCTGTCTTTGTTTCTACATGTGTCTATATATCTGTCTGCGCGTGTCTGTGTATATCCTATATAATAAATTACACACATATACTTCGTATAAATAAACAGCTGGCGAACTTAAATTCATCACCCTCTTCCAAAACAATAACTACCTGATTACATTCAAAATATTGTAATGTATGTGTGTAATTCAAATACTTTTACAGAGAGTCACACAACTTTCACGACTTACGCACATATTTTGTTTGAAGTGGCGAAATGGTCCCTATTTGTGCCTGCAGGAAAAGTAGAAAAAACTATCACTACAAGTCCACCGTCGCAAGACGATGCGATAACCATATCAACAATGTAAGCCGATGGCAACAATAAAACAGCATTGCCCGCACAGTTGCCGTAGTTAGAGGTTCTGCCGCAAGGGGCTGTGTATTGCCATGCGTGATACAATCATCCGGTAAAACAAGGGACGGTTTCACGACTTAGCAAAAACTCCCATACACGTATAGCGTAGACAATCACCAAGGGTTCTCCGAGAAGTCACCGTGGTGGTAGGTTGAAGAGGTCAACCTGGGAATAAAGTGTAACGCGTCATGATAAATCTGGATACTGCACTGTGTGCAGATTTACATTTGTTTACTTCAAGAGGGTTACCTAACGAGTGATACTTGTATTAATGAATGACAACGCTCTCTCGACAATCATGAGAGGGTAATATGGCCAGTCTTGGTTGTTATGTCCAATTTGTGAAATCGTGTTAAATTCCGAAGTCGATTGCTCCTGTATGTGAGTGTATATAGTGTTACTAGTAGATTAGACTATTGTAATTCACTTTTTCATAATATTGCTATTAAGGATATCACAAAACTACAACGTGTTCAAAATTGCTTAGCAAGGGTGGTGACTAGGTCTCCACGCTTTACTCCTTCTAAGCCGCTTCTAAAGTCTCTGCATTGGCTGCCTGTCCAATATCGTATAATGTTTAAGATGTGTACCATTACTTACCAGGCACTTTCTTCTAAGCAGCCATCGTATTTACATACTTTACTTACTCCAATAAGAAAACCTATTCAACTTCGGTCATCTACTTCTGATTTACTCTTTGTACCAAAGGTCAATACTAATATGGGGACCAGGGCTTTTGCTGTGGGTGCGCCTACTCTATGGAATATGCTTCCTTCTAGCGTGAAATCAGTTGAAAATATTGCTAAATTCCGTCGTCATTTAAAAACATATCTGTACAATCTGGCCTATCCACCATAGCTCCCTGGCGCATCAATCAATCTGATGACAACTTGATTTGTTTACCGACTATGAGATCGATTAATCCTTTTTGTTTTGATGCGCCTCTGAGCTTGGTTTCTAAGGATATAGGCGCAATAGAAGTTAACTAATTATTATTATTATTATTATTATATAACAGACGTCGTATATATATATATAAATATATATATATATAATATATATATATATATATATATATATATATATATATATATATATATATATATATATATATATATATATATATATATATATATATATATGATTGACAATGTATACTTCAAGGTGTCACGTCACTTGTTCGAGAGTGTAATGTAAGGATAATCAATATTAAGTACTGTATATATTATACTTTAGTGGGTTTTGGTACGACCCCTCAGCGGTTGTTTATGACTGCAGTTCATACTTCCGAGTGTAACGCCTCCGGTATACTTAGTGTTTATCAACCATTACGTGGATCCGGCGTGAGTACGCAGGCATAGTAACATAAAGGGAGATAACGTGCGTGCGTGTGCCTCTGGTTGAAAGTGTGTGTGTCTCACTCACTCACTCGCTCGCTCGCTCGCTCGCACGCACGCACGCACGCACGCACGCACACACACACACATACACACGCACACACGCACACACAGTGCACACCGTCCAATATGTCTCCCCCCGATCAGAGATCACAGTGTGTTTGCTTAGAAAAATGATGTCTACTACTTGACATCGATAGTTTGTCTATATTTGGGCGTATCCTCGCCACAGGCGATACAGTCACTAACCTCGACCCTCCGTTCGAGTTTCGGCTGTCATAGTCGAGTAGCTGACTTCGTGCACATGTTTATAATTATACACGTTTGCTTAAGAGCACTTGATTTATAGACGGATAGATGGGAAACAACTTAGTGTATTTTGGCTTTACGTTCAAGATGTGTAGTATCTTGCGTATATGTGTCGCGAAAACAGCAGCAAGTTACAACGGGAGATCGGATGTGTAGTCACGTGATCTAATAACGGTTTCACCAACTGAAATACTTTCCCAGTTAATCAGACGACGAGTGAACGGATTGATGCATCTAGA
>OZ024867.1:13502701-13552701 GCA_964017155.1 Oasisia sp. SBJ-2009 | reverse complement strand
TCTATAAACTGAGCGTTCATGCGTTGTTAAGAGCAATTTAGCAGCACGATCAATTACCGTGTAAACGAAAACGACGCCATTTTGGATAATGAATTTTGTTCCGTCTTGTGTTAGGCTGACAATTAAACACCTGGTGTATATAAGTATAAATGTTTGGAGGCTTAAGGATGTTCACACGTAACTTAAGGATGTTCACACGTAATAAATGTAGCGGATGGCTCGTGTATATATGACGCATGCGCATTGTGTTTGCAATAATAACAGTCCGGCGCGAAACTGGGGCCGAGTGTTTTGGGAGCCATCTCATTTACTTGAGTTTATTCAGATTGTAATATTATACAGATGTGATTATTGTATGGTAAATGTACTACACCAAATGTTATGCGAATAAATATGTATTGAAACTTTGTTGATTGTTGTAGCTTTCATTACTGAAAACAACTGGTGCTTTCCACGCTGTTTCTGTTGAGTACTGAAAAGGTGATGTTTTGACAGACATCAGACTTATTACTATATCATTTAGCTTTTTGAATAATCATGTACGTATAACTCGTGAACGGGACAGCCGTCCTACATTTGATGGTGTCAACTTCACCTATTATTATATGTTATCACATCAAGTTTAGTAAGTTTCTCCCGTGCTATTTGCATAGATGTCAAATTGAAGTACAAATTCCACCGAATGGTAGTTGCAACGAGTGACGAGGCGCAGTGAGTTGCATAGAACGTGCCCTATTCACTGCTGCGTCATTGTAGATAATGAGCGTATTGTGTATTTGTCAATTTTTTGTGAACGATCCACTAGAGAATAGCTAAACGTAAAAGACATTTCAAAAAAGGTGATTCAAAAGACAGCCAGTATTCTTCTGTAGAACATAATAGTTTCTGCAATGAAATAAAGTTCACAGTAGCATTACATAAAAGCAAAAACTGCTAAATAGGATGATACGAACAATGTGTTTAAATGCAATTGTTTCCTGGGTTGGGTAAATTGTTTCAACGCAATTTAAGTGTTGACAAATTTCGAAAACTTTATTTCTGTCATTTTATTGTTTTTTTAATTTTAGGCCTTGGAATCATTAATCAATCCTATGTTACTTTGTTTTAAAACATCCTGACTGACAAACGTGTGAAACCATACATAATTATTCACCAACACTTCACCAATAAGGAGCGCAACATGTGCTGCCGCCTCGCGGTGACAAAACACACTTAGATCATCGAACCAGGACAAATCTGCTCTGCGTGGTTGTGTGTTCGTGTAAAGTTGCTCTGCCTAACTCCAGTAATCATTAACCTAAATTGTATACCTCAGACCGTCAATCTCCTGTAGGCCATGGCAACATTATGAAACTGAACGTAACATAACCACGCGTTCTCGCATACTAACCGAGAGTAACTTTACTACCGATGCGTCCTCGCGTACTAATCCAACTTTACGGTCGATACGTTATGGTGAACTAACCGAGAGTAATTTTACGGTTGATGCGTTCTTGCGTATTAATTGAGAGTAAATTTAAGGTATATACATTGCGTACTAACCAAGAGTAACTTTACGGTCGATGTTTTCTCGCGTACTAGCCAAGAGTAACTTTACGGTCGATGCGTTCTCGCGTACTAATGGAGAGTAACTTTACGGCCGATGTGTTGTCGCGTACTAAAGGAGAGTAACTTTACGGTCGATGCGTTCTTGCGTACTACAGGAGAGTAACTTTACGATCGATGCGTTCTTGCGTATTAATTGAGATCACTCGGTTGATATTCACATGACGTTTATTCTTGCACAGCTCATGGCTGTGGAATCTGCTCCGCGATTTTGGGCAAATACAACTGTCTTATGGGCCTAGTGATGCTAAGCACACTAGTTCACTGTTCAATTTCCGGTTGATCTGAAACGAAAATCATATATTAAATTTCAAATACACAAAAACAGCTGTATAAAATAGTGTTTCATGTATGACCTAAAGCATTCCACAAAAGGCAGCAAGAAATGTTCGGCTACAAAATGTAAGTTCTTATATAGCGCAGTATCCAGTCCTCAGGACCCTTCAAAGCGCTTTACACTTTACTTCCCTGACAGACTTGTTCACTCAGACACCATCTCGGCTTCTCTAGGAAGCATCCAGCCATATGCTACAACAATATATCCACCACTGTCTATAGCCAGGGACTCATTTATACAGCTGAGTGAACTAAGCAATGTAGAGTGAACAAATTTGCCCAAGGTTTTAACACCGCAGCCAGGATTCGAACCCGGGTTCTCGTAGTCAAGAGTCCGAAACTCTACCCCTGAACCACTGCTCTCTACAGCAGCATATACAGGTTGATATCTAAGCAAGGTTGAAATTTGTATGTTGTTAACTGTGATTACATGAAATGAAAATAATTATATTTAATTATAGGGAAGCCTGATCTTAGATATTATTATAGAATAATTTTGAATTATCACAAGCATAGCGCATTCATACTTTCTGTTTTATCTGCAATATACAAATTTGTATATGTAATAACTAATACACATGTTAATTTGACATTATATGGTTCAGCCGGAAGTTGTATCCATGTCAAAGTGACAAAACATGCTATTGTGATGCCAACAGTATATTTCCTTCACCAAATATTCAAACATATTATGCATGTCTACCTTTTTCAAAATTAATAACACTTGATTTTATAAATTTATTTCTGAGTTATCGTTGTATAATGAATACCTTTTAAAGGTATTAATACAGTAGGTGTACACTATAACATGCAAATATTACATTAACATTCTTGCACTTGTTTCCATTGCATTCAATGATGCCTTGCTGTAGTTTATGTACTTGGTACCTTTAAATTCACACCTGCCAGCTGTTTTCACATATTTATCAACATTTTCATCACAGTAGTATATGAATGCATAATATATTCGAATTATAATATTGCTACAGGCCACACTACAGTGCAAACTTGAGACAAGACAGAGGAGAGGCTAATATTAAGCCAAATTTAAGGCAGTAATGGCAGATGCAGGGAGGATACGTAGTCTGCGGAAGGCTCACATCTGATCAATCCAGGTAATTTAAACAGTTTAACAATCAACAAAGTATAAATTATCAAAATATTTTAATGTCCATTTAAATACACATTTGTTTCCATTCACATATTATCGTGAACAAGGAAAACTAGATTGACCTTTGCACTTGTATAAATATTTATAGTATAATGCAGTATATATATATGAAGTAATTCTAACTGATCCAATTACGTGACTGCCAATACAAACTAAATCGCATACAATATACCACAACAACATTAAAGCAAACAATTTACATACCAATCAGGAAAGAAACAATAGCGCCACCTATAAGTTCGTTTGGGCACTATGTAGGGCGTGCAAGTCTCGAGCGCGAAAACGAGGCTGGGGGCAGTTGGGGGCAGGAAGTCCGTATTCTCCATGTTAACGTAACGTTTTGGTTGTAATAATCGAACTGTTCCAGTCTAACTATTTCTGTTATACTGTCCGAAGGATTATTATAAGTAGAAGCAGTGGAACTCTTTGCAGGTGATAATGCTCACGGAAATCATGAATTTTAATTGATTATTATGGTGGTTGCCATGGTAACGTCGGCTTGTATTTGTGCTTAGCGACCTTGACTAATAATGAAAAGTGCCATTTTTCGCGTAGTACAACCTGTTTGGGGCAAACGTATACATGTGTTATGATTATGTGCATTTAGACAACTTGTCAGATATAAGTGATTATCGAAACCACAACGTACAGCCATGTAAAATGCAAATCTCGTAAAAGACACATACGACCTCACATTGTGGGGAGTGTTTATTATTTGCACTACATAACTCGCTATGTCTATGATTGTGTGGTAAACTCAATATTCAATCGGACATTTAAAAAAAGAGAGGTATAACACCAGATATTTATGATCTGATTTTCCTAGTATTCATCAGTCAGAAGTTACAACTGTCATCCATCGAATATTATTCTTATGACCAGTCCCCAAATCAGCTCCAGTCGCGCGGAGTATCGCCATGTATCGTGACCCACTTGCACGCCCTACAATTAAGGAAACACTTTTTTCCTGATGGTAGCCAACTAACCATGACCCAGCCCATGTCATGCGGTAAGTCGTGATTTTCAATGAGCTATCATAACCAAACACTCTTACATACATACATTATATACATACAAAAGCATTAGATAAAATATATAGTTTACAATAATACACAATCATAACAGTAATAAATAAATAAATAAAATAACTAAGATAGGTGTAATTAAACCGTAATTATAAAAGAAACACATAAACAGTGCATATCTTCCATATGCCATCCACCACATTTTGTTACTGAATGACTATTTATTATTTCGTAATATTTTAGTATAAAGTTTTCTTTCAATCGTTCCAGTTGTTATATATATGTGTATATATATATATATATATATATATATATATATATATATATATATATATATATATATATATATTATAATAAAATAATAATACATTTGTAAAAGTATAGTTTTAAATGTTGAATCTATGACGGCTGCGTGATAATTATAAATAGCTGAAAGTTACAATAAGATAGTGTAAGATGTTATTACATTATAATAAAGATAGGGATGACGACGTTGTCGATAGCATATGAACAATTCGGATGAATTAGCAACGAACATAACACAGACGGTCTAAGAAAAAATCATTGAGAAGACTTTGTTTTACCACTCATAGCAGATGCCTAAATACGCATATTCCACTGTAGCATTGATAAAGTTTAAATTTTGACAGATGTAGCCGGCACAGTTGATAAGCTCTGTGCCTAAGCCCATGCCTAGACAACTAGTGCCAACATGGCTGGTTTTCAGGCGCGCTATAATCCGGCAGTAATTAGAAACGACGCTATAATATTTAATATTTTTTCGGAAATGATATATATATATATATATATATATATATATATATATATATATATATATATATATATGTATATATATATATATATATATATATATATATATATAACATATACTGCTGATATTCTAAGTTACACTGTTGAAATATGTATAAAGTTGTGTTCTGTAACTTTAAGTTATTTACCATTACTATGCAGCCATTATGATTCTACGTTTAAAATGCACTTTTAGTAGTGTTATATAAAACAGGAACGATTAAAAGAAAACTTTATTATAACGTATTAAGTTGTTGTTATTACTATAAATGTACAAACCATTTTAATATGCCCATGTCAATACACATTTGCTTAGGCAGTGCCACCTTCTCTTCAGAATTCCCTTCTCTGTGACTGTGCATACTAGTTAACCTATTACACATTACATATATAGTATATATATATATATATAGTTACATATAAAAGAACAAGTTTAGCGATTAGAAAACGAGTGGAGGGAGCAGCTTTAACATTATAGGACTTTTTTTGGTTGTAATAATCGGACTGTCTCCAAATAGTGTTTTAGAATTGTATTGCCCGAAGCAATGATCATGGAAAGCATGCATCTTAATCGATTATTATGGTGGTTGCCATGGCATCGGCGGCTAGTACTTGTCTTGTGTGTGATGATATTGACAATAGTAATGAAGAATGCTATATTTCGCGCAGTGCTACCTGCTTTGGGGCAAATATATACATGACAACATGTGTTATGATTTTGTTTGTATTTATACAACTTGTCAGCTAATAGACCGAATTACTGTTTATCGAACTGTTGTGAAACCACAATGTACAGCAATGTAAAATACAGATAGACATACCACATGCGGCCTAAAATTGTGTCAAAGCAAGTTGATTATTTTTAAGAACACGTAAGTTTAGAGTATTTTGCGCGTTTTTTTGCGGAACTGCGGGAAAGTATGACGTAGTCGTTTTTTATTGTTTCAAATATGGCCGTGGAATGAGAACTTGACGATGGATCACTGACAAATGCATTCGCAAAGGCAGACATTGTGTATGCATTTGTTATAATCATATGATATACTGGTCTACGTGAGTAACGTTGTTACTATCTCAGTCACATTGTCCCGATTAATCAAGGTTACGACGGCAGAGAATGGGCAATGGGTGCAGTTCAATTGTTCTCAAATCTCGTGAAGACGATGTCTTGAGACTTGACTTTAGCCTTAGGCTTAGCTTAGACTTGTCACCGCGTCCCTGCGCCCGTATTCTAGAACGACTTACGAATTTATTAGCGCAATTTTTTCGTAAATATGGCGTCGAAACTGTCGTAAGTTACGATTTTTCGTAAATGCTATTCTCGAAACAGTTATGATAAGAATATTCTTTGAGGACTTTCAAGATCTGTTAGAAAATGTAGCTATTAATTATTCAGAACTTTATATTCTTGGTGATTTTAATCTTCATTTGGATATACATTCTTCAGTTACTACAATGTTTGATGATATTCTAACATCCTTTGATTTAAAACAACATGTAAACTTTTCGACACATATACATGGCCATTGGCTTGATCTTATAATAACTCATTTAGGTTGTAATAATAATAAAAAAACTACTGTTTCAGATGGGTTGTCAGACCATCATACTGTAATTGTTGATATTAACATGTTTACAACACCATTGATATTGAAGAAAAAAAATTCATATAGGCCTATACATAAAATAGATATTACTGCCTTCAATGATGATATTTTAAATTCAGATTTGTTTATATGTCCAGCAGTTCATGAGTGTGATATATATATATATAGACAATTTTGTGATGTCCTTAAGACACTACTTGATAAACATGCTCCACTTGCTTATAAATATATTTCAAAACAATCACCTTCTCCTTGGATGACATCCGAAATTTTACTATCTAAAAGGAGACGTCGTTATCGTGAACGTGTTTGGCGTAAAACACGCTCATCACTTGATAGGTCACGTTATTCTAAACAGTGTCATCTTTGCAATAGACAAATGGCTAAAGCCAAATCTGAATATTTCACTAACATGGTTTCAAGTAACTCTGAAAATTCTCACCAGTTATGGAGTTGCATTAATAAAATCCTACACAGACGGGCTGCTCCTTCTCTGCCAAAACATAATTCATTATGTTCTCTATGTGATCTATTTTCAGGTTATTTTAAGGATAAAATTACCCGTATACAGTCTTCCTTTCCTGTTCATATGTTAAACAAAGTAGAAGTTCAGCCTCCACCGATAAGTTCTCTACTTTCTTCTTTTACTCCAGCTACTGCTGAGGAAGTAAGGCAAATTATTATGTCTTCTCCAAATAAATGTTGTGATCTAGATCCAATGCCAACTGTAGTGTTGAAAGCATGCATTGACACCTTACTTGGTACTATGACAAATATTGTAAATGTGTCACTGAGGACAGGTATTTTTCCTGATGATTTTAAACAGGCGCATGTAAATCCACTACTTAAAAAGACAACTTTGTCGAAAGATAACTTGAAAAATTATAGACCTGTTTCTAATTTGAGTTTCATATCTAAAATTCTTGAAAAGGTTGTAGCAAAACGCCTTGGATCTCACATTACTTCAAATAATTTGTCAAATGTATTCCAATCTGCATATAAGAAACTTCATTCTACAGAGACTGCTCTCTTAAAAGTGCATAACGACATCACTCTAAATATGGACAATGGTAGAGTTACTGCACTCACCTTACTTGATTTGTCAGCTGCTTTTGATACGATTAATCATTCTATTCTAATGGATCGTTTGTCTGTGTGGTATGGTGTGTCTGGTATAGCATTAAGCTGGTTTAGATCATATCTGAGTGGTAGACACCAGAGAGTTAAGATTGGGGATTGTTTTTCGTCACCACTTAATATTTCGTGTGGTGTTCCTCAGGGGTCAGTTTTGGGACCATTACTTTTTACACTGTATACTACTCCATTGAGTCCAGTGATTAATAGGCATCATTTGAGCCATCATCTTTATGCAGATGATACTCAAATTTATATATCATTATCCACTTCAGATGCAAGTAGTTCTTTACAGCAGCTTAGAACTTGTATTGATGACATTTTTTGCTGGATGACTGAGAGTAGATTGAAGCTGAATGCTGATAAAACTGAGTTTCTTATTATTGGTACACACCGGCAGCGTGACAAAATTAAGATTCTTTTTCCTATACCCTTACTTAATCAGCATGTTATGCCTGCAGTTTCGACTAGGAATTTGGGAGTAATTTTTGATGATAAATAAAATTTTAGAGAACACATTTCAAAAATGTGTCGAACATGTTTTTACCACATTCGTGATTTGCGGCGTATTCGTCGATATTTGCCTGTTTCTGTTGCAAAGACTATTGCAACTGCATTAGTTACTAGTAGATTAGACTATTGTAATTCACTTTTTCATAATATTGCTATTAAGTATATCACAAAACTACAACGTGTTCAAAATTGCTTAGCAAGGGTGGTGACTAGGTCTCCACGCTTTACTCCTTCTAAGCCGCTTCTAAAGTCTCTGCATTGGCTGCCTGTCCAATATCGTATAATGTTTAAGATGTGTACCATTACTTACCAGGCACTTTCTTCTAAGCAGCCATCGTATTTACATACTTTACTTACTCCTATAAGAAAACCTATTCAACTTCGGTCATCTACTTCTGATTTACTCTTTGTACCAAACTCCAAAGGTCAATACTAATATGGGGACCAGGGCTTTTGCTGTGGGTGCGCCTACTCTATGGAATATGCTTCCTTCTAGCGTGAAATCAGTTGAAAATATTGCTAAATTCCGTCGTCATTTAAAAACATATCTGTACAATCTGGCCTATCCACCATAGCTCCCTGGCGCATCAATCAATCTGATGACAACTTGATTTGTTTACCGACTATGAGATCGATTAATCCTTTTTGTTTTGATGCGCCTCTGAGCTTGGTTTCTAAGGATATAGGCGCAATAGAAGTTAACTAATTATTATTATTTATTATTATTATAAATATGGCGTAGACATTTCGTATGTTACGAATTTTCGTAAATGCTATTCTCGAAACAGTTAAGATAAGAATATTCGTAAATATGGCGTATTTTTCACCGTAAGTTACGAAATCGAGATAGGTCCCGTAACTTTTTTTCGTAAGTGTTGTCACTGTTGTGTTAGTTCATTCAGACATATAACATAACTTATGGTCACATAACATAACACAACATCGCCAACATACATTTAATAAATAGTGTATGCTTCATTGACACTTGCGTATATTGTGTCTATTTTATTGGCCGTTGTAATTGCATAAATATCGTCTTTGAAAGCAGATTCCGCATAGATCCATTGCCATATTACAAATATCAATAACCGGGACCAGCCATTACGCGGGACCGATTAGTAATTCGCCGCAATATTTGCAGAGAGTGTGGTCGATAGAGTTATTATTAATTTTATGTAGGCACGCTTAGCTCGACATGAACCTTTCCGTTTTATAATACGTTTTATTGCACCCGTGAATGCAATGGCATGGACATATGCATGATTTATCCTCCAACATATAATTACATTACTTTTTATAAAAGAAATTCAAACATCCTGAATATATGATTAACAAATACATATTATTACACGATATGAACATTTTCAGTACGTTAAAAGATAAACTTTCCCACCTGACATCTGTGGGGTTTTATCCAGCAAGAAGGTATAAAGTATCAATGGTATTCGATCAGTACTACTAGCACATTTAGAGTGCACGAATATTGTGCCAACACGTCTTTATTTATTGCATTTTTTATTCAAACATAATTTGTCAAACAATGACAGTACTGTAGTTATGCAAATACACCTACTTTGTGTCAACAAAATGAGCATGATGTATGCTGTGGTGATGTGCAACTATTCATTAGAAGGTCCCTTACAAAAAACGCCAATGGCAGACCACTGATTACCATTGAATGCCATTCAGTATCATTCAGTACCATTCAATGATATTTTAGGACTCAGTGGTACTATCAACGGTAATTTAAAATACCCTTCAATACCACTGAACCGTACAAGGAATCCAAAATATCATTACAAAACCATTCAGATACCCTTGGCCATAATAATCCCTAGTACCATTCAATGGCATTTGTTTGTAAGGGGTGCACGTAATCGCATTTAATTTATCTCCCAAACAACTGACAGTGACATATATATATATATATATATATATATATATATATATATATAACTTATATTTTACAGATCAGCACTTGTAATTCTGATCGATATAAAGAAGATTATTAACTTACTGTTGCTACCAGTAGATTCTTAGATACTTCACATAAGATATTTCTATAATTTTACATATGATTACCTTATGCTTTCTTAAAAAATTAAGCATCTACCATTATTAACATTTTATAAACATTATGGATATAAAGAACACTGTAATATTATAATAATGTCATGCTATCCGAAAACAAAAACCATCACTGATAGGAATAGACACACTAAATCAATATAGTATTCCTATATACACTAATTCAATATACATGTAGTATTTCTAGTTTTGTTCAGGTGTCAGTGTATTTCCAAACACACTACACTGAGAAGAAATATGTCACATCCACATATAACATTGCAGGCAATGGAGAACCAAGTGAATGAAATAAAATGTTGATGTCATTGCTGCACAACCCCATGGTGCAGCACACATTGTGCATTACTGGTAGAACCGTTGACAACTTCAGAATGGTCTATAGCTAAACTGTCATCGTGGTTCTGCAGCAAGTTCAGTTGTAATCTGCATATTTTAAAATGCAAGGTGCAGCAGTCATTCTCATTCATTGTCTCTCTGAAAATATACATCTTATGTGATTTATATAACACATCATAAGTAATTTATATTTCACTTGTTAATCAATACAAACCATTCTAGTAATTTATTTGTTATATTATAGCTGAGAAAAACCATATTGTTTACACACACAATGCAGTGATATTTTAAGATACATATAATAATTGATGAGACTTGGGCTAGATAGATACTACCTACCCCACGGAGGGTAGTATAATTTTATGAGTAATTGAAATCATAAGAATAAGGTAACACATTGTCATCAATCGAGCTGAGAGGCAAATACAGACAATACATTACATTACATTACATCCATGAGAAAACTGTGAATGGTATGCAATATTCAAGTTGTAAACAGCTTGTTTATGCTTACAATTTGGGCAAAGAAAATTTTCAGTTGTGGAGACCTATTCTAAATGGTCACTCCTTAGTAATTATTTCTTAGAAACAGTTTTCTTTATTGTTATACCATCAACATGTTAACTGAGTTGTAAGCAGCATGCTTACAAAACTAGGGTACATAATACAAGGCATTATGACGTTTGATTATATATCAGTACTGCACTAATACATAAGTAGGATATGGTGGTTTAGGTGAGCTGTCAAATTATGGGTATGTGCCAAGATGCACATACCATCACACAATGAATACATATTGTAACTCACCTGTTATTCTTACCACTTTTCAGTCTGAGTGTGTCATCTTGGTTATTTGGTAGATAATGCTGGGCTCTGTTCTGTAAGTATACATAATATAGTATAGTTGACAGCATGCAATGCAAACTTTTACATGAAAGTACTTATGTAATTATAATTATATTATTTACAGTGACAATGTATTTAAATTTGTTTAAATAATTATATATCACTATAACATATGTACAGTGTATATGGACTACTGATCTTTGAGATACTCTTTATACTGCACCAAAAGCCCTTTCAAGTCTCGCGCGCGAAAACGAGGCTGGGGCAGTTGGGGGCAGAAAGTCCATATTCTCCATGTTAACATAAAATAATATAATAATAATATAATAAAGTTTAATTCAGACAAGACGTCGTCCATATATATATACATAAAATACAATAAAAAATATGAAAAGTACAAAACATATAATACAATCAAAGCAATGATGTGATCAATGTAAAAATATAAGTGTAAAGTAAAAAAAAAATGTCTAAATATATGAGGAAATTAATTAAATAAGTTGTAAAAAACAATAAAAAACAATTGATTAAACAATAAATACAATACTAATGACATGTGCACAATAACGACCTCTAGTATGAGTACATACGGCTCTTAAAATGAAAAAAAAAACGTATAGGACTTCGTTTTGTTTTTGGTTGTAATAATCGAACTGTTCCAGTGTAACTATATCAGTTATACTGTCCGAAGGATTATTACAAGCAGAAGCAGTGGCACACTTTGCCGGTGACAATGCTCACGGAAATCATGAATTGTAATCGATTATTATGGTGGTTGCCATGGCATCGCCGGCTAGGCGATCTTCAATAATAATGAAAAGTGCCATTTTTCGCGCTATACAACCTGTTTGGGGCAAACGTATACATGTGTTATGATTATGTGCATTTATAAAACTTGTCAGACATAAGTGCTTATCGAAACCACGACGTACAGCTATGCAAATCCCGTAAAAGACACATACGTCCTAAATTTGTGGGGAGTGTCTATTATCTGCACTACATAAATCGGTATGTCTATGATAGTATGGTAAACTCAATATTAAATCGGACAATTAAGATAAGAAAGATATAATACAATATATTTATGTGCTGATTTCCTAGTATTCATCAGTCGGAAGTTACAACTTTCATCCATCGAATATTATTCTTGTGATCAGTCTCAAAATCAGCTCCAGTCACGCGGAGTCTCGCAGTGTATCGTGACCGACTTACAGGCCCTAAATATTAGAGTTAGTCTCATACATTAAAATACCATCTGACACAGTTCACATTTCTGAATTTGTCCCAGTTTCTAGCGCGAAAATTTTGCTTTAAATGAATAAATACTTGTCGTGTACACTGTCCCATATCAATCTGATGGATACACACACAAAATAGTACTTACACAAGAACCAAGTAACACGAATATACATCTCTATCATATGTAGCAGAGCAAAACCAATATGTTATCAGAATCATTTGGTGCATGTACGTGTATATATTGTGATGGGAATATACAACGAACCAACATTACAACGCATTCGCATTCCAATGTGTTATTGTAACAGCAATGCACAAATGTGGCAATGAAAGTTATCTTATTTTACTTTGTCTGTATGTGTGCATGTACATAATATATATAAAAACAAAAAAATCACCTGCGATCATCGGCTTCGACTGTGTTCATTTGTGTGTGTGTGTGTGTGTGTGTCTGCGCGCGCGCGCGTGCGTGCGTGCGTGCGAGTGTGTGTGAGGTGTGTGTGTACGTATGCGGCATACATATATACGTCCTTATACGTACATATACGAGATTCCAACTATGGATGAGATGGCTAAAGCAATCGCCGGCCTGAAAGATGGCAAAGCACCTGGAGGAGATGGAATTCCTGCAGAAGTATGGAAGCACGGAGGAGACAATCTGTTCAGCAGACTGCACCAACTAATCACCAATGCCTGGGAGGTGGGTTCTGTACCACAAGCATGGAAGGATGCCAGCATTGTAACCATCTACAAGAAAGGTGATCGAACAGACTGTGAGAACTATAGAGGAATCTCTCTTCTTTCCATAGCAGGCAAGATCTTCGCCAGGATCCTACTCAACAGACTATCTACCCACATAACACCAGAGGTAGTTCCAGAGACTCAATGTGGCTTCAGAGGTAACCGGAGCACCGTGGATATGATATGTTGTCTCCGACAACTACAAGAAAAGTGCATTGAGCAGGACCGACCACTGTACATGGTATTTGTCGACTTCAGTAAGGCGTTCGATACAGTTGGGAGGACCGGGCTATGACAGCTACTGAGGAAGTATGGATGCCCAGAGAAGTTCACAACAATGATTGAGGCACTACATACCGGAATGATGGCGAATGTTAGTGTTGGAGGGGAAGTCTCGGAATCGTTCAGTGTCACAAATGGGGTCAAGCAAGGATGTGTACTGGCCCCCACGCTGTTCTCCATCTTCCTATCAGCAATGCTCGATTATGCTTTCCGAGACATGGGGGATGGCGTCTACATACAGTCCAGACAGAGCGCTGACCTATTCAACGTCGCACACTTCAGAGCGAAGACCAAGACTACTCGGATACTGATGAGAGAGCTGCTATTCGCAGATGACAGTGCACTGGTTGCACACTCTGCTGAAGAGATGCAGAATATAGTGGATGCTTTCTCCAATGCGTCAAAGAAGTTTGGCCTGAAGATTAACATCAAGAAGACCGAGGTGCTGTACCAACCCAAATCTACAAGAATCCGAGAGGAGGATATCATGGTTGATGGAAACAAGTTGAACTCTGTTCTGGAATTCACCTACCTCGGAAGCACTATACCAAGTGATGGATGCATTGATGATGAAATACAGAGGAGGATGGCCAAGGCTAGTGCATCTTTCGGCCGACTACGCCAGAGACTCTGGAACAACCACCATGTGTCCATGCGGGTTAAAGGCAAGATATACCGTGCAATCGTGCTGTCCACCCTCATATATGGAGCCGAGGCCTGGACAGTGTACAGACGACAGGTGAAAAAGCTGCATGCCTTCATGATGCGACATCTGCGATCGATCATGAGGATAACCTGGATGGACAAAGTGACAAACAAGGAAATACTCGAACGGACAGGGCTGCCATCTATGGAAGATCTTCTGATAAGAAAGAATCTCCGGTGGACTGGACACCTCATGAGGATGTCACCAGACAGGCTACCAAAGCAGGTTCTCTACTCCCAACTGTCTTCTGGTCAGAGAAAGAGAGGGCGCCCTCGTCTCCGGTTCAAGGATACCATCAAGAGAAACCTGAAGCTGAGAGACATAAAGATCAACTCCTGGACATCACTCTCACAGCAGAGAGATAAATGGAGAGCAACAGTCAAGTGATGGAAGCAGTCTTTGTCGCTTCGCGACCGACAGCATGATGATGATAACATGTACTTTATCAAACAAATGTCCTTTGTAAACCAACATAACTATATGTTATTTTCATAGTGATTTATTTTAGGTTTCGTTGGACATCGGTGAAATACAAAATGTTTTTCCCGCTAACATGGTGGGTACTCATGACGGAATTCGGGTTAATTCAGGAGACAAAGACAGGTATGTGACATGTCCTCAACTTGTAGTGTCCGATGATATGAGTTGATTTACTGGCGGGTGATATGATTTTCATACTAGTCTTAACACGTGACTATACGTAACACAATCCATCTGTCATATTGACTTTTATTTTTGACAACACTTGCCCAGTTTAGTTAGTTTCTTAAATGTTTTGCTGCTACTGGTAACATGAAATTGTCTACGACAATCCCATTGGGGAGGGAGGGAGGAGGGAGGGAGGGAGGCAGGGAGGGAGGGAGGAAGGGAGGGAGGGAGGGAGGGAGGAAGGGAGGGAGGAAGGGAGGGAGGGAGGGAGGGAGGAAGGGAGGGAGGGAGGGAGGGAGGGAGGAAGGGAGGGAGGGAGGGAGCGAGGGAGGGAGGAAGGGAGGGAGGAACGGACGGACGGACGGACGGACTGACGGACGGACGGACGGGCGGGCGGGCGGGCGGGCGGGCGGGCGGGCGGGCGGGCGGGCGGGCGGGCGGGCGGGCGGGCGGGCGGGCGGGCGGACGGACGGACGGACGGACGGACGGACGGACGGACGGACGGACGGACGGACGGACGGACGGACGGACGGACGGACGGACGGACGGACGGACGGACGGACGGACGGACGGACGGACGGACGGACGGACGGACGGACGGACGGACGGACGGACGGACGGAGCGTTTAATTGTTTGCTTAATTGATTAATTAAATGGTATACAATTCACGATCTGCATTCGCTCCGTGTGTCCTAAACCCATTTATTCGATTCGTCAACTAAGTTCTGCACTGGGCTGTCTGTAATAAAATAATTTATCATACATCTATCTCCATATCTTCATGTCACAATCAGAGTTCGTGGTCCATGTCTCGCACCCATACAGCAAGGCACCTTTTGCACACGGATAAATGCACTTACGTTCACATTCACACGTACGGCACCACAAGCACGTTAATTCGCACGCATAAACTCCTGCAAGCTTCGTGTGTAACAGCCATTTACATACACTAGCAAATACATGCGTATTCTCATGTTGACAGAGTGGACGACGACGTATGACTTCTCAAGTTATGGGACTGCTGCATCATCACCAATCAAGTCAAAAGGTTACGCTCGAAACGCCATAGACGGAAATCCCGTTGCTATCTATTCGCACAAACACGGAAGTTGTTTTCAAAGTATTGCACGATATTGTCCGTGGTGGAGATTGACGCTCGAATTCAGGATTATGTTCCAGTCCGTTAGGATAATGAATAACTGTGATTGCTCTAGTAAGTTGTCAGACAGTTTTGTTTTCTCAGAAGTCTTTCCTGCTGCCACGAACATATCCTAAACACCTATTATGAGACTAACACGTGAGGTCACGTAGCATGAAATAATAGGCGCGTGCGAGTTTAGGATCAGCATAATGTTGTGGATAATTTTTGACAAGCTCAAAATGTTTTCCTAACGAGCTATTTCCGCTAGGTGAGTCGTAGTAGTGGTAGCGGTAGCTGTAACGGTAGCGGTAGCGGCAGCGGCAGCGGCAGAGGCAGCGGCAGCGGCAGCGGCAGCGGCAGCGGCAGCGGCAGCGGCAGCGGCAGCGGCAGCGGCAGCGGCAGCGGCAGCGGCAGAGGCAGTGGCAGTGGCAGTAACAGTAGTAGTAGTAGTAGCAGTAGGAGTAGGAGTAGTAGGAGTAGTATACGTTGTAGTAGTAGTAGATGTACTGGTAGAAGTGGTATAGTACAGGCATGAGATTGAACACGGGCTGTTCGTTAACTCTCCTGTGATGAGTAGTGTGAAGAGTTTCGTAAAATGTCAATGCAGTAAAATATTATGTTTTTTTTTAATAAATAACTGTCACGGATTATAGCGCACAATAGTCACGTGATGTACGCATGCTATCAAAATATGACTCAAAATGTGTTTGCCTCGTGTTAATTTGCGACAAATAACTTTGCTGAGAGGTTATATACATCCTAACGAACAACTCGTAGTATTTATACCTCAAATGCTTTATCCTTCCGCTGCACATTGATGATTTTATATTTATTGCGCATGCGCAGTAACATCAATCAGAACGTTTATAACACCGGAAAAATGTAAGCGCTACAGCGCAATCTGCAGACGGTTGCTGATCTTTGTAGATGGCACAGGTACAGCTAATGCGTATAAAATAAACGATAATAGCTGAAGCCAAGCTAAACATTATAATAAAGCAATCAAATCATTGAAACGTCAACATAACGTTCACACAATAAATTATGTAATATACTCGTCGTTAGAAATCGAAGAGTCACAGCAAGGCGCTCATCAAGTGGTATTGCGTCACTCATGGCTGTGTCTTTGTGGACAATTAAAGGCGAAGAAGATATTGAAATTGCTGTGCATCCATCCGGACAAAGTTTGCAAATGCTCTGGGGTCCTCCAGTTTAATTTCCTTCACCAGAGCATGGAATGCGCCGAACTGCTGGCGCCGCGCTGTGCTTAGGCAAACCCCCCATCTTTTCCGTTTCTTCAGCTTTTCTTTCTCTTCTTCGTAATTAATTTCCTGCAGCACAGCCAATGCACCGAGCAAAATTGCATGTTCTTCTTCACTGCAGCTGCTTCAACTGTCAGCTATTGCTGTAAAGAAGCACGTGTGCGTCTGTAATGGCCTTCACCTTATGACGTCATTTACGCAACTCTCCTAACTCGATTGTTTCGCCACGACTACTTGTGTCATGTACTCGTACGAGTGACTCGTACGAGGCACTCGTACGTGTGTCAGCCCCTTTAGATTACCCATACACGCGACAAAGCCCCCTACCACTACCACTACCACTACCACTACCACTACCACCACCACCACCACTACCACTACCACTACCACTACCACTACCACTACCACTACCACTACCACTACCACTACCACTTCCACTACCACTACCACTACTAATAAAACTTTATTTTTTATTATATGTGTATATATATATATATATATATATATATATATACATATACATACATATATATATATGTATATATATATATATATATATATATATATAAATATATGTGTGGGTGTGTGTATGTGAGTGTGTCATGAGGTACATGTAATGTGTTCACAGTGGAAGTCGGAAACCCTCTCGTGATTTAATTTGATGAAATAATCATTGTTTTAATCAGTTAACATAAACAATAAACTGCATTTAAGTTACAAAGTGTGTACCTTTACATTGTAGAGAAAATCGCATGATTTGTCATTTTCATAGGATGATTAGTGAGACGTATCAGACTACACACACACACACACACACACACACACACACACACACACACACACACACACACACACACACACACACACACACACACACACACACACACACACACACACACACACACACACACACACACACACACACACACACACACACACACACACACACACACACACACACACACACACACACACACACACACACACACACACACACACACACACACACACACACACACACACACACACACACACACACACACACACACACACACACACACACACACACACACACACACACACACACACACACACACACACACACACACACACACACACACACACACACACACACACACACACACACACACACACACACACACACACACACACACACACACACACACACACACACACACACACACACACACACACACACACACACACACACACACACACACACACACACACACACACACACACACACACACACACACACACACACACACACACACACACACACACACACACACACACACACACACACACACACACACACACACACACACACACACACACACACACACACACACACACACACACACACACACACACACACACACACACACACACACACACACACACACACACACACACACACACACACACACACACACACACACACACACACACACACACACACACACACACACACACACACACACACACACACACACACACACACACACACACACACACACACACACACACACACACACACACACACACACACACACACACACACACACACACACACACACACACACACACACACACACACACACACACACACACACACACACACACACACACACACACACACATATATATGTTCAGTCAGTCAGTCTCTCCCTTACTCGATCACTCTCACTCACTAACCCAGTCACTCATGTATTCACTCATGCACAAATACAAACAAGCACACAACAGTCAGCTGTAGGCATAGCACATGCGTTTGTTGTGATAGGCTTTCAGTTTCATTTTTTGCTTTACTTATTCTGCTGTGTTATACAAAATGTCTTCTTCACCCTCAGAGATCCATTTGACAGGATATGTAATTGTGTTATCTGCATTTAAACAATGACAACGACACGGCCTCCGTTTCTTTAAAATTACAGTCAACTAACATCAAAAGCGAATCCAGGGAAATACCACCAATAACAGAGAATTACACAAAAATTGGTTATGTAACATAAACAAATAATAGGTAAGTTCTTATGTTGTGCAGTATCCTGTCCTCGGGACAGCTCAGAGCGCTTTTACAGGTTTCTTTCTGGGCAGACCTTCAATCAAACACCGTCTCAACTTCCAATCAAAAGTTTTCATTTTTCATATCCAAAAACAAGAACTTTCCTTTTACTTGTAGAGGCTTTCGTCTGACGTTACACTCCGACGTATTCAATAATAATGAAGAAAGACGTCATCGTACACGTGGGGTAGCTCGTAATTGCCCTCATCTCTGTTCATGGATGTCTTTGTCTTTCTGATCCAGATGGCTTCCTTGACTTGCCGTGTTCGTTTGTTTGGCTCTTTATCAATAATGTTCGCTCCCTCCCAGTCTATTATGTGATTTTCAGTCGTTGCATGATCTGTGATGGCGGATTTGTTGAAGTTAGACATTAATCTTTCTTCTACCTCCTTGAGTATTTCTCATTGTTCATGTTGTCTACGTCCGTCCTGTGTTTGACCAATCGTGTTTTCAGTAGTCTCCAATATACTTGGCACCACAGTTCTTGCTTGGGATCTGGTACACCTTGATAAACAGCCAAGGAAGAATCCCCGGCAATAAGGAAGCCATCTGGTTCAGAAAGACAAAGACAAAGACACAACTGAGCAGAGATTAAGGCAATTACGAGCTACTCCACGTGTACGATGACGTAATTTGTCATTAGTACTAATGAAGTTGGCTTGTAAAGTCAGACCACGGACTTATATACACTGGACTGCTGTCTTCTGCCGTTCGCGGCGCTTCGCGAGCGGCGGAGTTAGCTGCAAAGGTCACGAGCTCAGAAGAGGTATTCCTGACTTCCGGTCTGCTAGCCACTGCATGGAGTTGCCGAACATCGAGAGGATTCTTGCGGTAAATAAAACTGTTTAATTCAATAATAGTGAGAATTTTCCTAAACAATGACTGTACCTAGGTTGGTAAATGTTGTGGCTATCTCCAGTGTAGTTCTAAATGGTTTATTTAATTCTATTTACGTCGTACATGACCTATAATATGCACCGGGGTGCCGGCGTAAATTAAACAATACCGAACTTCCGAAGGCAAGGCAGATTTTTTCTTGGGCAAATGACGCAAGTTTTAACCAGTCTACTGTCTTGCCATGCGTGTAAGTTCATCGATTTGAATTACATGTAATGTTTAAATACTCATAATAATTTTATTTAACCGATCTGTCATTCTGTGCTGTCAGTTTATACCTGCCCATGGCCTATGGCTATGCCCATGGCTATGCCTAGGCCCAGTTAGGCATTGCTAACTGTTTTCAATATTGACTGCCATTCGCTTGTATTTATTATTTATTTGTGTAATTTTTATTTTGATGAATGTTCATGTGCAATTTATTTATTCTGGTCCTGTTTTATGATATTGTTGTGAATACAATATCACTACAACTATTGCTAATTATAATAAATAATAATGCAATTACTTCTAGAAATGTAAACATTACTAAGAATTGTGTATTTGTTATTTTTAGTTTATTTATTTAAATCCTTGGGATGGATATACAATAATTATGTCATGTGTTTGATTAATTATTGTAGTTATTACATGCACTTTGAATTATTTTATTTCAGAAATCTCGCACCTGAAAGTTACACACAATACGTGTGTGCATAATTACAAGCTTCATCTGGCTGAAGATGACACAGCAGCATATCTAGGCCGTCTAAATATACAGTCCCTGTGAACATGACATGTGCATTGCAGTTTTAATGGACAAGAACACAACATTATTGTATTGTCTGAACAACACTATCTGTCAGTTAACTGTGAAGGTACATAGCTTACAAAATCATCAATATATCATAGGCGTCATCTGCATACACTAAATAATTGTACATAATTTATCTCACTGAATGTGACACTTAATACACGTTGAATAATACAAACTTAATTACAAGACACTGGTATTAGACAGTTTCTGTACGACACGGGACACACTGGATTATGAACATTGTTGGGTAGATCTTGCAGAATATTGTGAATATTGCAAAAAGACAGTATTGTGAGGTGGAGTAATGTGAGCAGCTTCTTCATCGTGCACTTTATCCCTATGGAGGGTAACGCAGTAAGCATTTGGCACACGAGATGTTGGAGTCGGTGACGAAACACTGAACATTTATAAACATTACTTCATCAAGTTCATGTTGAAATGCAGAATATCATGAAACGGTAACAATTTATTACTGATCTCTACTGATCCTGCAGCATTTTTCCAACCTGTAAACACACGGTCACCCATAAACAAGTGAAGTGTGACAACTGGGCTTCATTGTCATGGATTAATCTGTTTGTTATTTATATAATATGTATTAATAAAGTTATTATCATTATTATCATTGTACTAAGATCTGCAGAAGCAGAAAAAAATACAAAACATACAAAAATAAATTAACATCTATATTAAGAAGTACAGAAAAAAACTATTATAGCTCATTGTTAGAAAAACAAAAAGCAAATGTTAAAGAGACCTGGAAAATACTAAATGAAGTAATTAATAAATGCAAAAATAAGCCAACATATCCTGAATACTTTATAAAAAACAACAACAGAATTTCAAAGAAAGATGATATTGCAAATGGATTTAATAACTTCTTTACAAATGTTGGCTCCAACTTAGCCAAAAATATCCCCTTACCTAAAAACGATACAACTATTTATGATTACTTAGAAGAAAACATTGAACATACTATGTTTCTAGATCCTGTTGATGACCTAGAAATTATCAGAAATGTTCAAAATTGTAAAAACAAAACATCAACTGATTTCAGTGACATTAGCATGAGCCTGCTTAAGAAAGTAATTTCCAAAATAGTTAAGCCATTTGCTCATATATGTAATGTTTCATTTCAAACAGGTGTTTTTCCAAACAAAATGAAAATAGCTAAAGTTATTCCACTAGATAAGTCTGGAGAAAAAAACATTTTTACAAATTACAGGCCAATATCTTTATTACCACAATTCTCAAAAATTCTGGAGAAACTATATAACAACAGATTGGACAAGTTCCTTAATAAATGTAACATACTCAGTCCAAGTCAGTATGGGTTTAGATCTAGCATGTCAACAACTGAGGCTCTTAGATTTGGTAGAAGAAATTACAACTTCATTAGAACAAAATAAATACACTGTTGGAGTATTTATTGACCTAAAACAAGGCCTTTGATACTGTTGATCATGATATACTGTGTAAAAAGCTGCATTTCTATGGTTTGCGTGGTGTCGCACAGGAATGGATTCAGAGTTATTTAGAAAATAGAAAACAGTTTGTCAGTTTTAATAGCTGTCATTCTGAAATATTAAATGTGACGTGTGGTGTCCCTCAGGGTTCCATTTTGGGGCTAAAATTATTTATCATGTATATTAATGACATCTGTAAAGTCTCACAAGTGTTCAAGTATATTTTATTTGCTGATGATACAAATCTATTATGTTGTGATAGAGACTTAGATAAACTTGTTCGGATGATAAATGGTGGTTTAGAACAACTGCAGACATAGTTTTCTGTTAATAGATTGTCTCTTAATATATCAAAAAAAAATTACATGATTTTTGGTAATCGCAAAATAACTGCAGATATTTGTGTTAGAATAAATAAGGAGAAAATCAAAAGAGTAAATTCCACAACATTTTTAGGTGTAGTAATTGATTGCAAATTAAACTGGAAAAGTCACATTTTATCAGTAAGATCTAAACTGTCAAAATGCTGTGCTATTATGTATAGAGCCAGTTCTTTGATTAACAAACATGGTATGCATATTTTGTACTATTCTCTTTTCATGCCTTATATTATGTATTGTGCTGAAGTATGGGGTAACACATATGCTACAAATATTCATTGTTTAGTTTTATTACAAAAAAAGAGTTATAAGATTAACTTGTGGTGCAAAAAGACTTGATCACACAAATTTACTCTTTCACAATGTACATATTCTTAAATTACCAGATCTTGTAAAGCTAAAAACTGCTATAATTATGTTTAAGGCATATCGTTATATATTACCAATGAATGTACACAAATTGTTCAAAATACATGACTCACGATATTCATCCAGGTATAAATATGCAAGTTCAAGCAAATCTATATACGTACTAACTTAAAAAGTATGTGTATTTCTGTTACTGGAGTTAAACTTTGGAACTCCTTCGATAATTCACTGATTAGTTGTAAAAATGTTCATCATTTCAAAAAGTGTTACACAAATAGACTGTTGAATAATTATGTGTTAGAGTCCTAGACCATTTTTTGGCTAACAAATTAGATAACAAAATTAAACATTCAGTTTGTTTATTGTTGTAACAGTTTTTTTGTTTTTTTCTTTTCAACAAATGTCACAATGTCTTTTTTTATTAAATGTTGTATGGTTACACGTAAATAGTGTTGTCGCACATTCTATTGCACTGCTCAGATGCTTTATGTATGAAATTAAGAATTTATAAGGGTAAACATGATAAGTATTGTACTTCTTTTACCCTTTTTTTCAACAATTTGTATTGTATGCACTGTATTTATAATGTAGTTGTTGTTGAAAATAAATTTCAATTCAATTATTTATGTTGTAATGACATGTATTTATTGATGGTTGATCATAATGTTTCACATTATATTTACTTCATAATTATTTACTGCAGGCTTTCATAAAATACATAACCATTAATTGAGTTAGCATGCTAACATTAGCGAATATTAACTTATTAATTAAAGTAGTGTTAATATGAAATTACTGGCTAATGTCTATTTACTACCGTAATTAATGTGAAAATGTCTAAATAATTATGGACATTATGGCCTTTTATTCATGTGTATATGTATGAAGCACGGCTACTTATTATATATTGATTTATTAATTGCTTTATTTTTTATTACATAATTGTTTAATTTATATCTCTTACCATAAGTCAGGTGGTTTTACAAATTTCATGTTTATATAATATTATAAACATCTTCATGGAAATTGTGGCATTTTACAAAAAAAGTTTCTGTCTTTCGAGGTTGCCTACTAATTATCACCTATCAACTCATTTATTATTACATCACATGACTAGTTAATATATACTTATTCTCATAATCAATGTGGTTATGCATCCCGCATAATATGTATAAATATCTTCATATTTATGGACTCGGCTGGACGTAATTAGAATGTTTTGGCCTGTTAACTTAGTGCAGGAGTAGCTAGTGTGGAGGGAAAGGCTTGTCTCGGGACCATCTGTGACTGTGTAATGTTGGCCCTTGTCCTAAAGTCCATTTTCGTGACTAACCAAATCCCAAGTCATTAATATTGATTAAAACTGTTGAATTGTATCCTTCCCTAGTCTGGGTTTGCCCTAACCACCAAAGCAGCCACGGTTTCATTTACTGATAAATTGCAACACAGACTAGTCGTAGTACTTCGACTTCGTAGTCGTAGACGTCGTAGTTGGGACTGGGTCTAGGTCAGTTACGTTTTCGCGGCAACGTATTTTAGCCGTTTAAAGTTGTCAATAATTCACTCAAAAAAACTTTCGAACAATGTATTTGCTAGGATTCTATTAAACATACATGTCATGGAAGATTTTATCCAAATGTCTTATTTATACGATGTTTTCCTGCGGTCAACTGCGAAATTGCCGGCAACCAGCAGACAACCGGAAGTAACTCATACCTCTTGTGCGAAGTTGACCTTGCTGCGCTACTCTAGCGGCCTTGAACCCGGAGACAGCAGTCCAGTGTATATACGTCCGTGGTCAGACGAAAGCCTCTACAAGTAAAAAGAAACATCTTGTTTTTGGATATGACAATTAATACTTTTGATTGAAAAAAGAACTAATGATAGAAATGTTCAGTAAATGTAATATTCCACACCAGGTCGCGTGTATCATTTCAAGGTCATCGTTGGTCGTAACGGCGAAAAGAAAAAAGTATGTGGAATGAATGACGCAAAAAATGTAATGGAGAAAACAGAAACTGACTGGTTTATATGTCGACCCAACGCCATATCAAATCAACTAACGATCACAATACCAGGAGAAATGAAAATTCTCACGTTGTGTGAAGTGTCCGCTCTTGGAAAAGGTACTGTTGAGTTGATCATTTCCACTTCAATTAGTACGTAGCAAAAATACTTCGATTCAAATACTTCGTACATTGAATAATTGCATGGCAAAGTAACACAAGGGCTGTCGACCCAACGCAATCTCACCCCTTTCTGATCCGCCGTCATAGCTAACATATTGTTTATTTTGTGACAAAATCGCAATACTTATTGTTCATTTTGTGACAAAAGCGCAATACTTATTGTTCATTTTGTGACAAAAGCGCAATACTTATTGTTCATTTTGTGACAAAAGCGCAATACTTACAAGATATCAGGATATCGGGCCATGGCAGATACAGATGACAATTTTCCAAAATGGCTGCCAGCAGTTACTGGCATAGAATATTTTTGTCACGCCAAGCTGCTGTTTCTATGTTTTTAGGACCACACTTAATATTTACATACAACATGAAATGAAAACCAGGTTTTATTAAAATGCATAGCAATAACAAATATGCAATAGAAAGGTGATTTTGTTTCTACATGTTATAGTGATAATTTGATTAAACCGTAGCATTAGAGAGTACCATTTACAAGTCTTGTAAAAAGGTAACAATGAATGCACATTCCATTGGATTGTAAATGAATATTTAATTGATTCTCTGTGTTAATCAGATATCATAGTGCGAATTTGTGAGTGTCCAATGTCCGGTTTTGTTTCTAAATATATCTCCAACATATCTCCTAAATTTGGTGATTGATCACAATATGAACAGTTAGTTTGATAAGTTGAACTATGCCGTCATGCTCTTCTAAGAGCTATTGTTTGAACAATCGCTCGACAAACAAATTACGCATTGTCATTTAGAATGCACACGTACGTAAAACTTACTGGAATGTTCACACTTGCTAAAACAGGCCTTACTGTTATGAATATAATGTTAAATGTATTTGTTTCTTTAGATAAACAAAACTATTCAGAGACAGTTAAATTGCTCAGCTAAGCCTTATTTATATGAATGTTATGATGTATAATGTTATAATAAATGTACTTGTAAAATATATATATATATATATATATATATATATATATATATATATATATATATATATATATCAATGTCGAACATACTATCCCATTAATAAAATAATATTACGTAGCATCCATGCATTATAATAGCATCAAATTAATCAATATACACATCTCATATGCAATGTGCAATATCGGCTAAATATTAACTACATACCGCTCTAACTTAACATCACATATTGTTTTCTTTAAAATATATGTCGTTGTTAAAAGAAATTAAATACATAAGTGAAATGATTTTCGTGAAGATATATTGAAATGCAGTTCATAACAGATACATCTGAAATATAGTAATATGTGTTATATCCATCAAAGAATATAGTTGTATGTTCCATCATCAGAGAACATTCATAACACACATTATCACACCGTCACACCACACATATGTTAATTGCCTGACAAAAATACGTTTTGAAATAAATCACCTGATGACGAATGCTCGCAAATCATTTCGAAAAGTGGCCCCTGATGCTAGTTGGAAGTACAAATACGGAATTTCCTAAATACAAAACATAAGAAATCAAATTATATGTGTATGTGTTTAAGAAGACGTATCTATAGAATGTGATAAATTAGACAACAGTGACGGACAACGCAATGACATTTTTTACTAAAGGTTTTCATTATATTTATTGTTGCAATTTATCCTGTTTTTAAAACATGAATGTTGAAGCACTATATGTTAATTGCATTACCTAATTTATTAGGTAAACTATTCAGTTGTTGAGTATATATATATATATATATATATATATATATATATATATATATATATATATATATATATATATACGTTATGTCCTATTAACAGTAGCGTTAATAATCACGACCGTTGGTAAGATAAAATATATACTTTATCATGTCATCGTGAATAAATAATGTGTATTATAAATGTATTGATCAGACTCTCTTTCTCTCTCGCTCTCTCTCTCTCTCTCTCTCTCTCTCGCTCTCTCTATCTCTCTCTCTCTCTCTCTGTCTCTCTCTGTCTCTCTCTGTCTCTCTCTGTCTCTCTCTGTCTCTCTCTCTCTCTCTCTGTCGCTCTCTCTCTGTCGCTCTCTCTCTCTCTCTCTCTCTCTCTCTCTCTCTCTCTCTCTCTCTTTGTCAGTGAATAAATATACCAATACACATTTTTCAAAGCTGTTGACTTTAACAGCGTGGCATGCCTGCCACGGTAGTGGTGTTTGGTGCAGAAACGGTGGTACATGCTTTGACGGTCCGGATGGCTACCTATGTCATTGTAAGAAAGACTACTTTGGGAAACTCTGTAAAAGTAAGTTTGACATGTAAATATATAGCGTGTGCATAAGTACACGTGCACACACTCGAACGAAAGTATGCAGCATTTGTAAGCACAGATAATACACACCCGAGTGCATTATATATATATATATATATATATATATATATATATATATATATATATAAATCACTGGTTATAGAATACAGTAGCCACGCTACCTGGCGGTGCTTCGTGATAAAGTGCCTCCCGCTTTTAAAATGTTGTCAACATCCCTGCATCCTATCGCCACTGCTCTGGATTTTGTTTTTGCTGAATTGGTCGGTTTTGCAACGGAGATAAAGCCACTGCCGAGTTAACACGTGTATGTCAATATCGTTTATGAATCCCCAACATTTGAAACCCGCCGCAAACTGAACCCAAATGTTGGCCTTAATATTTCCTCAGCGCTCAGTCGTATTCACATCAAAAAGATGACAAGCTCAGTGAAAATTATTGCCGGTCTACACGTTTGCATTGTTTTACCAATGCAAATAACTTTGACCTATACATTTGTAGCTGGGTTTCATTATAGTTACGAATACATAGGAAAAACATGAAATCTACGGCTGGAACTTCACCTGGAGCCATTTGAAATATTGCTCCCACAAATTTTCCAACCTCGGTACGATAACAAAAATTTGAATCAACAAAACATCCCGATTCGCCATCTAGAACGCATGCACACTGTCAGCCACATACATTTGCAACTGGTGGGGATGTAGGTCCACGAATAATGCATATTACTAACATTGTTATGTACACGCATCATTGTACCAGTATTTTTTTTATATCTACACAAATCTTTAACAATAATACAATCTAGAGATCAATTATGTTTTGTTTACATTAACGCAGTTGTCAATGGATGTAAGTCAAGTCCTTGCAAGCATTCCAGTGTTTGCAAAAATACCGAAAATGGTTACAGTTGCGTTTGGGTGAAGGAAAATTATAAAAAGAGATATCATCAATGTGAGTATTATTTTATGTATTCATAATTACATACATACTTTCATACATACTTACATACATACATACTTACAAAGTTATAAACAGAAATATCATCAATGTGAATATTATGTTATTGATACATACATTCGTGCTGCACACATACACACCTACATATACATACACACAGGCACACACACATACCCACACAGACATACAACATACACCCACCCACACACACACACACACACACACACACACACACACACACACACACACACACACACACACACACACACACACACACACACACACACACACACACACACATACACACACAAACACACCCACACCCACACACACACCCGTAATGCACAGCAGAAATTAGTATGATGTATATGTGGGTTTAAATGGTGTAAAAGGAGTATAAATAGTAAAATGGGCTTATAAAGCATATTAAAAAGTATTAAACCATCAAAAAAGAGGGGTGGTGTCGGCCGTATTATCAATGTGATGAATACCTCGATCAAGTTTACACGAAAACATACGAGAACTGTTGTGTTGATTGTATTCATTGTGTTGATTGTATTCCTTGCAGTTATTTTTGAATATTTTGTTACATTTCATTGGTGCATATTGGCCGTATTTATTAAGATATACATCAATTAAAGTAAACATAAATCAATAAAAATAATTATTTCAAGTGTTCTTAAGTATTTTCCATAATTATAGCCATATTTATATGTGTTGGCTATAAGGAATTACATCAGTAGCATAGGGTTTGTTTGAAAAGTGTAGTTAATAAACAATTAACATTCATTGTTGTATTTGTAAGAAAGACGAGGAAAACCACTACTATTATAGTGTCAGTACTTGTGAATGAGCATGTGCATAGATAATACATAAAAACTAAACATTGTTGGTTTCATACAGGTTTTTATTCTGCATGTTATACGTTATGGATACACCAAACTACCCAAATAAATCTACTAATTATTGATTCCATAAAAGTACCAATTTGGATGAGATTGACAAAACTTCAGCCTTGACATACATTGTCTTAAACCAGCAGACACATAAGACAAGATAAGATACATTTATAATGTGGCAACTTTGCAATTGGATTGTACATGTACATTAATACAAAAATCAACAATTCCATACAATATCATATCAACATACAATGTTAGCATATTTTAGTATGATTTACTTACTTTGGAGCATTTTTGTCGAAGCGAGTACGACGTTTCAACCCGTCGTCTACGGGCCTTGATCACGTACTTGATGTCACGTGTGTTGCCTCAGATTTCGGCGGGATGATTTGATTGTAGATGGCAGGCAGATGGTATCCCTGATCTCTGTTCATGGTGGGGGCTCTCTGTTTGATGTATATGGCCTCCTTCACTTTTCTCTTGTGCCAGTTGGATTCACGGGTCAGTACTTTAGTGTTCTTCATGGACACTGAGTGTCTTGTGGCCCGGCAATAATCTCCTACTCCTGTTGGTTTGTCCAGGTTTGTGTGTTCTTTGAATCTCTGGCTGAGTGTTATCTTAGTTTCACCTATGTATGTGTGGCTGCTGTCGATGTCACACGTGATGTTATAGATGGTTCCACATTGGTGTTCTTTGGGTGTTTTGTCTTTGGGGTGTACTATCATCGAGCGGAGGGTGTTCGCCTGCTTGTGGTGCATGTGTATGTTGTGCGACTTATAAATCCGGCCAAGCTGTTCTGATAGTCCTGCCACGAATGGTAGTCCCAACATAGATCTTCGTGGGTTGTTGTTCGTGTTATGTGGTCTTTTTGCACTGGATGGTGGAGGTGCTAGTGCCCACTCTGGGTATCCGTTGGTTCTCAGGGCGTTGTGGACATGTGCCAGTTCTGACTTCCTGTCTTCAGCTGTCGTGACATACTGCTGTGCCCTGAGGGTGATGTGACTTGAAGTTGAGGTAAAATAAACCATTCTTGGAGCCATGAACAATATATTTACTAATGTTAGCATATCTTGTTAACAATTAAAATCATCATTAGAAACCTACGTAATAAATTTAAACATATACACTGAACATTAAAATATACTTTACATAAACATTGTTATAAAATACATAAATGTATTAATTAATTAAATCAGATTAAAATACATGTCCATTACTAGCCGATCTGAAAATGCTCTAAACACAACGGAATTAAGGAATTTCTGTAGCGATTAGTTTTTGCCCTTGGGGTAGGTAACTTGTTATACAACCTCAAGGCATATGGCACACTTCGACCATTTGGTAATAACCCATTCAGTTTGTGATCATTACTCTTCATTTTAGCGAAATATACTCTACACCTTTCATCGCGTCTGCGGTGCAACGTCGGCAGGTTTATCATCTGTAGGATATTTTCGTATTGATAACTTGGAAATATAGTTTTGAGACACCTTTTTTGAATAATTTCTATGTTATCCGATAAGTATTTAGGTAAGTTCGTATACCACAGAGGGCAGGAATATTGGACTACAGGTCTAATTACAGATACGTAAATTCTGATCAATTGGTTTTGATTGATACCAGCACGTTTCACGTGATAAATCATGTACACTCTCTTTCTTGCCTTTGAAATTATTTCATCTACATGTGCATTCCAACTTAAGTCTGATGATACAGTTACACCGAGAAGCTTTGCTTGATACACTCTTTCAGTATAATTTCCATTCATATAAATATATGGCAGATAATCTACAAATGTTCTGCCTCTTCTGAAACATATAACCATCTCTTTGGTCTCAGTCGTATTGATACGCATGTCATTATTACAGGACCATTGCTCAACATGGTTAGCAGAATCCTGGTTAACAAATACTATGTCGTCGTTGCATATTTCAAATATAGTGCTGTCGTCCCCATATTTATAAATAGGACAAGGCGTTTGCAAATCAATGATATGGATAAAAAAGTGTTTTGGCCCTGATAAAGTCCCTTGGGAACGCCCCCGTTGGGATACCCTGGTTTTGACACAGCATCGCCGATTTTCACTCTCTGTTCGCGATCTAGTAAGAAAGCAGTCTTACAAAATTGCCCGTTACATCGGTGCTTTCATACCATTTGTGGAGCATTTCAACTAGAGCATCCGTGGTACAAGTCCCTGCCATTCCTCCATACTGCTTATCAGCAGTTTGTGGTTTAACATAATAATCGACTCATTTTAGCACTTGTGATTCAAACACCTTAGCTATAATTGGTGTAAGTGATATCATCTTATGTAATTTCCAATAGTACCTGGGGAATGTTTCTTTGACACAGGAATAATAGTTGCCGTCTTTCATAGTTTTGGCAGTGCACCTTCTCTAAGAGAACTATTAAATATAGCAGTTACCGGCGCCGCAAGAAGGTGTGAACACTCTTTCAACGCCCATGGGGGTATTCTGGCCCTACCCGTAGCTGTGTTCACTTTGATCATATCAAGTGCCAACTTAGTGTCACTCACGCTAATGGTGAATTTAGCTGGCAGTGGTTCTTTAAAGTCAAAGAAGGGGTGTGTAGCTCATAGTTTTGGCAAGTCTTCACTGATCGCCACTAAGCATGCATTCATACGGTTAACAAGAGTGTCCATATCTCCACCAGTAAATGCATTTGCCAAACCCAACATCTCTTTTGGCGGGAACATTGGCGGGAGCAGATGTTTGAAATTGGTGGTGCATAAAAGTTGAAAAACAAGAGGAAATAGTGACCTATAAGTATTATTCTTATGTGAAGATTATTCACAAAGCAGTACTAGACATATATTGGGTAATAGTTTGGTTAAAGGTTTGTCAGTTAACAGTATTTTTGAGCAGATTAGAATATAGTGGGTGATAATAGGGTAATTTAGCCTTCGACAAGTTTGTAAACAAGATTTGGCAAAACTTATTATTTGATAGAATATTTATCAGATATAGTATTCAGCATAACAGCTACAGTATTATTCTAATGTGAAGATTATTCATAAAGTTTTAGTAAAAGTTTGTTAGTTAAAAGTATTTATGAGCAGATTAGCATAGTGGGTGATAATAGGGTAATCTAGCCTTCGACAAGGTTGTTTACATGATTTAGCAAATCTGATTATTTGATAGAATATGTAACATATAAAGTAGCAAACATAATAGCTACATAAATAAGATAATACTTTGATCAGGTAGCATTGTTATTAAAAAATAAGCAAGCTTTTTAGTAGAAACCTTAGTTTGTTTATGTTGGTAGTGTCCAACGTGTCCGTTAGGGAACGGTACCAGTAAAGACTAAATTTGTCAGTTGTGTATAACATAAAGTGAGCTGCAGTTACTGTCCACATTAAACAGTCTTTCTAAAGACTAATTGGTATACAGACTGAGTAAATTTAGAGTTCCTGTGATATCATAATATGGCCCCTTGCAAGCGGCAAGTGAAGGCAAGGAGGCACTTAGTATGTGAGTATTGTCACAGCTTTGTCGATTTTGCTCTATCCGGATGCACAAAGTCATGGGCAGAAACAATGGAGGAAGACTTTACTTTCCAGTGCACAGGATGTTGTAAAGTGGAATGTCTTACAGTAGAGTTAGCTAGGCTAACCGATATTGTGAAGGGGCTGGAGATGAAAATAACCAAAGAGACGGATGGAAGAAGACGGAATGAGCAATGCAGTCACAAGAAGGATGAGGACAGGAGATTGAGAGGAGGGAGGGTGAGTGCAAGGAAAACAAATGGAGAAAGAACAAGAGAAAGCATGGCATGCAGGAAGGTGACAGGGGACAAAGTGACAGTAGATGAGGGGGGGGGACAATGGAACAGGAGAGGAGAGAAGTTCATGTGACCGGAGGAAAGGTGAATGGAAGAAAGGAACTGAGAGTAAATGTGCCGAAAGGGAAGTCAATAACAGGGATGATGACAGGACGAAAAGACGCAGGGAAAAAAGGAACAACAGAGAAGGCGGGAGGAAGAAAAGTCAACGACCAGCTAGATGCAACACGGAGGAGCTACTCTGAGGCAGTGATTGAGGGGGCATCGAGAACAGAAAGGGTGTTTATGGGCGACTCAATTTTGAGAAAGACAGACAAGACTTTAAACAAAGGCGAAGATGTTGTTGTTTGTCTTCCGGGCTCTCGGATAGAGCATGTGACAGAAAGGGTAGGGAACGTGTTGGGAATTTTGCCAGTGATGGGAGGAAGGGGTCTAGCCTATAGAAACTGCAAGAGGATGGCAATCAACGTTCTAGTAGAGCAGATGTGCGAAGAAGAAGGAGTTGGATTTGTAGATTTGTGGGGATACTTTGTGGGAAAAGAAGATATGTATATGAGAGATGGCCTCCATCTAAGCGGAAAGGGCGCAGCAGTTTTCTCCGAGAACTTGCTTCGGTCTATGGACAGTGGAACAGGTTTCAGTTATTTAAACTAGATTCGCAGGGGGGATTCACAGAGAAGCCAAATACTGGAGGCACAGATAAGGACAGCACAAAGAAAACGGCAAAGAACAGTCTGGAAAAGTCTACCACATTTGGTTATAAATGTGTTTGTTTAAATGCAAGGAGCATAGTAAACAAAAGAAATGAACTAAACATTATGGTAGAAGATACTGACCCTCACATAATAGGTATAACTGAATCTTGGGCCACCCCCGATATATCAGATGTCGAATTAGGAATGACAGGATATGTCATGTTTAGGAAAGATAGAATAGGGAGAAGGGGAGGTGGCGTTATTTTATATATTAAAGAATCCATCCAGGCTTACGAAATAAAATTAGAAAAAGAAGCAGAATGTGAAGAAGCTGTCTGGTGTAACATAGTTTCAGGAAACTCAACGTTAACTGTTGGGTTAGTTTATCGAAGTCCAAACATAAACACAGAAGAGAATGAGAAAATACAAAACGCCATAAAGGAAGTCAGTAAACGGGACTGTATAATTATGGGGGATTTTAATCATGGGCGTATACAGTGGAAATCTCTACAGAGTACTGGGAGTGAAGATCAACAGTTTTTAAATTTAGTACAAGACAGTTTCCTTATTCAACATGTGTTAGAACCAACAAGGGGTGAGAACGTGTTGGACATAGTGTTGAGCTCACAGAAGGAATTTATTGATAATGTCAGGATATGTGAGCCACTGGGATGTAGTGATCACAACCAGATATATTTTATCATCAAAGTAAAAGGAGAACAGAATCGAAAAATACGGTACAGGAAATTTTTTCACAAAGGAAGATATAAGGACATGAGGAAATATTTAGCAAAGATAGACTGGAATAACACACTGGAGAATAAGACAGCAAAAGAATGTTGGAATATCTTAAAGAGTGAAATTGACTGCATTGTCGAAAAATTTGTCCCCTTGGACAAACAAGGGAAACGGTCAAAAAAGAAACACTTATCAAAAGAAGCCATTAGAAAAATCAAATACAAGCAAATAATGTGGAAGACATATAGACATAATGGAAGTGAAGAAGACTATGCCATTTATAAAGAAGCACTTAACCAAGCTACAGCTGAAATTAGAAATTCAAAGAGAAGCTATGAACAAAAATTAGCTTTTAATATAAAACATGACAGCAAGAGTTTTTATGAGTATGTTCGAAGTAAACAGAAAGTTCAGGATAAGGTCGGACCTCTAGAAGATAGTGATGGAAACATAATAACAGAGGGATTCTTAATGGCAGAAAACCTAAATGAATACTTTAGTTCGGTATTTACCAGGGAAGATATTAGTGCATTACCAGTACCAGAGACTAAATTCGAAGGGAGAGAGTCAGACTATTTAGGACAACTAATTGTAACACCAAAAATGGTAGCTAAGAAAATAAGGGACATGAAGGATAATAAGTCACCTGGAGTGGATGGGATTCCTCCCAAATTACTACTGGAAATTGTAGAACAAATTAGCACACCACTTGCAACAGTGTTCAATTTGGCATTAGAGGAAGGAGTAGTTCCGTTAGAATGGAAAGAAGCAAACATCATACCATTATTTAAAAAAGGATCAAGAAGCAAGTCAGAGAACTATAGACCAGTGAGTTTAACATCGGTGATTTGTAAACTATTAGAAAGACTAATTAAAGAGCACTTGGTTGATTTTCTTGTTAAAAATAACTTGATTAACCCATCTCAACATGGGTTTCTAAAAGCGAGGTCATGCTTAACAAATATCTTATGTTTTTTGGAAGATGTCACAAAGTGGGTAGATGAGGGATCACCAGTAGATATAATATACTTAGATTTTAAAAAAGCTTTTGACAAAGTGCCACATCAAAGATTACTACTTAAACTGAAGGCCCATGGCATAGGCAATGTTATGATTAACTGGATAGAAAAATGGCTTATTGATAGAAGACAAAGAGTAGTAGTTGATGGGGAGGTTTCAAACTGGAAATCGGTTTTGAGTGGAGTACCGCAGGGATCAGTATTGGGACCTATTTTGTTCTTAATATATATCAATGATTTGGATGATGATATAACAAGCAAGGTGTTGAAGTTTGCGGATGATACAAAAGTGTTCAGAAAAATAAAAAGTGATACAGATAGACAGCAATTACAAGATGATCTAAATAAGTTGACCGAATGGTCTGAGAAGTGGCAAATGCTGTTTAATTATGGGAAGTGTAAGTGCCTCCACACAGGACATGGGAATGAAGATGCACAATATACAATGGGTGATACTGTACTAAATACTACCATAAAGGAAAAAGACTTAGGGTTAACTATTAGTGCTGATATGAAGGTATCGGAACAGTGTGCAATTGCAGCAGCGAAGGGAAACGAAATTCTTGGATTAATTAGGCGAAATATAGTGTACAAGGAAAACGAACTAATAATACCACTGTACAAAACAATAGTTAGGCCTCATTTAGAATATTACATACAGGCATGGAGGCCATATCGCAAGAAGGATATTGATATACTAGAAAGAGTACAAAGACGAGCAACCAAAATGATACAAAAACTCAGGAATATTAGTTATGAAATGCATCTAAAAGAATGTGGATTAACAACACTAGAAACCAGGAGACTGCGAGGAGATCAGATAGAAGTTTTAAAAATATTGAATGGGTATGAACATATTGACAGAAATATTTTTTTCTCAGTCAAGGAAGAGAGAAGGACTAGAGGACATGGAGTTACATTAGCAAAGAAGCAATGTAGATTAGATATTAGACAATTTTAATTTTCACAAAGAACAGTAAATGAATGGAACAGATTATCGGCTGATTGTGTAAGTGCTAGTAGTGTTAATATGTTCAAAAATAAAATTGACATGTACCTAAGAAGGGCGGGGTACATTTAGATAGATAGGTTGGACTCTCGATAAGCCAAAGGGCTTCCTTGTCCACCTGCCATCTTGAGTTGATTCTCTAGGTGGCAATCTTGTTAAACCTTGTTAAATCTCATTTTGACCGCCAGGTGAGTTACCCAAGAGTGTCTTCATATGTTTCCACCAATCCCGTGATGATGTTGCTGCTATTATTGCAATTTTGGATTGGTAGAATTGGCGTCGACTTTTCGGCGTGGCACGATTCACTTGATTACGGAGTCTTTTTGCCCGTTCCACGTCACCCACCATGTGTGCACGTTGCGTCTGCCTAATCAGGTGGCGAAAGCCATCGGTGACCCCTGGTGTATCTGTGCTGTGTCGTGTTACAGTCTTGAACGGACAACATATATCCAATAAATGGTCCACAGTTTCTTGGAAAAACGTAAACTGTTCCTCGCACGTAGGCAGTGTATACAAAAACTCCCATCTGATCTGTGCCAGGGTCGAATTAAACAATGCCCTTTCAGTTTTACCCATGCGCCTGGTAACAATGTTCTGGATCATTCCGGTATCGAGTGTTGGATACCACGCTGGTACAAGTAATGCCATCTTGTGGTCTGATGTTCTTAGTTCACCTGTCACCGAAGGGAAGCCATATACAGGTGACATGTTAGACCACATTTGGTCCAATATTGAAAAAAATTGTGTGGCAGTCTTAACAAACTGCTTATAACCATTATGTGTACGTTAAAGGTGTCCTTGAATTGATTAACATCGCCAGTTATAATAACACCACAGTCTGGGCTGCCACGCAAAATACTGTCCAGACTGTTTATCATGTATTCTCGAATGGACCAATTCTCAGCACCGGCTGGGTGGTATATGCATGCTAACATAATGCACGAGTACTTTCTTGGTAGTTTCTTTTTTATTTACTTTTTAGCCATATGACTCCGCGTCTATCTTCTTCAAGATCGTGCAAACGTTCAAACGGAATAGTCTCTCACACATACTAAACTAGTATGGTAGAACAATGGCATAAACGGTGAATATAATCTGTTTGTGTAATTGTGAATACGTATATATATATATATATATATATATATATATATATATATATATATATATATATATATAAACTCCCTATTGAGGCCCCTACGTGCAGTACTCTCCCACGGACGTGGGGCATCTCACACTATATCTCCTCGCTCGCAAAAATGTAAAATCCCCGACTGGATATTTAATATTTAGAAAAGCGTCCCCCTTGTAAATCACGCTACTACTACGCGGAGACTACGGGCCCACTGAACTGGTTATAATTTATAGACATCATTCTCTCTCCCAAAATGGGACTTGATCGTAACTCAAAAACGACTGCATTATAATAATATAAATAATAATGATGACACGCACGCACATATCATGACGCCATTTTAATTAGCATATCGTAGACACAATACAAGTGATATTTGCAGATTTTAGTAATTTGAAAGTCCTTCCCCGCCAATCTTGTTGATAACGTTCACAACAGTAATATAATCTCAAACAAAGTTAATTTCATAAATATTATGAAACACTTAATAGATCTGACAAGTCAAAGTACTTAACTTAATCGATCGTAAAATGTCGGTGTCAATGGAAGCAATGTTGGTCATGACCTCGCTCTACCGGAATTTGTGTAACAACGCGGCAATTTCAGTGACAGTGCAGCGATTACTGTAAACATTGAATGGTTAACTTGAACATTTCATAATATCATTGTGGAATAAAAAACCAGCCCGAACACCAGTTTTAATGTATAATTTGAAGTAAATTAAATAGCTTTGACGCAACAGTTTGTTTAAAGGGGAAGTGAAACACAGCTGTAACATTCCATATACCTAAATGTACACTATATAAGTATACATTAATGGTGGCAGAAGCACATTCACTTATCAGACAAACTGGAAAAAAAATATTTTTCAATGCCTAAATCGTCGTCATAGAACACTGCGTAGCGCCATCTTTATTCCAAGCCGAGTGGTTTGATTACCTCCTATCTAGCCCATGTAAAATTTTGGTTTTTTCCGGTTTTCTTCATAATTAGACATTTCTACGCAAAAACAAAAATATGGTGCCTTATTGTACACGATAGGTGTCCTATGTATCCACAAATAATATTTATTTGCATTCGAAATAAAAAGGTGAAATTAAATACCGACGATTTTGAACCAATGAAACATTTTCATTTTTACGCTCTCTGTGTTGACAGCCTTCAAGGGGCGGGGCTTACGACCGGAAGGTCTATCGGGACTATTTCTTATTTTGTTTACACAGATATCGGAAGTGTTTTGCGTTAGACTTAGCCTTAGAAGAGTCAAGAGGCGCTAGTTGTTAGTGGTTTTGGATAAATCACAATAGAAAATGGATCCGACAGAGGAATAATTTGTAGCACAAGTGAGAGAAGCATCTGTTGCACAAGTGACACACGTAAAGCCATTTTTGCTTCACCCAGCGTGCGAGCCGAGGTGTGAGATGGCGAGAGAAGATCGCCATGTGATGTGGCATGTTTATGGTCATCTTTGATTTTGGGATCAACGTGCTATAAAACAATGTGAATGTTGCATGGTGTTTGTGTGGATACTGCGTCCCGATGTCGACGCACATCGTTGTATGTTGTCTGGAGATAGCTGACGACCGAGCCAGACCGGGCTGACAGATGCCTGCATGAACCATGACTGACCACGATCGAGTGGCACGACAGCTGTCAGTGACAATGTTGGGAGTATCGGTCTGTTGTCTAAGTGCGATTTGCGTGCAGACTCGTTCGTTCGACCAATAGCTACCCTCGGGGTAGTAGGTAAGTAATACGTAGTTCAACAGGTATCGAAAAGTAATTTAGCACTTCAAACCTAAACAAAACAATTATACTTGTATGGCCACACAATGTCAATGACATATGTATAATTTAAATAATAAAGTCATTCTATCTTCGAATTCGTAACGTAAATCTATTACAAACTTACTTTTTATTTCTGACAAGATGTTATATGATGTGTGCATCCTTTTAATATAATTAATTAATTTAAAATGCTAATACAATTTGTTTAATTTATGTAAATAATGTTATTTACATATGCATGCTGCCATGCAATTTATAATAGTCTGAATAATAAATATATGTGTAATAAGGACATTGTGCAATTCACATGGGAATATTGAAGTGGAGTTTTAATGTATTGTGTACTATGTATTGTATATGTGCGTGTGTGTATGTTATCAAGACCACATCATGACAATGAATCATAAATTCATGTGTTTGCAAAATGCTGTAACAATTTTACATACAAATCATTTGTTTGTAAAATACTGTGATAATTTTATTAAAGTATTTCACAAACAAATCAACCAATGCGCTGACTTTGTGATGTGATATTGATAAATTACACAGTTTTGCCAATTACTAATACATGGTGTAATTATAAGATAATGATTGTTTACTATAAATCAAATGTCAGAATGTATCGGTTAGCTGCATATCATCACTGCACATGTTCAATGGGATGCTTCCATGCAGGCAGCAGGCATGTTATAACAACCAGGGTGTTTTGCAGGTGCAGAAAAGAGAAATACATTTTTTCTCATTAGTGGCAGAACTGCTTCAGTCATCATCAGTGATATTGCTGTCATCCGCTAACACATATTCTGCATAACTCTTTTCAGTGTTTTCCATCTGTCTGTTCCAGACAGAATGATCTGAAGATGGCGACAGTGAGACTGGGACATCCAAGGTGTCATCCACATTGACATGACTGCCATGGTCAGTCGAAGAAGGCATGCAGGACTGCGACGACAACTTCGCATACCCATGGTCATGATGAATATTCAATGGAACAACAATATTATCTGTAATAATTGCTGCATCGATAAAGTATCGCATTGGCGACATGATCACTGGCTCTGTTTGAGTTTGACACTACGAGTTAATGGCGTTGCAATGTGACACCCGTACTGCCATGAGGGACAATATCATCTGGTGCACTGGATCCTTTGAAAGTTGTGTTCAGTATTTGTGAATCCTTCATCTGAAAGAATGATACATATGTATGAGAGTATGTATCTTCTGTGATATACATATAAATAACAATGTTTTGACATCTTTTTTTTTCTCATTGCAGTACCTATACATCATAAAAATTAAAACTGATTAAATCAACTTATAATTAGCATTTCAGAAAGTGTTCAGGATCTAATTTTGTGTAGATACATAGATCTGTGGATATTGTAACTATGCATGAGAAATCTAAATTTGATTGAATTATTTTGCAGGCCCCATATGGTCCTCCATGGTCCCCCAGACTATTTTTCCACAATTGTTAAACAAATCTACTTTTGCATGGTTGTTGCATGTGGTGGTGCTGATATACACAAAAAATCTGTATTTTATTACATCATTCTATGGGCCTCAAAACACAAAGTAATGCTGGTGATTTGGTTTTTGAGAAGGTCCCTTGAAATGACCCCCAGATCAGTTTGATGTATTAGGTATCTGCTTTCTGGCTTGTCTGCTGCTGCTAGCCAAGTTCATTGGTCAGCTCTTGTCTCAATGAAACTAGTAGACAGTGGGCTGAGCAAGGTGTTGTGTTTCAATCAGGGAACATTCATGCAATAAATAGAACATTACCTTTTCAATGGTGCATTCTGTGTAGATTCCATTATATTATGACTAACCTTCCTGGCATATTTTAATATGTGTGTATCCCGAGTCATTCAGACATCATTACAAACAAGCAAACCCACTCCTACATAAGCAACACATAAATTACATGGTAAGCCAATTATACAAGCCTACTTGCACATATAAGAAAATAAAATGTTTAAGTTAGTTACGTGCAATCAGTGTCCTCCTTGGTCCAATCAGAGACAACTACTTGGCCATAGTCAAAGTCATACTTGTATTTTCAAAAAGTACAAATGTCAATTTAAGACTAAATTTGTTTACATTGGGTTTTATACGTAAGTTTCATTTGTGGGTGGGGTTTTGTCCAACCGAGTCTTTTTCGAGATATGTAAGTTTTTTTTATTGCAATGTATAAGGTTTTCTAAATAGACTTCTTAGCCATTTTCCTAATAAATAATTTTGGGAAGTGATTATGGACACCTTACAGTTATCAAACAGTAACTGCACAAACTGCAACTAACTGAACAATGCTGATGTCTGCGGTACTATTGAAAGCAAAATACATGCCTTATCAAAATATAATTTTCGTACTTTATATTCTTATTTTAGTCTTATTTTGTTATACGCAATAATACTATTCATTTCAGATTCAATATACTAGTCGTGTTAGTCGATAATCATTCTACAACAGCCATGAACCCCAAACATTTTGAAGTTTTATTTAAACACTCAATTTAAAGCTGACCTCTGTTGCACTGGTTTGTCTTTTCATCATGCTCTAGCACATGACTGTGAACTGGTAAGAAATGCAAGTGCACTAGAGAGATAGTGGGGCTTTGTCCAGGCAGTGATGTTTGTATTGGGTATGGGTAGTCTTTTCACTCTTGCTGGGAAACACAGGACACTGGTAAGATTGTGATTTTATTGCCTAATTTGCACTAGGCTATTAATGGCAATTAGTAACAGCAGTCCTCTGTTGTACTTTGATCATGATGTTTGCAACCCTTTCCAGTAACAATGGAGGCTATGGGCTAATGTAAGGTTCCAAATGTTTTTTCACCCATGTAACTATTAATTTTAGTCATGGGATCAGTGATCTTACTACCTGCTGTCAGGAGACTATTCAGATCCCCACCTAAAAAATGTGTGCTTGTTTATCACTTGGAAAGCAAAACTGCAGATTCTTAAAGGTGAGATCCACATTTGGGTGCATAATGTTTTGGGCGATAAACAAAACTGTTGTCTTAGATTATTTAGAAATGTATTAATCTGTCAGTGTTTAAATATCGGATACTACCCCTGGAGGGTAGTGACTTATTATGTATGTCAAAACAGTTGCTTAAAAAAAATTGAAATAAGTTCCATGTGTTTTGTGTATTTTGACCACAGTCATGCATTCTACAGCAATAACAGAATGTGCATACATGAAATTATAAAATATTCTACGGATATTTTATGAATTAAAATATTAAATGTGTTCCCAGGTAATATTGCCAACTGACTTGGGTTATGATGGGTAGTGTCATTGGATAGACACATTAACATACTTAATAGTGACACTATGTTAAGTGTGATTGATTCTGTAGCATGTTTTATTGTTGTTATACTAATTATTTTATAGAAAGTTGTGCGATGCACACATGTATATATGTTACCAGAAACAAATACAATGATACCATAATCATAATTATAATAATATTTTACTGACCTGCATGGCTGCCGCTCACCGTTTCCTACTTGTCGTTCTGGTATCTTGCTTTGATGATATAATGCATATAAACAGTACATCCTCAGCTTGCATAATGTCAAAAACAGTGTCCTCGTGTAATGGCCAAGATTAAATTGTACGCAAACTAGTGATCAACAGACAGTATTCATAAGTCAACAGCTATGTCTGCAATTCTTTGCTGTGATGTTAAAAGCTTGAGGATTTTTTTTCACTCTACATTTTTCCAGTTCACTCAGCTGTATAAATGAGTACCTGCATGGCTATAGACAGTGGTGGATATGTGTATGAGTAGCTTTTGCGAATTAATTGTAGCATATTGCTGGATGCTTCCCAGAGAAGTTGAGATGGTATATGATTGAACAGGTCTGTCAGGGAAATAAAGTGTAAAGCGCTTTCAGCAATCCTGAGGATTGGTTACTACGCTCTTTAAGATCTTACCTTTATAAATCAGCAATTAATAAAAAAAAATTCTTTAGTGATTTTAATCAGTTGATTTATGGGGTCAAATATTTTTTATACACACTAGTGTTTTATTGAATGCAGTTAACAGTCTAATTTAAATAATAACATAAATTAGTATTTTGCTGTTTCTGTTAATTCATTATAAATAATGCCTGTTATATATCTGTGTCTGTGATTCGTGACTGTTCAACAGTTGTTGACTAATTAGCGAGTCACCCTAATTTAAGTAATTAGCATATGACGACGCTAACAAACACGTCATACGCCTGATACGGTCGTAGCTGGCATTTCTTTTTATGTCACTATCTTGAAGAAAATTATTCCACCACTGTCTATGTCAAAAACATTTTTTTACTTGTACCTAGAAACTCGAGCTGGTTCTAGCAACCAACGCACCGCTAGATCTGGCGATCTGTTGACCTAAACAAATTCAGTGGATTTTAAACATTTTTATTTCAAATTAAATACTTGTATCTACACATAGATTTATTTTATTACATTCACATTTCTTACTACATTTAAACTTTTCTTAGGTCACATTCGTGTATTATGCAGACAGTGAAATACAACTGTGGGATTAAATTGTAGTCGTAACGATACATGACGGAACTCGTGAGTGCCGAGTCGCCGGCTTGTCACTTCCTACGCGCCGAATCACATTCCAAATAAGGAAATCATGTCCGGTTTTCCTGTCGAGTTCGACGAACTTTACTTCGTCGCTGCGTACTTATATGCAAGCCAATCAATCAAACACGGACCTGTAGCTCTGGTCGAAGCTTATGTTTTGAGGTTCAGCGCCTCGTTGTGCTCGTCACATTCGAAATTAGGCTTACAATCGGCGTTCGAAAGTGACCACCGCCGACTCCGCTGAACTCGCCGCAGGCGGACACGCAAACTTCATCATCTCAAACCTGCTTTTTCTACAGGAATCCTTTGTGGAAGTATGTTAAATAATGCTTACTAACAATTATGGTATATCTATTAGGCATACAGTGCATTAATGTGTTTAATTATATTTGGTTTGAGTGCGTTTCGTCCGTTTTTGCGAGAGCTATGCTGCGCCGCCTGTCGACACGTGCTTCCGGTGATTGTAAACAAACCCGAGTACAACCAGCAATATGGCCAGGCGGAATGGCGGCGCCCTGTGTCGAAAGTAGCTCACTTTGAAAATTTATTAAAAATATACCGTGACACTGGGCTTGTCAAATTATGGTCACTAGTGCTGTAAATTATATGTTCTTATGTTTGGGCTGTGGTTGTTCGGCCGCTTCAGTCCCCCTTTAAAGTCTGTCTAAATGGATACGGTCAAGATGTACCAATGAGACATAGCCTATGATACAACAATAATTGCAAGTGAAAACAACAGTTGTCATGTTGTGTCGTGTAAGCGACTCAGGCCTCCCATGGACGATTTTGGATGATATTGCCGAAAACACCGCATCTCGACTGCTTAAAAAAGCCTAAAACCTATGTATAAAAAATTTCCGTGAGATTATGTCACAATTATTCCGCGTTGCACACACACACACACACACACACACACACACACACACACACACACACACACACACACACACACACACACACACACACACACACACACACACACACACACACAACAAACACACACACACACACACACACACACACACACACAAACAAAGACATTGACACATCACTGATACGACATCTACTTGGAGCTTTTTGTAAGTGAAGAACCAAAGTTGACTGAACTACACACAGACAACATAGGTTCTATCCCCCCACACACCCGTAACACCCATTTTATACATGCATAAATACCTACGCGCGCATGCACGTACGCACGGACGGACGTGCACATCGATCCAGCTATGCATGCATATGGTTATTTTGTTGACAGCCATGGGGACAAACTTCGCACGATCTCTTAATAGTTTCGCTACAGCGTCATCATTGTTGTCAAGAGGTCACCCGAAACATGCTATTGATGGTAACCCAGCTGCTTCCTTCTCGCAAGGAAGTTGTACTCTCACTGATAGGGAATATGAACCTTGGTGGCGGCTTTATTTCGGTCAGATGATTTCGGGAAGCGAAGTTGTCATAACCAATCGCGCTGATTGCTGTGGTAAGATGATATATTATATAGTCGCAGTTGTTCTGTGTCCATCGGTTACATTAATAAATCATAAGTGCACTTGTCATTCTACGGCTGCTCCTTTAATGTGTTATCTGTAACACTTGTCACGATGCAACTATATTGATCGCTTTGCATGATTGGTGTTACTTTTGTTAAGCCATTCAACTTCACGTAACGATGTGTATTTCAAATATTCAATGATATATATACTCTGTTCGGTAGGACGCCGCCTGAGGCATTTCGAAATTATCTTTGAGCCACGACGACATGAAGGGTTAACACCAACCCAGAGGTGTGGCTCACACTTCAATGACATGGACACTGGCGAGACCGTCTCATTCGTTTGTCATCATAAAGCAGAAGGAAGTGCGTTGAGGATCAAAATCGTAGACAGAGTCGAAACGCTGACACTTTGTGAAGTTTCTGTTTATGGAAGAGGTATAAATCAGTAATAGGTTTGCTCTGTCAGATACCTGTTTCATATGACGAAGGTCTTATTTTTAAACGGTTAGAAAACACCATATTGTTACCCGGCTACCGTGTCGCGGATTTATGGACAACCCACCCTGTGGAAGGCTTGTTGTGGCGATCACATCTAATTTCTACGCTTGAATTTTCAGCATGGAATTCTAGTACACGCTCTATTCTAGGAACGGAATTATTGTTACACTTCCCGTTAAATATTCAAGAAATCCCTTCGGCTTAATTTACCACGTTTTCTAAATAACATCCCCGATATAATCAAATAAAGATTCAGTATATACAGTTCGCAAGGATTTGCAAATATGTTAAAGTGAAAAAAGGCAACAGTTCAGTGTTATGCACCTAAAAGAGTTTACACTAGCTAATCATTTGCATCTACAATCCAATTTTTCACCTTAGTGGTTACCTCAGAAAGTGGTCTTAAAGTGGGAAAATCTAGCTAAATCACCGACACCATGAACCGGCCCATCTTGGACCTTGCAACCAATCACAACCAAGCAGTTTGGAAAAGTAATACGTCAGAGAGTCGTCTGCTGGTTCAGCTGTCATAACAGAGAGCCAAGCGGTACGCTAAAAGTTGCCTTACGTCGGTTTACCACGAAATCGCGACAGCAATATGCCACACTGTTCCTCATACGCTTATGGTAACAGTACAGTGAAAGACAGTATCACTAAGATGTCTTCTTGTTAACCTTTGAATCGAGCAGAACTGAAACAGTGTTTCGGTGGATTCGTTGGGACAGTCACAGACACAGCGCCGATCCAAGACGACCCAATTTGATTGACCTAACCATCAAAACGACCACCAACAGCCGCCAAACTTATCATAGCGTATGTTACATACATATACATACACTACGTTATAAAATAAAATCACTTGCATTCCTCTAACGAAGAAAATCCATAACACAAACGCGCTGATGTCGACGGCAATTTCGATGACCGCTGGCCGGTACCGTAAAATCGCAAAAATAAGTTAGCCTTACACAAAATGCCATTAGACGGCACGTTTGTGCGCGCGAATATTGATAAACTTTACTTACTGCATTCGCACGCGCAAGATAGTGTAATTAATTGTAAATAATATAGTAATAATTAATTATTATCATCACTATGATTTGCAGGAAATTATAAGTTTTATTATAATATAGTATTTTATTTATATAGCGTTACATCCATACTTGGTTGTGGCGCTTCACAACATACTGCTATTAAAAATACAATAAGAAGAATACTACCCACAGATAATATTTCAAGATAAATAATGAAAATATGTGTGTCTATGTAATTAACTAAGTGACCTATCAGTATTAAAAAGAACCCATACAAATTCCATAACAACAATAGTGGTAAATTAATGTAAAGGTAATAAATAATTAAGATGGTAAAATAATTACGACGTAACAATAATTTTCATTCAGCACATACACACAGTATGCATAAGAAAACATTATTGAAGTTATACATTTTTCTACTCATGAATTATATTTCCACCACCAGATATGTAATAATAATTATTTTTGGACAAAACACTGTATTAATTATCGGGACAATAAATCACTGAAATTTAAGCAGAATATGAATATAATATGGGAAATATATGGTGGTAGAAAAAGAAGGTTTTGGAGCATTCAAAAATAATACTATGTTATTGTTTCGTTATCATTGTTAAAAACATCGTTTATATAATATAAGCTTGCATGCTTGCAGTACACGCGGGATGTTTATAGAAATATTCTGAAAATTAACAATGTGACATCATCGAACAACACGTAATTTTATGCAAACAAATGCATTGTTTTATTTTTTTAATATTACCTGTGGGTAGCATTCTTCTTATTGCATATATTTTAATAACATCATATTGTGAAGCGCCACAAACAATTATGGATTTGGCGCTATAAGAAAAGAAATATTATAATTATATTATAAGAAAACTTAACATTTTCTGAAGATCTTTGTAATGATAATAATTAATTATTACTTGATTAATTAAACTATTTCGCGCGTGCTAATGCAGTAAATAAAGTTTATAAATATTCGCGCGCACCACCGCGCCGCCAAGCGTTATTTTGTGTAAATCTAACTTTTATAGCGATGTTACGGTAACCGAAGAGCCTGAGTTGCCGTCGGGATCTGCGATCGAGTTACTTTTGTGAATTTTCTTCGTTAGAGGAATGCAAGTGATTTTATTTTATAACATAGTGTATGTATATGTATGTAAGACAAGTGATGAGAAGTTTGGCGGCTGCTGGCGGTCGTTTTCATAGTTAGGTCGGACAGTACATGTCATTGTTGACACCAGTCGATGCCGTGTCTGCCTCGGCTCTGGACTGGTTGTTTCTCTTCTCGTCATTTCAATTTCCCTTGGGTCTTCACCACCACGCACATCTGGTCTGTCTGACACCGTCAGGGCTTTGTCTTTGTGGCTGAAATCTATATCCAGCCACTTCTGAATCCGTGCTATTTCCGTCAGACGAAGAATCAGAAAATCCATGTTATTATTTACGCTCTTTTGTTAGCGCAAAGTCACAGCGCCACCCGACGGAGTTGCCAAGAAGTAGTACGACAACCGCCTATCAGTGGCGGCGAGTCTCATACGTCACTGTTTTTCTAAAATGGCGTTTTCCATAGACTTTCTATAGATATATGGTCTACAATTTTTTTCTGCTAAACCGCTGACGTTAAAAATGTGATTGAGGTTGGAAATTGTTAGTTTTTCTTAGCTCTATTAGGCCCATATCACCAAACCGTTGCCTTTGTTTTCCCTTTAAAGTTTATGGTTTCTTACAAAATAATCAAGTAATATGTGCAAGACAAAATTGTTATATTTCCGTCTTATTCTGGGCGAAATGGCTGCTTTAGGCGTCGGCATTCACGGCCGTCCAAACCGCAGGGTCATTGCTTCTCAAAAATTATGTTGCGTTCATTCCACACCATACTGTCAGTCTATCAGTTATTTTTATTCGGTGGCATTCTTTTCATCGGTTTCTTTCAATCTGCCGAGCTGTCAGTAAATGTCCTACATTTTTATTTCTCAAGGTGTGCTCAAGCTATAAATCGTGCCTTTCGTGATGTTCTAATGTTCTGGAGACCAAAAGACCAAGCGTATAACGGGCAATTATTGTGATCAAAATGTTTAAGATACACGATGCAAGATAGGATTGATACATAATACTTCATTTATGAAAACAAAATAGACCAGTTACAAACAAATGTGACCTGTTCTAACGAAATGAGTCGCATGTCCAAAACAAAAAATTGAGTTAGTACAATCATTGGAAAGAATATTTAAGTTTTCCAACTTTGCAAAAAATATGGAGCTAGCTAACGCACAGCCAAAGCTTCGCGGTCACGATGTATTCCAAACCCCCTCCCAAGTCGCGCTTATTGTCTAAGATATAATATGCAAGTACTT